>CM035406.1:1265000-1865000 GCA_020310875.1 Ceratopteris richardii
GGTGAATCCTTTCATGAACTTCACACTAGGACAAAAGCACTTGTTACACGTCTACCACATGCTCCAGGTGATTTCTTGGTTAAGAAATGGATAGAAAAAGCTCTGCCCAGTTCATCTCAGCAGAAGCTCCGTGAGTCTCTTAGATTGGATGCAACCCTCAATGATTTTGTTGCAGCAGCATCACGCATTGAAGAAGCTAGGCAACATTTTGAAGGGGACACACAATCGAATTATGCTGCAGAACTAGACCCTATTGGGAAACTGAGGAAGGAACTAGAGGCATTGAGAATGCAACAAAAACAACAAGAAGACAAGGTCTTGCCACCACTGTGTCACACTGATGATGAAGTAGCCCAACTTCGCCGTGAGTTAGAAGATTTGCGGACCACTCAGGATATAAGAAGGCAGATTTGGTGTACAATATGTAACAACAATGGACATTCCAATGCTAATTGCCCTAACAAGGTAAGCTGTCAATTTTGTGGAAAGGATGGTCATGAAGCTAGAGACTGTTACTACCTCAAGGGTACACAGCAACGAGGTAACCCTCAAGCTTTGGATTCATATTATGTTAGTACTTCAAATGCACCTAATAGAGAGGAAAATCGTACGACAAAGCCTAGATATAATAGACCCTTGATGTGTTATCGCTGTGGTGAGTATGGCCATATGCAAAATAGGTGTTCCCTTCCAGAAGATGCACCTCCTTGTCAACATTGTCCAGAGATCAAGGATCACTATACCAAAGACTGCCCAAGAAGCCGTCCTGCTCCAATCCACATGATTGACTCTCTCCACAAGAAGAAGGTATGACCACTCAGTCTTATGTTGTTTCATCCTCTACAATGCCCATGATGACTAGAGCCAGAGCAATCCGTAGAGAGGAACAACAAGGATTCCAGGATAAAGAGGAGGAAAAGAAATCTGGGTGGAAGGGCCAAGCAGAAATTGAAGGAGCTTATGAAAGGATGGCTACTTCTCTAAGGGACCAACCAACAAGTCTGCAAGAAGAAACTCATGAGGTAAACATTGAACAGATCTTGAAAGGTATTCATCACAAGGTTAGTCTGTACGAACTTATAAGGATGGATTCAAAAATAAGAAGTGACTTATTGAAAATTATACACTCTGCTCACTTGATCCAATCACCCAGTATAGATGGTTTCATGGTTGATTTTCCCCCTGCACCCTTGGCAGACTATCAAAGCTCAAGATTATCTGTTTGTATAAAGGATGAAGCTCTCACATATGTGATCATAGATGGAGGCTCTGGTATCAATTTGATGCCAGATTTCACAATGAAGAAACTGAATTTGAACCCCACCAAAATGGCACCATTCACAGTTACCCTAGCAGATCAACATCGGGTTGCGCCTCTTGGCATTATTGAAACGGTACCAATGATAGTACAAGGTTTCCACTTTGTTCTAGATTTTGTTGTTATTGCACTTCCACAGGAGACTTCTTACCCTTTACTTTTGGGGAGACCTTGGCTGAGGCAAGCAAAAGCTTTGCAAGATTGGGGGAAAAACAAACTATGGATTTCAACTAGCACCAATAGCCAACTGCAGCTACATTTGGAAGAACGATTTGACTCAGGGAAAACTACTGGGTATACTGTGGACACGCAGGTAATGCCCTCTCTACCCCAAGAAGAAGATACATTATTGAATTGGATGATGGAAAGTGCAGAATGTTGCACGGTGGAAATCAATGAAATAGAGGAAGAAGTGGCAAATGAAAGAGTTGCAAGAAAAGGTCATGAGATTCACAAGGAGATGAAGAATGAGAGTTTGCAGGAAATTACGAACGTTGAAGGGGCAACAACTATAGAGGTTTCAGAACAGGAAGGTTATGAGCCTGAATGCAGAGAAGATCTCCGCTTTTCGGATATACCTCAAGGATGGACTAGAGAACATACTGCAGAATATAAGTTAAAATCCACTCCTGCATACAGTGGAGATGATTTCTCAAGCAAGACTAGTCCTGAAACACTGGTTCAAGAAGTAAATCTAGGGGATGAAGAGAACCCTCAAGTAGTACACTTGGCCTCTTGGCTATGGCATTATCCTCCCTTGCTACAGAAGGTAACTTCTTTACTTTTTGCTTACAAAAATGTCTTCGCATGGTCCTACAAAGATCTAACAGGGATACCAGAGGAGCTTGGATTACATCGGATACCCTTAGTTGAGGGAGTCGCGCCTGCAAGAAGTAGGCCATATCGACTCAATCCGAAGTATGCAGAGGTAGTAAAATTGGAAATTACAAAACTAGAAGAAGCAGGTATAATTGTTCTAGTAGAACATTCTAGGTGGGTTTCTTCTATGGTCGTACCCAAGAAAAATACTGGAAAAATAAGAGTCTGTGTTGATTTTCGTGCCTTGAATAAAGTAACTGTTCAAGATGGATTTCCTCAGCCCTTCACAGAGCAAGTAGTTGAGGAAGTAGCTAGTTACAATTTGTATAGCTTCCTGGATGGTTTCAGCGGCTACAATCAGATAGTGATTCATCCTGATGATAGGGACAAAACAGCCTTTGTAACTCCATGGGGCACTTATGTCTATACCCGCATGGCTTTTGGCTTGAAGAATGCACCAGCTTCATTTAATAGAACAATGTATCTAATATTGGGCAAATGGTTGACAACCTTTTTACGTATTTTCATGGATGACTTTTCAGTATTTTTAGGCACAAATAGAAGAGCAGCAGTTCAAGATTTCCATGATCATTTGGAAAATCTAAAAGAAATTTTTGAGCAATGTCTCGAAACAGGTTTGAAATTAAATCCTGCGAAATGTCATTTTTTGGTCACCAAAGGCACTCTTCTTGGTCACATACTGTCTGCTGAAGGGATAACGGTTGATCCTGCAAAAGTTACTGGTATTCTTTCCATGCCTACTCCACAAAGCCCAAAGGAAGTGCAAAGTTTTTTGGGCCATGCAGGATACCATAGAAGAGTCATACGAATGTATTCAGAAATAGTTAAGCCCTTATCAAGGCTTACCAGTAAAAAGGTCCCTTTCTCATGGAGCGTTGAAGCTGAGAAAGCATTTTGTGAACTGAAAATGAGGTTATGTACTGCTCCACTTTTAAGTGTTCCTAACTGTTCATTGGAGTTTCATGTGCATACAGATGCTAGTCTTCATGTTGTTGGTGCAGTTCTAGCTCAACCATCATCACACAAGGTTGATAGACCTATCTCCTATGCCAGGAGACTACTCAACCAAGCAGAAAGGAATTACAGTACAACAGAAAGGGAAGGTTTGGCTATTGTATTTGCTCTTCAGAAGTTTCGACATTACCTTCTTGGTGTACATTTTATAGTCATATCTGACCATCAGCCCTTGAAGTACTTGATAAACAAGCTTAGAGTGGCTGGAAGGATTTGGAGATGGTTACTCCTGTTTCAAGAATTTAACTTTGATATTCATATTAAGCCAGGAAGAGAGCACTACATGGCAGATCAAGTGTTCAGGACTGCAATGAGCGAGAAGGCAACAGGTATTAATGATGATCTGGTGGATAGTAATCTCTTCCTAGTGGCAATTCAGACTGATTGGTATGATGGAATTCTCCATTTTCTCACTACTGGAAAACTCCCAAAACACTTGACACCTATAGAAAAGAGAAGATTGCTCCTGAAAGCCAAAACATATTCACTTATAAATGGAATTTTATATAAATACTGTCAGGATGATATCTTGAGAAAGTCTGTCTATCCAGAGGAGCTAAATCTTTTGCTAGAAGCTGCACACAGCGAAGGACATCTAAAGGGGGAAGAATTGGCTCACAGAATCATCCACAAAGGACTATGGTGGCCTCATATTTACAAGGATGCGATCAAGTTTGCTAAAGAATGCCACATCTACGAGAGGTGTGCTCCTACGCCAACCAGATTTAATTTCCAACCATTAGTCATATCTACAGGATGGCTCCCATTTGAACGATGGGGTCTTGATTTCATAGGACCAATCAGTCCAACTGGTCAACCTGGGGGTAAGAAGTATATTCTGATGGCCACATGCTACGCAACTAAATGGATTGAGGCTAAAGCTCCTATAGATTGCACAGCTTTAACAGTAGTTAAGTTCTTGTATAAACGTATTTTTTCAAGATTCAGTTGCCCACTAGAAATCACGTGATAGGGGCACACATTTTGTAAATCAATTGCTCCAATTTATATTTGACAGGTACAAGGTCTTCCATAAAAAATCTTGCACCTACTATCCAAGGGCAAATGGCCAAGCAGAGAGCTCCAATAAGATTTTGATCGGTTTGTTGCGCAAATTATCTTTTGATCATCAAAGCTTGTGGCCACAAGCTTTGATCGGTGCAATTTGGGCTTTCAGAACCACGAAGAGGGGAACCACTCGCGAGAGTCCATTTCACTTAGTATATGGAAAAGAGGCATTAGCACCGTTTGAATTCATTATCAAAAAGGAAATGGGAGCCAAAATCATGGGAATTGAACCTCCCATTAGGAGACTGGTAGCATTAGAAGAATTCAGAGAAGGAGCAATGCAAAAACTTCAGCTAACACAGGCAGAGAGCAAGAGACTGCATGACAGGTATTTGAGGTCCAATGAGGTACAGAAAGGATCCATGGTTTTAGTACATCAGATCCCAGCAATTTCAACCAAATTGGCACCCAAATGGATAGGACCATACAAGGTGATCAAGGTATTACCACATGGAGCAGTGCATCTGGAGGATTTGCAGGCTAACAGGATACCTCTAGTCAATATCTCAAGGGTGAAGAAGTACCTGAATTAAAGTTCATATCAAATTGGAAGAATTTCAACCACTGTACATACCACATTTCATTCAGTATTTGCAGTTATTTTGTTCATTCAATAAGCAGATAAAGGGAAGTTGCACCGAGGCAGTGCAAAAGCTTGATGTGGGGGTCTGTTGCACTCCTCTCTCTCTCTCCCTTCTCCCGCCACCAAAACCCCCGCTGACCCCGCCACCACCCCCCCGCTGACCCCTCACCACACTCACCTCAGCCCCCGCGTGCCCTCCTCCCTACCTCTCTCTCTCTCTCTCTCTCTCTCTCTCTCTCTCTCTCTCTCTCTCTCTCTCTCTCTCTCTCTCTCTCTCTCATCTCTCTCTCTCTCTCTCTCTCTCTCTCTCTCTCTCTCTCTCTCTCTCTCTCTCTCTCTCTCTCTCTCTCTCTCTCTCTCTCTCTCTCTCTCTCTCTCTCTCTCTCTCTCTCTCTACCTATCTATCTATCTATCTCTCTCCCCGCCACCAAACCCCCCCGCTCACCCCGCCACCACACCCCCGCTCACCCCCACCACCTCACCCCCCGCTGACCCCGCTGACCCCGCTGACCCCTCAGCCCCTGTGTGCCCTCCTCCCTACCTCTCTCTCTCTCTCTCTCTCTCTCTCTCTCTCTCTCTCTCTCTCTCTCTCTCTCTCTCTCTCTCTCTCTCTCTCTCTCTCTCTCTCTCTCTCTCTCTCTCTCTCTCTCTCTCTCTCTCTCTCTCTCTCTCTCTCTCTCTCTCTCTCTCTCTCTCTCTCTCTCTCTCTCTCTCTCTCTCTCTCTCCCTCCCTCCCTCCCTCCCTCCCTCCCTCCCTCCCTCCCTCTCTCTCTCTCTCTCTCTCTCTCTCTCTCTCTCTCTCTCTCTCTCTCTCTCTCTCTCTCTCTCTCTCTCTCTCTCTCTCTCTCTCTCTCTCTCTCTCTCTCTCTCTCTCTCTCTCTCTCTCTCTCTCTCTCTCTCTCTCTCTCTCTCTCTCTCTCTCTCTCTCTCTCTCTCTCTCTCTCTCTCTCTCTCTCTCTCTCTCTCTCTCTCTCTCTCTCTCTCTCTCTCTCTCTCTCTCTCTCTCTCCCCTCCCCCTCTCCCTCTCTCTCTCTCTCTCTCTCTCTCTCTCTCTCTCTCTCTCTCTCTCTCTCTCTCTCTCTCTCTCTCTCTCTCTCTCTCTCTCTCTCTCTCTCTCTCTCTCTCTCTCTCTCTCTCTCTCTCTCTCTCTCTCCCTCCCCGCCACCACACCCCTCGCAGACCCCCACCACCTCACCCCGTTGACCCCGCCACCACCCCCCCGCGGACCCCTCACCACACTCCTCTCAGCCCCCGTGCCCCCTCCACCCTACCTCTCTCTCTCTCTCTCTCTCTCTCTCTCTCTCTCTCTCTCTCTCTCTCTCTCTCTCTCTCTCTCTCTCTCTCTCTCTCTCTCTCTCTCTCTCTCCCCTCTCTCTCTCTCTCTCTCTCTCTCTCTCTCTCTCTCTCTCTCTCTCTCTCTCTCTCTCTCTCTCTCTCTCTCTCTCTCTCTCTCTCTCTCTCTCTCTCTCTCTCTCTCTCTCTCTCTCTCTCTCTCTCTCTCTCTCTCTCTCTCTCTCTCTCTCTCTCTCCCCGCCACCACACCCCCCGCTGACCCCCACCACCTCACCCCGCTGACCCCGCCACCACCCCCCCCGCGGACCCCTCACCACACTCCCCTCAGCCCCCGTGCGCCCTCCACCCTACCTCTCTCTCTCTCTCTCTCTCTCTCTCTCTCTCTCTCTCTCTCTCTCTCTCTCTCTCTCTCTCTCTCTCTCTCTCTCTCTCTCTCTCTCTCTCTCTCTCTCTCTCTCTCTCTCTCTCTCCCTCCCCGCCACCACACCCCCCGCAGACCCCCACCACCTCACCCCGCTGACCCCGCCACCACCCCCCCCGCGGACCCCTCACCACACTCCTCTCGGCCCCCGTGCCCCCTCCACCCTACCTCTCTCTCTCTCTCTCTCTCTCTCTCTCTCTCTCTCTCTCTCTCTCTCTCTCTCTCTCTCTCTCTCTCTCTCTCTCTCTCTCTCTCTCTCTCTCTCTCTCTCTCTCTCTCTCTCTCTCTCTCTCTCTCTCTCTCTCTCTCTCTCCCCTCCCCCTCTCCCTCCCTCTCTCTCTCTCTCTCTCTCTCTCTCTCTCTCTCTCTCTCTCTCTCTCTCTCTCTCTCTCTCTCTCTCTCTCTCTCTCTCTCTCTCTCTCTCTCTCTCTCTCTCTCTCTCTCTCTCTCTCTCTCTCTCTCTCTCTCTCTCTCTCTCTCTCTCTCTCTCTCTCTCTCTCCCTCTCCCCCCCTCCACCCCCCGCTTAACTCCACCACCCCCGCCCCTCACCACTCGACCACCCCCGCCCCTCACCATTCCACCCCCCCCCCCCTCCACAGTCCCCCGCGGCCCCCTCCCTCCTCCGCAATCCCACAGCCCCACGTATTGCTCTAGCATGATACTACCACCACCTCCTGAAAATATGACCTGTCTTGGAGACCTTTTTGTTTAGTATATCTTCGAGGGAAGGCAGTGAATCACATGATTTGTGAAACTGACTCTTGCAGAGCAGTATGGAAACGTAAAACTATAACACTTATACATCAGGATCACATGTGATGTGTTTAGTGACCAGAAATTGAGTGATGATGAGTTGATTGGCAATGATCTTGCGAACGAGAAACCGTACTTGAAAGAGAAATTCAGTATCCTTCACTCAAACATTTCTCTAGGCAAAAGAGAAAAAAGACGTATGGGACCTCGTGGAAAGAGGATGGGACACCTTGATAGATTTGTGTTGTTTAACGGATGTTTGAGTTTGCCAATATATAAGAGACACACCACATATGATGCTAGCGGTTCTCTTGTGATGCTCAGGTGAATATGCAAATCTTGAATGCTATGAGAGGATAATGCTAATTGAGGGTTGTTGGATGCTTATTAAGAATTCAGGAACTATTAAATGGGGGGTTGAGGCATTTTAGCATCGAGAATCTTTTTTGAGTCACCATCCATCAACTGTAAGGGCTAAAAGCACGGGTGGCATGTAAATAGGATCTCATCTTGCATGCAAAAGTGACAGCAAAAGTGTAAGTGGTAAAAGTGAAAGTGGAGAAAAGGTCTGGTGCCGCCAACCATTCATGACGACTGCCTATTTTTTAGGACCCAATTCAATACTTGTGGCAAATTTGATCTACCCCTCTAATTTTGGGCAATCAATCGGTGCATGATCAGTGGATGTGAGGAATCGGCAAGGTCCTCTTGGCCTATGTTGATATATTTAGGTAGTGATGTGTGTGAACACTCTAGGACCGTCGGGGCACTTTTTTCCCTCTTTAGGAGGTTTTTTTCCCTCGGCTTGTATATACGCCTATTGCCCTAATGGGCTACTTATCTTTGTACATTCTCTAGTAATACATTTAGTATTGTGTGTTTGTGCTCCAAGCTTCTTCTTCTTCCTTGTGCTGTTCGCGTGCTTCAGCAGACGTCTATCTCCAACAATTGGTATCAGAGTAGGTCGTCGCTTCTTCTAGGGTGCCGTCGACACTCCTCCGTTTGTAGTCTCAGATTCGCACGAAATTTGGTGAGCATACTCAGGGTGTTTCCGAGATCAAAAAAGCTTCGCTATGTGGTGCCGAAATCGCGATTTGAGCTCGTTTCGGCCTCCGAATGCACTATCGCAGCGCTTGTGCAGGCTATTTCGTCCTTTTGTGCCAAAGGTATATACCAGTTTCTGTTCACCAATTTAAGCGTCTCGAAGTCTGCTACAGGTCTAGCAGAACTCGTCTAGGCAGTTCCGTTCAACTTTTTGAGATACAGTCAATTTTCTGCATCAAGGTATTTTAGTCACCGGCCATGGCTGAAAGCAGTGATGTATTCCGTATGTTGGTTGTTGAGGATAAGTTGGATGGTACCAACTACCCATTATGGGCTTATATGATGCGACATGTACTGGTTGCAAAAGGATTGTGGAACATTGTGCAGGGTGTTGAAAGACGTCCTGTTACACCTGTAACGACAGGTACTGCAAATACAGGTGTTGGAGCTGATGAAGATGGTATCGAAGATGATATTCCGCAAATTCCTGTTCGTGCTGTTGTTTCTGTTGCACCTACTGCAGAGCAGATTCATTGGGATGGCAGAGATGCCCAGGCACATGCATTGATAGCTTTGTCTGTCAAACATGCCATTATTCCTCACATTCGCTCTTGCAGAACAGCAAAGGATGCTTGGGATACACTTACCACTTTGTACCAGGCTAGGAATGAGGCTCGTGTTGCTTACCTCCGAAAACAGTTGGAGAGTGAGCACATGAATGAAGGTGATTCTATGGACAGTTTTCTTACAAAGATCAAAGACCTAAAGGAACAATTGATTTCTGCTGATGAGGTTATACCAGATAGCTCACTTGTGCAGACCGTTCTGAATGGTCTTCCTGGTTCATATCAGAGTTTTGCCTCTACTCTTCGGTTGATGATGAAAGGCAATCCTAATGCCTTGTCATTTGAGGAATTAGTCTCTGTTCTGTTGCAGGAAGATCAGTCCAGGCAGAACAGGTCCATTATGCGTGTTGCAGATCAAGCTTTCCTGGCTAGTCAGAAGGGCAAAGGAAAATGGAGCTCTTCTACTAGTAAGCAGAAATCTACAAATGCTGCACAATCGAAGAACCAGGATAAAGATGAGAAGAGCTCCATTTTCCTTTGCCCTTCTGACTAGCCAGGAAAGCTTGATCTGTAGAAAAGCAGAAATTATTTTGCAAATACTGTAAAGGAAATGATCATATTATAAAGAACTGTCCAAAACTAGCTGCTAAAGAGGCAAAGAAGAAAGAAGCTGGAATGGTTGTTGTAGAGGCCTCTACACCAAAAACAGAGTCTGCAAATCTTGTGCAGGAAGAAGAATGGGCGTTTACTACTGTCTGCAGTTTTGACCCATCTTCTCATGATCAGTGCATGTATGTAGTAGACTCAGATGTTTGGTACTTTGATAGTGGAGCGACCGAACATATTACCTCGCAGCGCAGTTTCTTCTCTTCACTCGAGCCTTCCCCTACAGGGAATACTGTCACATGCACCAATAACTCCTCTTATCCTGTTATGGGAGTTGGTAAGATCATTTTGACTACTACTGATGGTAGTTCTTTCACTTTGTCAGATGCTTTATTTGTGCCAGGGATCAAAAAGAACCTGTTATCAGTTTCTGCATTAGCCAAGATTGGCTTGGTTGTGAAATTCGTTGATGACAGGTGTACAGTCCATGATCTCTCAAATGGCGATGTGATTATTGCTTCTGGCATTTTATGTCGTGGGCTGTATAAGCTCATAGACTATGAAAGATCTGTGAATGATTCGGCATGTGCAGTTCATGATTCTCAGGCTATGTCAGATGCAAAGCTTTGGCATGCACGCTTTGGTCATCTGAATTTTGCTAGTTTGTTACGCCTGCAGAAATCTGGAATGGTGTCCTCTTTGCCCAAACTTGAGGCACCTAGAAAACATGTTTGTGATGGCTGTATTTTGGGCAAAATGCAGCGTTCTTCCTTTCCAAAAGATGGTTCAGTTCGGGCTATGCAGAAACTGCAGCTTGTACATAGTGATGTCTGTGGTCCTATGCAGACACCCTCTTTTGGAAATTACCTTTACTTCGTGACTTTCATTGATGATTTTTCCAGGCATGCATGGGTATATCCACTCAAAGCAAAGTCCGAAGTGTTCATGTGCTTCAAACAGTTTTTGGTTTTGGTTGAAAATCTGTCAGCATGTAAAATGGGCACCCTCCGTTCTGATCGAGGGGGGGAATATATGTCTTCAGATTTTAATGCATTTCTAGCTGAACGTGGGATAAAACACCAGTGTACAGTGCCGTATACACCTCAACATAATGGAGTTGCTGAACGAAAGAACAGGTCACTCATGGAGATGGCGAGGTGCATGGTCAAAAGCCAGGCTTTACCACATAGTTTCTGGCTTGAGGCTGTCATGTGTGCAGCATATGTACTGAACAGGTGTCCCACTAAAGCGTTGCAGTCTATCACTCCATATGAGGCTTGGCATGACCGCAAGCCATCTGTTGCTCATCTACGTGTTTTTGGTTGTTTGGCATATGCATTAGTGCCTGAACAACATCGCAGAAAATTGGATGATAAGGCAGTAAAATGTATTTTTGTTGGGTACAGTTCTGAAAGTAAAGGCTATCGTCTGTATCATCCACAGACTAAACGCATTCTGGTTAGCCGTGATGTTGTCTTTGTGGAAGATGCTATTCAGCCATTGCTTTCATGTACTAAGGAGACATCTATTAGCTCCAAAGACATGTATGATACTTTGATGCCTCTTTTTACAAGTGGACAGGCTACTATTGGTCCTAATGAGGCAACTTCTCGGCCTTTGTAGGTTTCATATGATGATGCAGATCATTCCATTTTTGATGCAGATCTACATGATGCACTTGTTGATGAGAGAGCTGATATTGAGCAGGCAAAAACTATGCCAAAATGGCTGGTGCCGACTTTGCGTGACAGCAAATTAGATGCACCTTTGTCATATCGTACTCGTTTAGGCTCTCATAGTGCCTCCTTTGCATCAGATTGCTATGCTATGGCTGCATCTAGTCTCTGTGATGAGAATGAGCCTGTTTCTTTTGATGAAGCATAAAATTCAGAAAATTGGATGGCTGCTATGCAATCTGAATATGATGCTATAATGAAGAATCGTACATGGTCTTTATGTGACTTGCCTCTTGGCAAGAAGGCCATTGGCACTAAGTGGGTATACAAGCTGAAGCGTAAACCTGATGGTACAGTTGACAGGTATAAGGCTAGGCTTGTTTCAAAGGGTTATGCACACGAAAAAGGCATTGATTTTGATGAGACCTTTGCACCTACATGCCGTATGACTACTGTTCGGAGCATTTGTGCACTTGAAGCCCATCATGGTTGGAATGTACATCAGTTGGACATTAAAACAGCATTTCTGAATGGTGACTTGCATGAAGAAGTATATGTTTTTTAGCCCCGTGGCTTTGTGCAGAAAGGGCATGAAAACCAGGTTTGCAGGTTAAAGAAGGCATTATATGGTTTAAAGCAAGCACCACGTGCTTGGTATGAGAAGATACATGCCTATCTGATTGCACATGGTTTTGAGAATAGTCCAACTGAAAGCACCTTATATGTTAAACGTGCTAATGATGTGCTTCTGATCATTGTTGTCTATGTTGATGACATGCTGCTCACTGGTCCTATTGAGACACATATTGCTGATTTTAAGGCTGATTTGCATGCCTCATTTGAGATGTCTGATTTGGGGCATTTGCATCACTATTTGGGCATTCAGTTTATGCAAGCTGATGGTGGAATGGCTTTGTGTCAAACGAAATATATTGACACATTATTGCAGCGTTTTGGCCTTGAAGACTGTAAGCCTATTGCCACTCCTATGGAGACAGGTTTACAATTGAGTCTTCATGATGCTGGAGATGCATTTGATGTTGTACTCTATAAACAGGCTATTGGATGCTTGATTTACTTATGCATTACTCGGCCAGATATTCAGTTTGCTGTCTCACAGATGAGCAGGTTTATACATTGCCCAGGAGTCACGCATTGGAAAGCGGTTAAGCGCATCTTTCGCTACTTGAGTGGTACTCGGCTACTTGGGTTGTTTTATCCCAAGTGGGGATCACTACCGCCAGATTTGCATGCTTTTTTTGACTCAGATTGGGTTGGTTGCTATGACACTCGTGTGTCCACCAGTGGTTTTTGCTTCATGCTTGGTAGCTCATGTATATCTTGGTTGAGCAAGAAGCAGCCTACTCTGGCCACTTCCAGTTGTGAATCTGAGTATAGGGCAGCTTTCACAGCGACTGTTGAGTGTGTGTGGCTCAGACGCCTTATGGCTGATTTGGGTGTTGGCCAGTCTTCTGCCACCACCATCTTCACTGATAGTCAGAGCGCATTGGTAGTTGCGAGGAACCCTATGTTCCATGCTCGCACTAAGCACATTGAGGTGCATTATCACTATGTCAGGGAGAGGTTCTCTGCTGGGGAGATCAGCTTGGCATATGTGCCCACGCAGGAGAACATTGCAGACCTTTTCACGAAGGCTCTGCCTAGGGAGAAGTTTGAAGCTTTCCGTAAAGCTTTGGGCTTACTTCCTTTTGTGGAGTGATTTCCACATAGCTTGGAACTTCCTTATACATGAGTGCCAGCTCATTGTTCACCGCATCTCTCCTAGGGGGGATTTGTTGATATATTTAGGTAGTGATGTGTGTGAACACTCTAGGACCGCCGGGGCACTTTTTTCCCTCTTTAGGAGGTTTTTTCCCCCGGCTTGTATATACGCCTATTGCCCTAATGGGCTACTTATCTTTGTACATTCTCTAGTAATACATTTAGTATTGTGTGTTTGTGCTCCAAGCTTCTTCTTCTTCCTTGTGTTGTTCGTGTGCTTCAGCAGACGTCTATCTCCAACAGCCTATTGGAGCCTATAAAAGCAAGGGACTTGTGTTCATTTGGGATACATTCAGTTACACACATATACTTACATGCGTACAGGGGTCCTCTCTTTGCACTCTATGGTTACAAGCCTACTGTAGGAAGTCACTCTATGGTGTGGATAAAGAGCATGGGCCTCCCAGTGGAGGGCTAATAGCACTATAGTGTGAAGAGAGTGGTCTAGCTTTGTCTTTCAGTGTAAGTGAGTGGTATTTTTATGCCCTTTTCCTTAGATCAATTCTTCAAACTTTGTATTGACCAGTGCTAATCTGCATCTAGCTGTGTCCATTGTACGGATTGGATGAATCCCTTGTATTGATGTTGTTTAGTTCTGGAGTGGCGTGTTAGCCAAGAGCATGAACTTTTGAGCATCTCTTTGGCCTATATTGTAATCATCTGATTCGAACTAAGGAGTGGATGGTCTTCCATGATTGTCATTTTCTCATTAATATTTTCTGGAGTATTCACAACTCTGTGCAATCATTGATATCTGCCTGCTCACAGAAGTGTTAAAGGGTATATTTCCCTAAGGAGAACCTCCCTTGAGTAGGTGAAGTACTGGAATGCTTGCTGCATGCTCCCATTAAAAGTAGATACCCCAGTACCTCCTCTACAGTTGCTAAAAGAAAGAACATGTCTCTTATGGAGATGGCGAGGTGGATGGTGAAAAGTCACACCTAATCACATAACTTATGGCTGGAGGAAGTCATGTGTGCATCATATGTACTTAACATGTGTCCCACCAAAGCACTGCAATGGATCACTCCATATGAGGTTTGGCATGGTTGCAAGCCATCTCTTTCTCAACTATGTGTCTTCGGTTGTCTGGCATATGCATTACTTCCTAGAGAACAATGCAAGAATTTGGATAATAAAGAAATGAAATGTATTTTTGTTTGGTACACTCTCCCCCCCCCCTTCAGAAATCACAAAGAACTCCAGTATGTCAACAATAAGCTTAAAACTAAGTGGGCTCTGTATGATGGGGATGCAAGGTTTATCAACCTCCTCTATAACTCCATGTAAGCTTTGTAAGGTCTACCATGAAGGTACGACTTCTTGACGTGCTTGTGTTGTCCCTGTGTTGGGGGATTTGGGGGATCCCAAGGGCACTAGTCCTATTCACTTGTATTCTTCTTTTATTTAATTAAAGTCAGGGAGATTAGGCATTGTCGAACTCCCTTTTATTAAAAAAACAACCATTCTAGCCTCTTTCTTCTTTGCCTCTTTCTTCTTTGCCTCTTTTGCAACCAGTTTTGGACAACTCTTCATGACATGACTATTTCCTTTATATTATTTGCAAAATGAATTCTACTTTTTTGTTTTCTTCTCATCTCCATCACCCTTTTTTTATTGTGAAAAATTAGCAGATTGCTGCTTACTAGTAGAAGAGCTCCATTTACCTTTGACCTTCTGACTACCCAAGAAATCTTGATGTGCAAGATGCATAATGGAACTATTTTGCCTAGACTGATCTTCCTACAATAGAACGAACACTAACTCCTAAAATTTCAAGGCATTTTGATTGCCTTTCATCATCAATCAAAGAGTAGAAGCAAAACTATCATATGAATCTAGAAGATCATTCAGAACTCTGCACAAGTGAACTCTCAGGCAAGATTTCATCAGTAGAAATCAACCACTCCTTCAAATCTTTGATCTTTGTCAAAAAATTGTCCATGGAATCTCCTTCATTCATGTGCTCACTCTCGAACTTTTTTTGGAGGTAAGCAACATGAGCCTCATTCCTTGCCTAGTATAAATTTATAAGTGTATCCCAAGCATCCTTTGTTGTTTAGCAAGAGCGAATGTGAGGAATAATGGCATGTTGATAGACAAGGCTATCAATGCATGTTCCTGAGCATCTTTGCCATCCCGAAAAAATTTCTCTATAGTAGGTGCAACAGGAACCACAGCACGAACACCAACAAAAAGAATATTGCCATCTTCAATGCCATCTCCATCACCTTCAGTAACTATATTTGCACGTATAATAGGACATTTTTCAACACCTTATGCAATATTCCACAGTCCTTTGCAACTAAGACATGACACATCATATAAGTCTATAATGGGTAATTGGTACCATCCACTTATCCTCAATAGCCAACATACGGAATACATCACTGCTTTGAGCCATGGCCACTGGCTAAAATACCCTGATGCAGAACAAAGACTGTATCCCAAAAAGTTGAACATAACTACCCTGTCGAGTTTTGCTAAACCTATAGCAGAATTCAAGATGCTTATACTGGCAAACCAACCTGTATATATATTTGCAATAAAAAAGACAAAATTGCCTACACAAGCATTGTGATAGTGTGTTTGAAGGTCAAAACAAGCTCAAATTGTGATTTCATCACCACAAAGCAAAGATGTTTTGAACTACTAATCACCCTGAGTATGCTGACCAAATTTCGTATGATTATGAGATTGTGAGCAGAGGGGTGTCGACGACGCCCTAGATGAAACGATGACCTGCTTTGATACCAATTGTTGGCGTTTGAGGTCTATGGAAGTAGGAGAATAGCACAAGGAAGAAGAAGAATCTTGGAACACAACATATAATACCTAATGTATTTCCAAGAGAATGTATGAAGATTAGTTACCCATTAGGGTTATATACGTATATAAAAGCTTAGGGGAAAAACCTCCTAAAGAGGAAAAAAAGTACCTCGGTGGCCCTAGTGTGTTCATGCACATCCCTAGCTAAATATATCAACACAAAACATAATCCTCTTGAGTCTCCAAGAGTATCCCAATGGTTATTGCATCGAAAATGTACTCATATGGGCGTCTTTTTTGTTGAACAAACATATTTGGAGCTTTGTACATGTCTCAATATGGGTTCAAATGATGGGCTTTAATCACTTAATTCATAACTCATTTAGCAAGAATCCATAGACAGTGAAATCACTCAATTTGGATCCCAAACGATCGAGATATGGCCAATATATTGAAGGTAGGTAGTTCACATATATGTTACAGAGGATATTTGATGAGAGAACTAGAGAAATTTGAGATTTTCTTCTCTATAGATGTTCCTTCATTACAAGAGTGCACGTACAACAGTTGTGTAGTCCACATATGGAGAAGAGGACGAAAAACCTGCCTATATATAAGACTTGGAGCTCTATTCAAATCCCAACCACAAGATACGAGAGAGAGCTACAAGAATTCGTTCTCGGGTAGCTCTATAGTGGTGCAAGCAGGCATGACTCCTTTACATAGCTACGTGGGTAGTGCTTTGCTATTGATCATCCAGCTTGTTCATTATTTGTAGGTGTCAAGGACTAAAGCTCCTTCTTTTTTACTCATTTTAACAGCTCTCCAACACCCCCATGCAATAGCAACAGCCCATGCGACAAAGATAAAATGATGAAGATGATGACAACCCAATTTTCAAGGTAGTTCTCCACACTAAATCCCAAGAAAACTTCCAATTTTGCTCTGAATACCAAATGTGATAACTATAAACTCTCTTGAAGCTTAGGAAATGAAGGATTATGAATGATGTGTGTACCACTCTCCTCCAATCCATTATATCCTCTTGCATCCAAAATAGTAATGCTCTAGAATGGTCTAGTGTCACCATGTGGCGATCATGGAACACTCATCCCCATTACCATCGAGTACCTTACGATATCCCCTGAGGTTGGGAGCTTGGCTATGACTTGCCCTTGTCCCACACACATGTGGAGTGGTCTCTCTAAACCAATTTCTGACACTTGAAGCCATCTAACAAGAAATAGATGCATTTCTTACTTCGATTTTGAAAGATGTTAACTTGTGTCCAATTCATGTAAAGATGATGACTATACAACCGAAGCAACTAGATGGACCATACATGGTTATGTAATCATCCTTGTTGAAGAGTTACATTTTGTAAAATGAAATTTTCATGATGATACTCTAATTTGTCGTCATCTTTATTACACATGCTCAAGTCCAAATTGATCTATATCATATGTTCGAAATAATATCCACTTGCTTCAACATGGTATGTGTCCAAACCAAATCTATTAAGATTTTAAGCTCATATTTCCATTGTTCAATTAAGTTGTGCATATGATAAGTTTAATGGACCTAAAATTTACAAGAAATAAGTTTTACTTTCACCATAAGTCACTGTTGTGAAAACTTCTTCCTAGAGTATAGCATCCACCAGAGAGTGAGTGAGTATGTATCAACCCATCCAACTCCACCCATATATATACCAAAGGTCCAAGAGTTGCATGTCTTAATTTTTAGCCATGTGTCCTTCCAAGTGTCCTTCATGTGGATACTTTCCCAAGAGAATCACATGGCTTCTATTTCAATTGAGGTCTTTCTTTCACGTACGAGTCAAGGTGTCACTTGGGAGAAGCTTCTCCCAAGCTAAGGTTTTATTCCCTTAGGTTAATTATTTCTAAGTTAACAAACCCTTCAATTGAGACTTCTATGAAATAAAACCTCAAGGGTTAAATCCAAGAAACATAGGTTCCTTTTGGAGGGTCTAACCCATGATTTATACAACATTCTTCCCCCCTTTAATATTTTCGTCCTTGAAAATGTGCTTTGGTATATTATGTGGAGTATTCCCCCGTGCACCATGATTCATTTCTTTTGATCATGGACTCACTCTCAAAAGATACTTTCCTCGTTTTTAACTCATAGTTAAAAAAGAGGGAAATCTTTTATTTATGGAACTTACTCGTTCCCAAGTGGCACTTTCTTCAGTTCCATCCCTCCATTTAACTAGGCACTCCTTGTAAACATGATTTCTTGTTTTCTTATCTCGAGTGCATAGTATTCTCTCAGGTTCATGAGGGATGTTAAGAAGGGAGATTGGTTGAATGATTGTATCTGAAGATGCAAGATTGTCTTGTTCAACCAGTTTTCTTTTTAGTTGACTTACATGGAATATTGGATGAAGTAAACAATCTTCTAGGAGTTCTAACTCGTAAGCCAAAGTCCCTATAAAAGGGCCACAGAATCTCAGAGAGATTTTAGGACAAGGTCCTATTTTTAATGTTTCAGATTTCTCAGGAACTTTAAGATATACTAATTCACCAACCTGAAAGGAAATATCTCGCCTTTTAGGGTTGCTAAAAGATTTAGCTCTATCCTGGGCTTTCCTCAGGTTTTCCTTGGCTAGTTTTAGCTTAAAGTTCATATCTTCTAAGAAATCTTTTGCTGCTTCGACTCTTTCATTTTGAAGTCCAACTACATAAGGTGCTCTAGGTTGAAACCCATACATTAACATAAAAGGACTATATTCCGTTGCAGAATGCTTTGCACTGTTGTAAGCAAATTCTACTATCGGTAGATAGTCTTCCCAATTAGTTTGGGTAGAAGATACGTATGCTCGTAACATATCTTCAAGTATTCAATTGACTCTTTCAGTTTGACCATCCGTTTGAGGATGTTCAGTAGTACTCAAATTCAGCTTAGTTTCTAACCGACTGAATACAATGCTCCAGAAATGACTAGTGAATTTTCTATCTCTATCAGACACTATGTCTTGAGGTAATCCATAGAGTCTATACAGTTGTTCTATGAATAATTTAGCTAATTCTGGAGTTTTTACTGTAGTTCGAGTAGGTACGAAACGAGCCATTTTGGTCAATCGGTCAACTATGACCCAAACAGCATCATGACCTTTAGGGGTACGTGCCAAGCCTGTAATGAAGTCCATGGAAATACTTTCCCATTTTCCATTTGGAATTTCTAAGGGATGCAACAAACCCCCTATCTTAAACTTTTTAGCTTTGTTAACTTGGCACTTGGTGCATCTAAGTACATAATTATGTACATCTTTATGTATACTAGGCCAGTAAAACTGTCTTTTTACTAATTCATAAGTTTTGTTGATTCCAGGATGTCCTGCACTTCGGGCATCATGACATTCAAACAAAACGTTTTTTCTAAGTTCGGAATTAAAAGGGACACAAATCTTTCCTTTGTATAGCAGATATTCATCTTGAATACTGTAATGTTTAAACTTATCTTCATTTGATAAGTTTGTATTTGGAGTAGAAACCTTCTTCCATGCTTCACTAAAACTAGTATCCTCTTGATACTTGCCCTTCATGAGTGTTACGAACTCATTAGAAATTTGTATGAAACTCAAAGAATTTAACATGGGCATCCTGCTTAATGCGTCTGCCACAATATTAAATTTTCCCTTTATATATCTGAGTTCATAATCAAATTCTTGGAGTAATTCGGCCCATCTAGCTTTTCTACGTGATAATTCGGATTGGTTTGCAAACCATTTAATACTTTCTTGATCAAAAACTATAGTTACTTTGGTGCCAAACAAGTAATGTCTCCATTTTTTTAGAGCATGCACAATTGCATAAAGATCTTTTTCATAGGTAGAATAATTTCTTTCAGTTGAATTTAACTTTTTGCTTTCAAAAGCAATTGGTCGACCATTTTGACTCAAAACAGCTCCTATTGCTAGATCACTAGCATCTGTTTCAACTACAAAGGGTTCATTTAAATCTACTATCTGTAGAACCGGGGCCGAAGCTAAGACTTTTTTAAGTATTTCCATACTTTCAGCCTGTTCCTTCTCCAAAGTGAGGCTTTTGGGTTTACCCTTTAATTTTTCAAATAAAGGGGTTTAGATCTTTGCAAATTTGGGTACAATTTTTCTATAGTATCCTGCTAACCCTAAAAAACTTTGAAGTTCTGTAATAGTTTTAGGGTGAGGCCAGTTAAGAATAACTTGGACCTTATCAGGACCTACTTGAATCCCTTTTTCAGATATAATGTGTCCAAGATATCTGATTTCTGTTGAAAAGAATTCACATTTATCTTCTTTTCCGAATACTTTATTTTCTCTTAGAACTTGGAAAACTTTTTCCAAATGTTCTAAATGAGAGGCTACATCTTGACTATAAACAAGAATATCATCAAGAAAATCAACTACAAACTTCCCTTTTAAATAAGGGCTTAATATAGTGTTCATTAGTGTCATGAACGCGGCTAGGGCATTTGTTAGTCCAAAAGGCATGACTAAAAACTCAAAGTGCCCATATTTAGTTCTAAAAGCTGTTTTCAAAGTTGACGGAGATCAAGTTTTGAAAATATCTTAGCTCCTTTTAATTGATCAAATAAATCATCAATTCGGGGCATTGGATAATTATTCTTGATCGTAAATTTATTCAGGGCTTGATAGTCAATACATAATCTCATTGATCCATCTTTTTTCTTGACTAAAAGAATGGGTGTTGGCCAGGGTGAAAGACTAGGTTGAATGAATCCCTTAAGTGGGTATTCTTTTAACTGCTTTTCTACTTCAGCCTGCTGGGAAAAAGGGAGTCTATATAAGGGGATTTACATATAGGCTTAGTTCCTGGGAGCAAGTCTATAGCATGGTCGACTTGCCCACGAGGAGGTAAGCCATGGGGAAGTTCTTTTGGAAAAACATCCCGATAATTATTTATTAAAAACACTTAAATTTAAACCTTTCATGTTCAGATAAGGGAGACAAGATGTAAGAAACTTGATTCATATTATGCACATTGTTTACATCAGTTGGAAGTATCATAAAAACTTTTGCTTTTTGGGTACTTACAAGTTTTTTCAACCCCATGCTATAAATCAAAGGAGTACTAGGCACACCATGCTCTCCTTGAATTAGATAACGAATTCCATTTCTCTCAAATTCCAAAGTATCCAGCTGATAGCTTCTTTTAAGTGTCTTCCCTAAACCCCAAAGCCATTCTCTAAAAACCACATCAGTTCTTTCCATGTGCATGATTTGAAAGTCTAACTTATCTTTATAACCTTGAAATTCTATTTTGAGGTTACAGATCATAGTATCCCAGACTTTCTTGCCTTGACCTTGCATCATAGACACAACATACTGATGAGGTGACTTTTGCTGGGGCAACTTTAGTCTCTTCACCAGTGAGTAGTTTAGGAAATTGTGGGTGGCCAAGTCGTCTATCATGACTCTGGCCTTTTTACCACCTATACAAGCATGAAGTTCGACCAAGTCATGAGGTCCAAACTGGTTTTGGACCCACATTGAGTCAGACAAAACAACACTGATGCTTGTAGTCTTCATGAAGGACTTCCACTTTTTTCCAAACTTTACTATTTTCAAGATTCAATGTTTCGACTAAGTGTATTCCTGTCTTTTCTTTGCCTCTTATCTCACGGGTGGCTTTTGTTGTCCCCTAGTCATGCAGTTCTTACTAAGATGTCCTGGGTTTAGGCACTTAAAGCAAAGATTCTCATTTTTTTCTTTTTCCCAAACCTCAGGGTCTAGCCTAGGTCGTGAAGGTCTAGGGGTTTTAAAGTCATCTTTTTTTAATGTGCCTAGCTTTCTTTTACCTGGTTTAAATTTTTTATTGTCTCCGACAAGATGAAGTGGTTGTGTTCTAGTTTTAGCATGATCTTCATAGATCTGTGCTAACTTAAGAGCATCTTCTAAACTTTTTGGAGCGCTTCTTTTTACTTCATGTTTGACTTGCTTGTCGAGACCACGGACGAAACCTGTTACCTTATGAAAGTCATCTAGGTTTTGCAATTTAAGTACTATTTCCCGATAATGAGAAATATATAGAGAAAGGGAACATCCTCTTTGCAGGACTTTGTCCCATTCTTCCCAGTTTCTCTCATCCTCATTTTCTAGTAAGAATTCTTTTTTGAAGAATTCTTTTTTGAAGAATTCTTCAAATTGATTCCAAGTTTATGGGATTCTTTGAGCCTCCTTTAAGCTCATCCACCACTTATAAGCCTTAGGTCCAAGTGATAAACTTGTTTCTAAGACTTGATAAGCTTCAGGGGTGTTTTTTAACTGATGCAAGTCTTGCCACTTTTCTAAAAATGTCAAGATTGCGTCTTTGTTTCGGCCTTTATCTTCCCCTAAAAATTGAGGTGGTTTTAAGTCTTCTAGACTCTCTTTTTCCAAGCAGGCTGAAGTAGAAAAGCAGTTAAAAAAATACCTAGTTAAGGGATTCATTCAGCCTAGTCTTTCACCCTAGGCAGCACCCATTCTTTTAGTCAACAAAAAAGATGGATCAATGAGATTATGCATTGACTATCGAGCCTTGAATAAAGTTACGATCAAGAATAAATATCCAATGCCCCGAATTGATGATTTAGATGGGCTGAATTACTCCAAGAATTTGATTATGAACTCAGATATAGAAAGGGAAAATTTAATATTGTGGCAGATGGATTAAGCAAGATGCCCATGTTAAATTCTTTAAGTTTCATACAAATTTCTAATGAGTCTGTAACACTCATGAAGGGCAAGTATCAAGAGGATACTAGTTTTAGCGAAGCCTGGAAGAAGGTTTCTACTCCAAATACAAACTTATCAAATGAAGATAAGTTTAAACATTACAGTATTCAAGATGAATATCTGCTATACAAAGGAAAGATTTGTGTCCCTTCTAATTCCGAACTTAGAAAAAAAGTTTTGTTTGAATGTCATGATGCCCCAAGTGCAGGACATCCTAGAATCAACAAAACTTATGAATTAGTAAAAAGGCAGTTTTACTAGCCTAGTATACGTAAAGATGTACATAATTATGTACTTAGATGCACCAAGTGCCAAGTTAACAAAGCTCAAAAATTTTAAGATAGGGGGTTTGTTGCATCCCTTAGAAATTCCGAATGGAAAATGGGAAAGTATTTCCATGGATTTCATTACAGGCTTGCCACGTACCCCTAAACGTCATGATGTTATTTGGGTCATAGTTGACCGATTGACCAAAATGTCGTTTCATACCTACTCGAACTACAGTAAAAACTCTATAATTAGCTAAATTATTCATAGAACAACTAGATAGACTCTATGGATTACCTCAAGACATAGTGTCTGATAGAGATAGAAAATTCACTAGTCATTTCTAGAGAGCTGTATTCAGTCGGTTAGAAAGTAAGCTTAATTTGAGTACTGCTGAACATCCTCAAATGGATGGTCAAACTGAAAGAGTCAATCGAATACTTGAAGATATGTTATGAGCATACGTATCTTCTACCCAAACTAATTGGGAAGACTATCTACCGATAGTAGAATTTGCTTACAACAGTGCAAAGCATTCTGCAACGGAATATAGTCCTTTTATGTTAATGTATGGGTTTCAACCTAGAGCACCTTATGCAGTTGGACTTGAAAACAAAAGAGTCCAAGCAGCAAAAGATTTCTTAGAAGATATGAACTTTAAGCTAAAACTAGCCAAGGAAAACTTGAGGAAAGCCCAGGATAGAGCTAAATCTTTTAGCGACCCTAAAAGGCGAGATATTTCCTTTCAGGTTGGTGAATTAGTATATCTTAAAGTTCCTGAGAAATCTGAAACATTAAAAACAGGACCTTGTCCTAAACTCTCTCCCAGATTTTGTGGCCCTTTTAAGGTTCTAAAAAGAATAGGTACTTTGGCTTACGAGTTAGAACTTCTAGAAGATTGTTTACTTCAACCCAGTATTCCATGTAAGTCGACTAAAAAGAAAACTGGCTGAACACGACAATCTTGTATCTTCAGATACAATCATTCAACCAATCTCCCTTCTTAACATCTCTCATGAACCTGAGAGAATACTACCTACTCGAGGTAAGAAAATCAAAAATCATCTTTACAAGGAGTGCCTAGTTAAATGGAGGGACGGAACTGAAGAAAGTGCCACTTGGGAACGAGTAAGTTCCATAAATAAAAGATTTCCCTCTTTTTTAACTATGAGTTAAAAACGAGGAAAGTATCTTTTGAGAGTGAGTCCATGATCAAAAGAAATGAATCATGGTGCACGGGGGAATACTCCACATAATATACCAAAGCACATTTTCGAGGACAACAATGTTAAAGGGGGGAAGAACGTTGTATAAATCATGGGTTAGACCCTCCAAAACGAACCTATGTTTCTTGGATTTAACCCTTGAGGTTTTAATTCATAGAAGTCTCAATTGAAGGGTTTGTTACCTTAGAAATAATTAACCTAAGGGAATAAAACCTTAGAATGGGGGAAGCTTCTCCCAAGTGACACCTTGACACCACTGTTGTGAAAACTTCTTCCTAGAGTATAGCATCCACTAGAGAGTGAGTGAGTACGTATCCACCCATCCAACTCCACCCATATATATATACCAAAGGTCCAAGAGTTGGATGTCTTAATTTTTAGCCATGTGTCCTTCCAAGTGTCCTTCATGTGGATACTTTCCCAAGAGAATCACATGGCTTCTATTTCAATTGAAGTCCTTCTTTCACGTACGAGTCAAGGTGTCACTTGGGAGAAGCTTCTCCCAAGCTAAGGTTTTATTCCCTTAGGTTAATTATTTCTAAGGTATCAGACCCTTCAATTGAGACTTCTATGAAATAAAACCTCAAGGGTTAAATCCAAGAAACATAGGTTCCTTTTGGAGGGTCTAACCCATGATTTATACAACAATCACCTTGAATGATCTCAAAATTACCAAAAGTAAGGTAGCCACAAAAATGGAGGATAGACCTCTACAAAGTTTTTGCAGAGGCCTATCCACACTTTGTAGAGTCCTATCCTGCATTGCGATGGCTGCCCTTTGTTTGGTGTTTTGGAGGTCCTTCAAGGTGATTTATAGTGGAAATGCAAATTCTTCCTTTGAAATTTTAGGCCCTTTGATGAACTATACATCCCAAACAACTAGATAGGACCATATATGGCTATGTAGTTCATTGTTATTGAAATTTCTGAATCTTTGCAATACATAAAGACTTAGAGAAACTTCAAATAGATGGTCAACAAAGAAATATATCTGTGGAAAACCATTTATTATAGATAGATTCTGCTTACACTTCTTGATCTCTTACATTCCATTATGGCACTCTATGCTTTCATAATTTTGTAATACAGAGCTTCATATGACAAACTTTCTAGAATCACCACTTTGCATACAGAGACACTTTCAAATAATGCACTGTAACGTACGACACCATTCTCTTCTCCATAATCTATTCACACCATTTTGTATTTCGGAGATAATGAATATCCGCTTTTTCTAGACTTACGAAAACTATGGAGATCTCCGTATAAATAATCCACCTTTCCTATTACAAAGTGTATTACAAAAGTGTGGTCATCCATTCTAGCTACTAACATTGGCATGCATGGTGGATCCGAACCCACTGAATTACAAAATAGAATGTTTACAAATCATCATCATTATTCTGCATCTCAGAAAACATGATCCTTTCTATATCATATCTAAGATCCTTAGACATTTCCTCTATATTTTCCTCAGCTAATCAGATTTTTGCTTCAAAAAACTCCTTTGAATCAAGTAACTGCTGACTAGAACTTCTATAACTAACCACAACTGCTTCTACTTTCGATGTTCTGTTCTATAACCTTTCTATATTCCTTCGTAATTTTTTGCACTCCTTCTTATTGCATTTTGTATGTTAATTCCAAAATCAAGGCGCTTTTCTTCAGTTTCATGACCTCTGCCTCCTTGCCTTCCAATACTAAGTTCACATCTGCATAGTGCAGCCTCCACACTTCAATATATCGTTCAAGCTTTGGAAGTCGAGCTAGCTACACAGGCACTATATCAAATCCCTCCTGGACAGTGTGGAGTTTGACTTCAAGCTCCGTAAACTCCGAGTTCTGCACCACCAGCTTCTCCTCGATTTCTCATGGCTATAAGCTCCTTATTGGCCTTCTTTAACTTCTGTTGTGACTTTTGGTTTTGACCAATCTGTGCTTGGAGATGAGCTATGATCTTTGCCTTCTCTTCAGCTGCCACCTTGAGTGTATTATTTTTTTCCAAGGCTTCATTCAGATCCTCCATCACCCCCTCATGTGTTTTGCTCTCTCTCCCGGTGCTTTCCACTCTGACTTGTTTTGCTTCGGCCCTAAGTCATCTAATTTCTGCATTCATTTATACTTTCTCTACTTCCCATTCATCCTTCTGCTGAGAGAGTGTAGTATATTGCTTCTACAACTCCTCCATTCTTACTGCACTCCACTAAATTCCTATGGCTAAATCTCCTAGAATTTCTAGTCTTAGTGATTCATTGGGATATATCCAAGGATAGATATAGTCATTACATTTTACGGGAGGGAGCTTTGCTCTGCCATCACTTTGTTTCCATCTGTCATTGAGATTACAAGAACTAAATGTATGAAGCACCAAAATTGTCTGAGATGTCCTTGTAATATAGTCTGATTGCTCATGTTGCTTCCAATGTCACTCATCTTTCACTTCTGCTTGTCTTTTCTTTTCTTCCTCAACATGCATGGATTCTTGTTGTTGTTGTTGTTGTTGTTGTTGTTGTTGTTGTTGTTGTTGTTGTTGCTTCTTCCATTTTTCTTCTTCTAGTCTCTTCCTTGCTACCTCTTCCTCTCTCCTCTTCCTTTCTGCCTCTCCCTCCACAGCTTTTGGTTCAACTTCCCTTCTCCGGTTCTCCTCCACCTGTTGCCTTCGAGATTGTTCCTCTTCATGCCTGTCACTTGTAGTCTAGTCTTGAGAAGTGCCCTCTATTGGTTTATGCTCAATAACCCTTTTCTTCAGTATCTGGAGAAAAACCTTCACTCTTACTACACTACATTCTCCAAGTAGGAATGTTGGATTCTCTTTAAACAATAAGTAAATAAGACTTTGATTTTTTAGTCCAGTACTACATTTATGGATCTCCTTGTCCTCCTAAATAGCCGAAGACCTCCTTCTTCAATTTTTGGAAAATAATTTCGGCCTAGGTCACTTGTGTTTTGACTGATTCCTTCATCAGAGCATAAACTCCATAGTGTTTAGCCTGCATGTTGATAATCATCATCATAATTAATAGGCCAAGTTTGAGTGGGTTATTTTCTAGAAGCTGAATGAACTCATATTCTCCCAAACATGGCTTGCCCAGCAGTCTGCATATTTCTACTGCATATTTCTACTGCATCTACAGATTCCGTACTTGATATGATTCTAGTGCTGGCAACATGAAGCCATTATGTAATCAGTACTGCCGTTAATTGAAAGGTTTGCTCTTTACCTACATGCAAAATTATCTCCTAAACATTGAGTTCATTGCCATCCATCTACCTTGCGAAACTCCATAGTGTTTAGCCTGCATGTTGATAATCATCATCATAAGTAATAGGCCAAGTTTGAGTGGGTTATTTTCTAGAAGCTGAATGAACTCATATTCTCCCAAACATGGCTTGCCCAGCAGTCTGCATATTTCTACTACATCTACAGATTCCGTGCTTGATATGATTCTAGTGCTGGCAACATGAAGCCATTATGTAATCAGTACTGCCGTTAATTGAAAGGTTTTCTCTTTACCTACATGCAAAATTATCTCCTAGACATTGAGTTCATTGCCATCCATCTACCTTGCAATCTCCTTTGCTATGTCTTTTGTAAATGGATGTGGGTGAATACTCCTCCAATCAAAGAGAGCGCACTGTAGTAGTCCACGACACTCAAACTAGTTCTTCTACTCTTGAGAGAGGCTTTCGGGTATGTTCAAGAGCTGAGCATCAAAAAAGCTTATTCCCATGATGATATTGATGTTGTGTCTGTTGATTGCTGAAGTTCATCGACACTCTGCTCGCTTTGATCATGAGTTCACCAAGTAAGCCGAATTCGGTATTTTCCTCAGCCTTTTGTTGCCTGCACTTTTGAGTTGGGAGCATCTTGTGTGCATCATGATTGCCTTGAATAGTATCTTTACTTTGGCGATTCTGCACTCATCGTAGCCCCAATAATAAGGATTATAGAATCAGATTCAAAATGATGCCTCTGCCATCCTCGTTAATTGATTGTTACTTATTCACCACTTATGCACGAACTTTTTATTTTCTATTTGCCAAAAAAAAATTATCTATTTTATTTTTTATTTTCAAAATTACCCTGCAGATGATTGATAGGGTCGCAATTTGGACCCATTAATGATTGTTGGTAAAACTTCTCCGGACAATGTAGCCAATCGAGCCAAATCCACATAGTTCATGAATCCGAAATGGACCTATCCACCACAATTTCAATTTTCCCATTTTCCACTTCATTTTTAATGGAAATATAGCACTAAGTCACCGAGTCTAAAAATTTTCATCCATAAATTACAATCATGCCATTTCTTTTGGTGGCTCTACACCTCCAGGAGTAAGAGAAAACTGGTACATTGATGTTCATCTAACTGACGCAGTTGATCCATCTGATACACGAATGAGTCATCTGGTACTAGTCGATTTTGAACCGCAATCCAGAGACTTGGAACTGCAAAACCAAAGGGAAGGATGTCTTCTCATCCATAAAGTAGGTTGAAGGGAGTGTTGCCTACTGAAACCTTATATGATGTCCGGTATGCCCAAAGCATTGTGCAAAGAATAAGTTCCCACTTGTCCATGGAATCAAGTAACATCTTCTGCAACATGTGTAGAAGACTTTATTGGTGCTTTTTGCTAAATCATTTGCCCAGGGATAATATTGAGAACTAAATTTGTGCTTTATCTAGTATTCAGAAGTGATTATGTAATCAATTGGTTCAAAAAATGAGCTCCCCTATCTCACACTAATTCCAGAAATAGACCGAATCATGGAAAGATTTCATTCTGAAGCTTTTTAGCTATTGTGCATGTCGTAGCTTGTTTGGTCGCCCAGGCTTTTGCCCATCTGGTATAGTAATCTGTGCAATTGAGGATATAGAGTGTTCATGTTCTCGTTGACGATGGTTTAATTGAACCAATAAAATCTAAACCTCATTTTTGAAATGTCTCCAGCAAAAGAATAGGTTGCAATGGAAAATGGTGATTGTCTTGGGGTTCTCTAGTACGTTAAAAAGGGTAAAATTCCATATCACATTTTGAACATCTACGTACATCAGTGGCTACCACAGCCCTGCTTGCTAAATTTTTTGTACCGTTATCAAATGATTAAAGTGATGATCCCATAATTTGCATGAGCTTGAGAGATGATTGTTGCCACCTAATGTGAAGGTACACAATGTAACCAGATTCCCATCGGATCTTTGTGATACAACTGGCATAGGATGATAGTAAATCAGCAACTATGGAGACCAAGTTTCTTTCAGGCCACAGATCGCAAATGAGACAGGGCTATTCTGTTCTCTAGCAAACTCAACATCTCTTCGTACCAGGTCAGAGAAGTCTATGGAGAGTCTTCAATCTCTACCATCACAAATGCCTCATCCTCTAGAAGAGCATCATCTACACCCTCTGGTGGTTCTCAATGATCAATTCGTGACACAAAATGAGTGATGGCATGGCTTGCTCCTAGGTGATGGACAATATCATATTCAAATTCTTGAAGAAAGAGGACCCACTTGGCTAACCATCTTACCAAATTCTACTAATTTACCAAGTACAAAAGAGCATTGTGATCCACATGGAAATTGAATGAACTTCCTAGTAAGTAATGTCAAAACTTTTTTATTGAGTAATATTGGTTGAATAATTCTACTCTAGTGATGTTAAGCTTCCACTAGCATCATGAATTGGTCTAAACCATTTACATCCTTCCTTCTACATAAGCACACTTCCAATCGCCTTATCTGACACATTGACAAATACATGGAAGGGTTATGTCCAGTCCAAAGCCTTCAAAACTGGCACAATGACTAGCAGCTTCCATTCATGTGGACAGAGGATGTCCTCTGTCCACATGAATTCCATCAGTCATACATGCGATTTGTTCAGTGATATTGCAATATGCACTAGTCCTTGCAAGTGTCACCCATGCCACTGTACTTGACCAAGGAACCACAAAACCACTTTTGGATTTTGGGGTGCTAGGGTCTCAAGTATGACTTTGACTTTGTCAAGATCCACGGTAATGCCATTTTTTGAAATTATGTGGCCCAATGACTTACCACATTTTACTACAAAAGTTGATTTTCTATGGTTAAGTTAGAGGTGTACCTTCTTGCATGAATCAAAACATGCTCGTAATTGCTCCAAATGTGTGGCCATTTTTTCAAAAACCGAGAAATTATCTAGGAATATTTACATAAATGACGTAAGGTATGGAGGAAAAATCTATTGTATGTAGCACTGAAAGATGCTTGGTGTCATCTTTGGTATGTCTCCTCTACCATTTGTACTTGGCTGTAGCCACCAAAACCGTCTAAGAAGGAATACGTCTCTTCTTGCAACCTCATCTAGCATGTTGTCCAAAAATAGCAATGGGATGGATTGGGTATTGTAGCTACATTCAACTTCTTGTAGTCCACACAAATTCATAACTCCTTGTTCTTCTTTGGTACAATGACTATTGGTGAGACCCATTCTAGATTTTCTATGGGAACAATATATCCAACTTTGATTAATCTATCTAACTCCTTCTTAACCTACTCCACAAAGTTCGGGTTCATTTTGTATCTTTGCTGCATTACTGGAGTAGCATCTGGTTTGAGTGAGATCTGATGATGGTATAATTTGGGATCGAGTCCTTTCATGTCGGCATACATCTAGGCAAACACGTCTTTGTACTGCTACAGTACTGCAATCAATGACATCCGAAATTTCAGAACAAGCTTCGCACTAATCTGGACTATTTTAGGTTCTTCAATAGTACTTAAATTCACTACTTCTAATCGATCTTCTTCAATACGGATGCTGCCTAGCTCCATAGGGTCTTTCATTACCGGATTTGCAATATCTATGTCCTTTGGTTCCAAAAGTTGTGCAGATAGAGGAAACCATGCTACCACAGACTTAACTGAGGACTGAGTTTACATCAACAACTCCAAATGATAATAGGTCTCTGTTGGTTTCAGGATATTGTTGTTCTTTGTCCTCCTATAGTCCGTCCATCATGTGCAGGGTTCTGCTAATATGGGCTTATGTTTCGGAAGATAGTATTGTCCTTTCTGAAATGTAATGGTCTTAGTGTCCCAATTCTATCGTACCTTGGTGTTCCTCAACTAGGGTCATCCAAGTAGTAAATTGTAATCCATATTCTTTCCTTTAAGTTGCAGTGCCATGAATGTAATAGGATACACCACATGAGAAATTTTGATGGGAATATCTTTGATCAGTCTCACCGATTGCACTTGGGACTAGTCAGTCATCCGTACAAAAAATGGGGCTGGCTCAATACTGTTCCAACCCATATGTTTACATATAGTCTTTGAAATAATATTTATGCTTGATTCTCCATCAATCAGAACCTTAGGAATAGCTTTATTTTTATACCATATCGTGATGGTGGGGATTGCATAATCCACTACTCTATCTGGAACATCTTTTACCATTGTTTATATGGTATTGTACTTCATTAGTTCATAGCACCAAATGTCCAAAGGGATGGGTATGGGAACGGGGATTTATGAATGCACAGTACACTCATAAACATGCATTTATGTTTCTCATTATAACTTCACCACAAAGATTTTTAGAATCTTAACAATATGTATTACTTAAAGACTTCATACATAGGCAATCTTCAGCGATAAAGAATTTGACAATAGAAAGTAGTCATTGGATTATTAAGGGTACTTATACATCATTCGGAATAAACATTGCGATTACACATCAATGGTACAGAGCATCATCTAACAAAATTTTTGGAATATACCACTCCATATCAACTTCTTTCGAACTCTGCTCCACACCACAATGTAGTGTATCATAATGAACTACTTCATTCTTCTTCGTAATCTTCACACCGTTCCATACTTTGGATTTTTCAAAATACACCAAAAATACCAAGCTTTGGAAACTATTAAGATCTCTTTAAAAATCCCTTTCCTGTTACAAAGTAGATTTACAACAAATTGTGGTCGTCCACACCAGTTGCTAACACTGGCACGCAAAGTGGATCCGAACCCATTGATTACAAAATGAGATGTTTACAAATCATCATCATTATACCACATTTCTGGGAAAATTATCCTCTCTATATCATACCTAAGTTCCTTAAACATCTCTTCTAAATTTTCTTCAACAAGTCTAATCTCAGCTTCAAAAAATCCTTCGAATATTGCTGACTTGCACTTCTACAGCTGAGCGTTGCTGCTTCTAACTCTCGTATTCGGTTCTGTAACCTTTCTAACCTATTTTTGAAAGCTATACTTACATTAGTTATTTTATCTATATACTCTTTGGTAAGCTTCTATGCTTCATTGAAATTTTTTCATATGTTAACTCCAAAATTGAGGCACGTTTCTTTAAATCTACAACTTCTGTCTCCTTGCTTTCCAAAAGTATATTGGCATCTACACAATGATGCTTCAACTGATTAATCTGTCTTTCCAGTTTCAGAATTCCAGCCAATTGTGGAGATATTGTATCATAATTCTCTTGGAGAGTGTAGAGGTTATCTTCAAGTGTTGTACATTCCGAATTCCGTACTTCCAGTCTCTCTTCTACTTCCGCAATAGAAACAATTTTTCTTTTAATTTCTCTGCTTTGCTCCTTTACCTTCATCTTCAGCATTTGAACCTCTTGTTCTTCTTTCTCTAGCTTGGTTGCAAGCTCCTTGTTGGTCTTCTTCAGCTTCTGCTGTGCCTTTTGGGTTTGTTCAATTTTCGCCTAAAGACGAGCAATAATCTTGGTCTTTTCTTTAGTTGCCACCTTGAGCATATTATTTTCTATCAATGCATCATTCAACTCCTCCATTACTCATCATTAACAACACTTTCTCTTCCCACACTCTCCACCCTAGCTTGTTCTGCTTCTGCCCTTAATTGGCTTATTTCTTCCATCATTCCTGCATTCTCTGCTTCCCACTTATCTTTTTCCTGAGTGAGGGCAATATCCTTCTTCTGAAATTCCTCCAACCTTATTGCACTCCATTGAACTCCTCTGACTAAGTCTCTGAGAAGTTCTGGACAAACTGTTTCATTGGGATACATCCATGGATAAATATAGTCACTGCATTTTACTACAAGTAGCTTTACTTTATCATCATTTTGTTTCCATTTGAAATTTAGTCCCCCGGAGGAAAATATGTAACACCAGAGTTTTGTGGGATGTCTCCGTTGCACGGTCCCCTTGTCCTTGCTATTTCTGGTTTTGCTTCTTTTCTTCTGTTCCTTTTCTTCTTCTTCTAATATCTTTTGTGCTACCTCTTCTCTCCTTGCTGCCTCTTCCTCTCCCCTTGGTACCTCTTCCTCTCTTTTCTTCCCTCCTCTTCTCCCCCACCTGCTGCCTATGGGACTGCTCCTCTTCATCTCTATCATTGTTAGCTTGATCTTGCAAGGTCCCTTCCACTAGCTTCCTCTATGCAGCTCTCTTCTTTAAGATTTGAAGGAAAACCTTCACTATGCATACTGTGTATTCTCGAGGTAAGAATACGGTATTTTTTTAAAATAATAAAGTGAATAGAAATCTAACTTTGGAGTCCAGCATGGTTTTAACCGCTCTTCTGGACCTCCGAAATAACCCTCTATTTTTGGAAAATGATTTTGGCCTAGTTCACCTGCATTTTAGCTGATTCCTTCATCAATGCAAACAACTGCTGGGATACTTCGTGCTGTTTTGCCTACATATTTATAATCATGGTGATTAAAAAGTCAATCCTAGCTTAATTGGGTTGTTGCTTGAAAATTAGATGAATCGATATGCTCCAAAATAGGGTTTTAGTGTATCTAAATAATTCAAAGATATATTCATCACTATAAACCATGCAATATTGTAGGGCAAGGATATCTCATTCTAATAGATTTTTCAAGTTTCATAGTTGTCATTATAAAGGAATGTTGTTCAATAGCAATGATCCCATTATCTTTGTGCTTCTTGAAGTCAAATAGCTTTACCTTCCATTGATGTTCCAAGTTTTCTTGATCTCTAACTCGATGAGGCCCAACTCTAAAGGGTTGCATGTACACCGATGCACCCCTTTGTAGTACTCATTTGGCACTCATTGTCCATCTGTAGCTTTGCTATTGTGATCTTAATGTGAGAACTTCATCTTTTGGTAACCTACAAGCTTTAGATGTTTCATTGAAGTCCAAGGTCTGCAACCTACAATAGTAACTCAAGATGGGAGATGCAAATGGCTTGGAATAGAGACACAAGAGCTTCAATGGTGTGCTATAGAGAGAAGCTAGTGTAAAAAGATGACTTTTTGGGATCTTGTTATGAGGATGTGAGGTTTAGCATGGAGATACATCTTTTTTTCACATTTTTGAAAAAAGTCAATTTTTTCCTCAAAACATGCACTTATGGAGGGTCCATTCTCAGGTGTTATAATGGGTTTTTAAACTTCTTCAAATTTTTGAATTTTTGGATCTACATGGGTTATGAGATTCCTTCTCTCTCTAGAGGCAACTCATTAAATGTGGAGAAAATTTGTCTCCTATCCGCCCTTCAACCTAGAATTTCATAGGATATAGAGTGTTGGAGTTTGAGGTCTGGGGAAGCACATGAATAGCACAAGGAAGAAGAAGAAGCTTGGAGCACAACACATAATATTGAATGTATTACCAAGAGAATGTACAAAGATAAGTAACAGTTAGGGTTATAGGCATATATACAAGTCAGAGGAAAAAAACTCCTAAAGAGGGGAAAAAAGTGCCCCGATGGTCCTACTGTGTTCACACACATCACTATCAAAATATCAACAAATTCCCCTAGGATGATGCGGTGAACAATGAGCTGTCACCTATGTATAAGGAAGTATCAAGCCATGTGGAATCAATCCACAAAAGGAATTAAACCCAAAGCTTTGCAGAAAGCTTCAAACTTCTCCCTCGAAAGATCCTTTGTGAAAAGGTATGCAACATTCTCCTATGTGGGCACATATTCCAACGTGATCTCTCTAGCAGAGAACCTCTCCCTAACATAATGATAGTCCACCTCAATGTGCTTAGCGGGAGCATGGAACACATGGTTCCTCACAATTTCCAATGCGCCCTGATTGTCAGTGAAGATGGTGGTGGCAGAAGACTAACCAACACCCAAGTCAACCATAAGGCATCTGAGCCACTCAACAATCACTATGAAATTTGCCATATACTTAGCCGCACAACTAGAAGTGGCCACAGTAGGCTACTTTTTGCTCAACCAATATATGCATCAGCTACAAAGCATGAGGCAAAGACCACAAGTGGACACATAAGTGTCATAGCAACATGCCCAATCAGAGTCAAAAAAAGCATGTAAATCTGTGGTGGTCATCCCCCTTGGGATAAAACAATCAAAGTAGAAGGTTACCACTCAAGTAGCAAAAGATGCGCTTAACCGCTTGTCAATGCTTAACACCTGGGCAATGCATAAACCTACTCATCTGTGAGACAACAAATTGAATATCTCGCTGATTAATGCATAAGTAAATCAAACATCCAATAGCTTGTTGATAGAGACAGTATCAAATGCATCTCCAATGTCATGAAGACTCAACCGTAAACATGTCTCCTTAGGAGTGGCAATACATTTGGAGTATTCAAGGCCAAAATGCTACAATAATGTGTCAATATATTTTGTTTGACACAAAGCTAGTATGCCATCAACTGATGCAAATTTCCCAAATCTAACATCTCAAATGAGGCATGCAAATCAACCTTAAAATTAGCAATATGCTTCTCATTAGGACCAATGAGCAGCATGTCATCAACATAGACAACAATGATCAGAAGCACATCATTTGCATGCTTAATGCATAAGGTGCTCTCAAAACCATGTGCAATCAAGTAGGCAGGTATCTTTTCATACCAAGCATGTGGTGCTTGCTTCAAACCATATAATGCCTTTTTCAACTTGCACGCTTTGTTTTCATGCCCTTTCTGCACAAAACCATGGGGCTGAAAAACATCCACTTCTTCATGCAAATCACCATTTAAAAATTTATATTTTATTTCCAATTGATGTACATTCCAACCATGATGAGCTACAAGTGCATAGGGATAGTAGTCATTCGGCATGTAGGTGCAAAGGTCTCATCAAAATGAATGCATCTTTCTTGAGCAGAACCTTTTGCAATAAGTCTAGCCTTATACCTTTAAATTGTTCCATCACGATTATGCTTCAGCTTGTATATGCACTTAGTGCCAATGGCCTTCTTGCAAAGAGGCAAGTCATATATAGACCAGGTACCATTTTTCATAATAGCATCATATTCTGATTGCATTGTAGCCATCCAGCTTTTAGAATTTTGTGCTTCATGAAATGAAACAAGCTCATTCTCATCATAAAGACTAGAGGAAGCCATAGCATAGCAATCTGATGCAAAAGAAGCACTATGAGAGCCTAAATGAGTATGATATGACAGAGGTGCACCTAATTTTGTATCTCGCAAAGTTTGCACCAGCCATTTAGGCATAGCTTTTGCCCCCTCTATATCAGTTCTCTCATCAATAAGTGCATCATTTAAATATGCATAAAAAATGGAATGAACGATAGAAATGGGTGGCGGCTTCGGAAACGCCTTACGTTTCTTCCTGGAAGCACCGGCTGAGAAACTGCAGCTACCATTTTCGTCCAAGCGCTCCGATGCTAATTGAAGATTACTCTCTTGAGATAAAGAGCACCCCATATTCAGGCAAGCTGATTGCACTCCATCAGACCCAGATCGTTGCCGCTTCAGTGGCCCGTTAACTGTTGAACTCCTCGAGTAAGACGAGTTCTCCCTACCACTTGTCACCGTGCAGTTGCCGTCACTGCAATTACGAACAACCTCTTCTTGGAGATCTTGTCGACTCCTTCGGTGGCATCTGTGAACTCGACGGACAGTGAAACTCGACGGACGACGGACTGAAAGACTGCGGCACCTGCGAACTCGACGGAATCTGTGATCAAATAGTTGCGACAGACGGGCGGCAGTACATGCCTTCAGTTTATCGCGGCACTGTAGTGTCTATCGCGACTCTCGGAGGGACTTGTCTACCGCGACACTCGACCTCTCTCGCGACAACAAGGATGTGGTCTATCGCAACTATCCGTCTGTCGCAGTGAGGTGCAAGCCATCTATCGTGGAGAAGCGTCTATCGCAAAGCAGTGGTACCCGTCTATCGCGCCAGTGGAACCCGTCTATCGCGCTAGTGGAGCCCGTCTATCGCGCTCGTGGTACCCGCCTATTGCGGACTTGAAACCATCTATCGCGCTGTGTGCGCGTCTATCGCGGCGCGTCTCGCACGTGGCGATTTCCCCACGCGTATCGCGGGACAGGTAAGTATATCGCAGGCCTTCCGTCGTCTATCGCGAGACACGTGGCACCGAAATCGTCGCGGGCCTTCAGACCATCGGGTGAGCGGGGGGCCGTGCGCCCGATCGATCGCGCGCGGGGGGGTTCTGTCTGACGCCGATGGCGGTCGCCGGGATATCCAGAACAAGAGAATAGAAGGTCTCTTTTGAAAAAAAAAGAGGGAGAAGAGAAAAAAAAAAAGAAGAAAAAAAAAAAGAGAAAGAAAGAAGAAGAAAAAGAAAAAAAAAAGAGGAGAAAAAGAGAAAAGAAAAAAAAAAGAAGAAACAGAGAAAAAAAAAAAAAGAAAGGAAGAAGAAAAAAAAAAAGGGGGAGAAAAAAAAAAAGAAGAAGAGAAGAAAAAAGAAAAAGGATTTTAGTAAAGACCCGAAAAGAAGAAGTGTGCGTTCCGTGTTGGTGGGACCTTTGGCCTAGTGGTCTTTTCCTGAAAAGTGGAGTGTTAGGCTTCGTGGTGTTCGGGGGCTTTCTCGCCATGTTGGAGGGATTAGCCGCTGGGCATTGAAAAGCAAAAGTGTTGCATGCTGGCCATGGATGTGGCTTCATCCTCCCTTGTGAAAAGTAATCGGGCCCCTCCCCTCGGGGAGACCGGTACACTGGCCGCTCTGCTGGAGGGGGGATCGTGTGCCGCCCATGGGGCTCCCGAAAGCGTTGAATCCCCCATCGTGTCCCTCAGTAGACCCGCAGTTCTATCTGCCCAGGAGGAGCTCAAGAAAGTTTGCCTCGTCGGCCAAGTGTTTGGCCCTAGGCCCCCGCTCGAAATCGTGCGACAATGGCTTCGAAAAGAGTGGTTCCCTCGAGGACTAATTGTCAGCAAATGTCAGTTCTTACCAGCAAACCACATGCTGCTAGTCTTTGAAAATGAAGAGATGGCGTTTCAAGCCCTAAGCGTTGGCACCTGGCAGCTCGGTCGGGCGACCCTGTGCCTATTCAGATGGTCCCCGGACTTTACTCCCGACAAATCGAAATCACTTCGGTACCCTCTTTGGGTTGAGCTCCCTAACCTCCCTTATTACTTGTACAACTTCGTGTGGGACATTGTCTCTCCTATCGGCAAGCCGCTGGCCTCACGCGATGACATTGGTGGGCTCATCTATGAAGGCGCAAGACACTCGTTCAATGCTAGGTGGCACCCCCAAATCTGTGTCGAAGCCGACCTCAGTTCGCCGCTTCCATCTATGATCAAAGTGGACATGGGCGAAGGCGATGTGTGGGAGCAGGACATCATCTACAAGAACCTTCCCAACGCGTGCTTTCGCTGTGGCCAGCAAGGTCACAGGATTAAAGATTGCCCTCTCAGGCAAAAAAACAAGCGCTTCCAAGAAGCCTCCAAAACTGCCCAAACCAACAATGGCGACTTGACCCACTCGACCAAGGAAGGGGAAGGCAAGGGCCTCTGGAACCCACAAACTGATGAAGATGGCTTTACTGAAGTTAGAAGAAGAAGAAGGAAAAGAAGCCCTAGGGCCAACGGCGCGAGAAACAACCTGCCACATACCCCCTATAGCAACTTGTATTGCAATCTAGAAAAGGAGATCAATGAGTTGGACTACCCAGGTGGGAAGCTACTGGAGGTAGACACCTACGACAAAACCCTAGAGATCCCCGACATCAAAGAAACCCCCCAGGAGGGCTACACTACAAGCAAAGAAGATGGTTTCACCACTAGTAACGAAGACAATATGGACAGTGAAAGTTCCATCATTGGATCGACGATCCCGGAAACGGTGCCGAGCCCGGGGCCCAAGTCTTCCCAGCAAGGGGCAGCCCGCAAAGGAAAACAGCCCATGGAGGTACCCTGGAAAAGTCCTCACAAGATCAGATTTTTAAGTCGGGACCAGATCCCAGCGAAAAAGAAAGATGAAGCCAAGAGAAGGAAGGACAAAGCTCCCTCCCGCAAAGAGGGATTAATACAAAATGATTGTCATCTCGCTAAATGCTAGAGGGCTAACCGACCCCTCAAGAGCGACCATCATTGGTCAATGGCTTCGCGACATTAGCCTAAACCCAGACTTTATATGCATTCAAGAGATCAAAATTGACGGAGAAGACCTCCAGAAACGGCTCAGGCAGGTCTCCTCGAAGCACGTGTGGATCCCAACGAAACACCCGCGGGGGTCCGGAGGAACGGCTATCGGCGTTAAACAACGCTGGTTTGAAAAGCTCGAGAACTTCATTGAAGATGTGGGTCACCGTTGGATCGCTGTTTCTTTCGGTGCCCCTCTTTGTGTTACTATGGTCTCTTTGTACGCCCCCAACAGTGATTTGGAGAGACGGAACACTTGGGCCTCCTTAGACTCGCTTCCCCACAACGTGCTCATTTGTGGTGATTTCAACATGGTGGAGGACCCAATGGACAGATGGATGGGCAAGGGCAGGGTCATCGACAGTCGGGAGAAAGAAACGTGGGACATGACCAAACTGCACTTGGATTTGGTTGAATTCAAAGACTCGAATGGCTTTTCTTGGTCGAATCTCCAAGCGGGCGAGGACCTGAGGAAAGCTAGACTCGACAGATGCTACATTTCTCAGAGTTTTACCCAACAGTGGGGCCTCCCTACCATCACGCAACGCACTGACCTCACCATCTCTGACCACTACCCGATCGTTATCACTTTTCAACCTGCCAACAAGACCCGCAAGGCTCCGTGGTTCCATGCCAACGCGTCCACCTTCTCTCTCCCCTCCGTTCACCAAGAAATTGCCGACGTTTGGAAGGTGGCGTTCGCCTCTGGCTTGGCCCCAGCCAAGTGCTGGAGAAATGCGGTCGACAAGTCTCGTAAGATCATGATCAGAACTAAGAAGATGCTTGAGACTGTGAGGCGGGCTCGGAGGGTGGCTCTCTACCACAGACTCTGGCGGCTCGAGGAGGAGGTGAACAAAGGAAAACATCAAGCTCAGAAAGGTCTCCGAAAAATCAGAGCAGTGTTGAGATACGAGGAAGAAATACAAAGGAAAAACTTGCAAATCTTCTTCAAGGAGTGGTGGGCTGGCAAAGCCGACAAACCCACCAAAGAGATGTGTCGTATCCTTAAAAGGAAACACAATAGAGAAGCGATCCCACTACTGCTTGATCCGCTTGGCAATGTCTGCAATTCGGAAGAAGATAATTTAGGCATCATCGAAGGGCACTTCACGAGACTCCTGGGAACCTCGAATCCCCTCTCCCACCATAGAAGGGACTGTATGGCTGCCATCTCTAGGGTTTCCCCCCGGAGGATTCCACCCAACCTCCTCTCTCTGCTTCATGCTCCGATATCTGAATCAGAAATCATTGAGGTCATTGATGCCCTCCCTCTCGGTAAAAGCCCGGGACCCGACGGACTCACTAACGAGTTCTTTAAATCCTTCAAGCTGGTGGTTGCCACCCCTCTTCGGTTGGTCTGGCAAGAAGCGCTAAAGTTTGGTGCTCTTCTGTCTTGCCTAAACAATGGAATTATCAAGTTGATTCACAAGAAGGGGGAGAAGAACAGAATCGAGAACTGGCGACCTATCACGATGCTCCAAACTGGATACAAGATCATCGCCAAAGTCATCGCCAACAGACTCTCGTGCCACCTGAGATCTTGGCTTAGTGAGGACCAAAAAGGTTTCATCAAAGGCAGGTCTATCCTGGAAACCATTATGGATATTTGGGAAGGCATTCAATTTGCAAATGAGTCTAACCAAGATGTGGTCTTCCTCAAGATCGATTTTGACAAAGCCTACGACAGGCTAGAATGGGACTATATTCTGCAGTCGCTCCTTGATCTCGGATGTAGTCAGAAATTCACCAAGATGATCGCGACCCTTCTCGGAAACGCAACGACCCAAATTAACGTTAACGGCAAACTTTCGAAAGCAATCCACCTTAAAAGGTCTATTAGACAAGGGTGCCCTCTGGCCCCCCTTCTCTTTGCTGTCGCCACTGAGGGGCTGAGCAGACTGGTGACACATCAGGTGGAGGCTGGCAATATCAAAGGCCTCCGACTGCCTCGCGACCACGGGCAAATCATCATGAGACTTTTTGCCGATGATATGAACGCGTTCGTTCACAACGATAATACGAGCCTGGAGACCTTCTGGAGGTGTCTTGCTACCTTCTGTGATGCCTCTGGATCCAAAATCAACCACTCTAAGACCGCCTTCAGGGCTATAGTGGGACAGCACCCTAGCCTTCTCATTGATCATGGCTGTCAAATCATTCCGCAGGGCCAAATCTTTCGCCTTCTTGGAATCCCCTTGGGGTTTGGCGTCTCTATGGAACAGCGTTGGAGTTGGGTGATGGCCAAACTGGAAAACAAGCTCAACTATTGGAGAGGTATGCAAATCAATCTCGCTGGACGTGCGATGGTTATCAACACGTTCCTCCTCTCTTCTACCATCTATTTCCTTTCTTGCTGGAGACCGAACGAGCAAGGCCTGTCCAAACTGAATAGTATTTGTAGAAACTTTCTTTGGACGGGCGATCATAACAGAAGGGGGGTGCCAAAAATCAAATGGACCATCTGCACCAGCCCTAGAGATAATGGGGGGCTGGGTATCCTAGACATTGGGTGTATGGCCAACAAACTGGCGGCCAAATGGATGATCAAGGCTTGGTGCAATAGGGAGGCCTCGTGGGCCAAGCTGATCTTCAGAAACAAGCATGAGTTGGCCCTCATGGGGCACCCAAACTGGAAGAATCTAGACATCATGACCCTGCTATTCTCCCCGATCCCCGTCTTCCCGAAAGGCTCCAATCTCGTGTGCTCCCTTTGGAAGGGCTGGAACAAAGTCAAAAGCTTCACAAGAGTTAGTGAAGACTGGAAGTGGGCGGCCGGAATCAGACAAAACGACTCTATCTGGTTTCCGATACATGGCATCAGGAGGGTGGAATCGTGGAACAGTCAAAATGCCAAGAAGTTATGGAACAAAGGATTCAAAAAATGGAAACACCTCTGGAAACATGACACCAACAGCTGGATCAACTACGAGGATATCGACCCTCGCATAAACATCTCCTACGAAGAATGGAACACCTTACAAAGCAGATGCCTCGCCTGGGATCGTCACAAAACTCGCCTTCTCATGGGACATGATACTCCGAACGCGCGTGGTCTCAAATGGCACAATGGAAATAGCCTACTCAAAATCCCGAACATCAAAGAAACGGACGACCTCCAGATCCGCCTCAACAAGAAGTGGTGCCTGTCTTGGACGCGGCTTAGGTGGGACATGAAATTCATGGGTATCTGGCACCCACTTATTGAGGTTAAGAAGTCTGTCCTCCTATGGCAAATTCTTCATCGAGGAATTTGGACTAACCATAAAGCAAGCAAAATTTGTGGGATCCCCCCGTGGTGCAAACGCTGCCACCGTGCGATCGAAGATGTCCCACACATCTTCCTTACTTGCCCCAACTCCCACAGAATCTGGTAGACGGTTGGACTGAAAATCGGAATTCAGAAACAGCTTAGTTGGAAACAAGTCCTTTTGGGAGAAGCGATTGGTTGCTCTGCGGCTCTCTGGAACGCTATCAGAGGGGAAGTCCTGTGGAAAATCTGGCGGGAACGGTGTGCTCTCAACTTCGGTGACCCCCCCAGGGAGTGGTCGATTGAAAAATCACTATTCCTCCTTGGCAAAAGGATTGTCAACAGTAAGAAGTCCCCCCCCTTCAGGCACCATCAAGTCCTCCTTTTGATCAACAACAAGCTCAAACCCAAGTGGGTCCCGCATGAGGGCGACGAGAGGGTGATCAACCTTCTTTGTAAAGCAACCTAGGAATCATTCTTGCTTCCCCTGCTTTGTGGGATATGGGGGGTCCCGTGGGCACTAGTCCCCTTCCATTGTACCTTTGTTTAATTTAATTCAAGTCCGGGAGAGTAGGCTATTGCCGAACTTCCTTTATATTAAAAAAAAAATGGAATGAACTGCATCATCATGTGAAACCTGCAAAGGCTGAGAAATTGCCTCATTTGAACCAACACTAGAATTTCCACCTGTAAAAAGAGACAACAAAGTTTCACACACATCTTTGGAGCTAACATATGTCTCTGTAGTACATCAAAGTAATGGGTGAATAGCATCTTCCATAAAAACAACATCACGGCTAACAAAAATGTGTTTAGTCTATGGACGATATAGACAACGGCCTTTGCTTTCAGAACTATACCCAACAAAAATACATTTCACAGCTTTATCATCCAATTTATTGCATTCTTTAGGCACTAATGCATATTCCAAATAACCAAAGACATGCAGGTTAGCAACAGATGGCTTGCAACCATGCCAAGCCTCATATGGAGTGATAGACTGCAATGCTTTAGTGGGACACCTGTTAAGTACATCTGTTGCACACATAACAACCTCAAGCTAGAAACTATGTGGTAAAGCCTAACTCTTGACCATACACCTCATCATCTCCATGAGTGACCTATTCTTCCTTTCAAAAATTCCATTCTATTGAGGTGTATATGGCACTTTACATTGATGTTTTATCCCACGTTCAGCCAGAAATGCATTAAAATCAAAATACATATATTCCCCCCCTCGATCAAAATGAAGGGTGCCCATTTTACATGATGACATATTTTTAGCCAAATCAAGAAATTGTTTGAAGCTCATGCACACTTCAAACTTTTCTTTCAATGGATATACCCATGCATTCCTTGAAAAATCATCAATGAAGGTCACGAAGTAAAGATAGTTCCCGAAAGAAGGTGTTTGCATAGGACCAGAAACATCACTGTGAACAAGCTCCAATTTTACAGTAGCTGAACCGTCTTTTGGGAAGGAGGAATGTTGCATTTTTCCCAAAATACAGCCTTCATATACATGTTTATCAGGTGCCTTCATTTACCTTTGTCCTTCTGATCGGCCAGGAAAGCTTGATCTGCAACATGCATAATGGACATGTTTTGCCTAGATTGATCTTCTTGCAATAGAACAGAGAATAACTCCTCAAAAGTTAAGGCATTTGGATTTCCTTTCATCATCCATCGAAGAGTAGAAGAAAAACTCTGATATAAATCTGGAAGACCATTCAGAACAATCTGCACATGTCAATTGTCAAGTAAGACTTCATCAGTAGAAATCAATTGCTCCTCAAATCTTTGATCTTTGTCAGAAAAGTATCCATGGAATCTCCTTCATTCATGTGCTCACTCTCCAAGTGTTTTCGAAGGTAAGCAACACGAGCCTCATTCCTTGCCTGGTATAAAGTGATAAGTGTATCCCAAGCATCCTTTGCTATTTTGCACGAGCGAATATGAGGAATAATGGCATGTTTGATAGACAGGGCTATCCATGCATGTGCTTGAGCATCTCTGCCATCCCAATGAAGTTTCTCTATAGTAGGTGGAGCAGGAACCATAGCACAAAAAGGAACCTAAAGAATATCACCATCTTGGGCCATCTGCATCACCTTCAGTAAAGGTATTTGTAGGTGTAATAGGACGTTTTCACCCTATACAATATTCCACGGTCCTTTTGCAACCAATACATGACGCTCTTATAAGCCCACAATGGGTAATTGGTACCATCCAACTTATCCTCAATAACCAACATACAGAATACATCACTGCTTTCAGCCACGGTGACTGACTAAGATACCTTGATGCAAAAAAATGACTATATCTCAAAAAGTTGAACAAAATTACCCTATCGAGTTCTACTAAACATGTAGTAGAATTCAAGATGTTTATATTGGCGAGCCAGAACATGTATATATGTTTGGCGCAAAAAGACAAAATTGCCTACACAAGCATTGTGATATTACGTTTGGAGGCCAAATGAGCTCAGATTGCGATTTTGACATGACATGGTGAAGCGATTTTGAACTCCTAATCGTCGTGAGTATGCTCACCAACTTTCATGCGATTCTGAGACTGCAACTAGAGAGGTGTCGACGACACCCTAGATGAAGCGGCAAACTACTCTGATACCAATTGTTGGAGTTTGAGGTCTGCAGAGGCACGCGAACAACAGAAGGAAGAAGAAGATTAGAGCACAACACACAATAATGAATGTATTACCAAGACAATGTACAAAGATAATTAACCCATTAGGTTTATAGGTGTATATACAAGCCGAGGTTTAAAAATCCTCCTAAAGATGGAAAAGAAGTGCCCCGGTGGTCCTAATGTGTTCACAGACATCCCTATCGAAATATATCAACATAGAGAGTGGTCACCACATCTTTTGATTGGTCCATCACTAATCACTCCTTAATCTAAAATGCCCATGTAGGGTACATTTTTCCCTCTAATGACATGAGTGTCATCCCCTTGTTCCCCGCATCACTCTTAGGGGGGATTTGTTGATACATTTTGGTAGTGATATTTGTGAGCACACTTAAGACTGCCATGACAATTCTTTCCCTTGTTAGGAGGTTTTTTTTCGGCTTATATCTACTCTTATAATCCTAATGGATCACTTATCTTTGTACATTCACTTGGTAATACATTAAGTATTGTGTTATTCTCCAAGCTTCTTCTTCTTCCTCTGTTGTTTGTGTGCTTTGAGAAACCTCGAACTCTAAGAAATACCATAATTATGCAATACAACAATGATCCTCGTCCAAAAAGGGCTATGTTGCAAAGAGGGCTATCGTATCGAGGAGGTCCTTTGCTTAGAAATAAATGAATTTTCAATGTAATCTCAATAGGAAATTGAACCTAATTGGATGGTGAAGAAGATGGGATCTTAAGTTCAAGATTTTATGGCAACTCCTAGTTGAAGCCAAAAAATGTCTCCTTTGGCGACTTTACATAGAGGCATATGTGTCTCCTTTGGCGGCATATGGACTAACTCTAAAGCATCATGATTGCGCATCACAAAAAAGAAGAGTTATGTTGCCTCTTTTGTTCCTAAAAAACTCTTGGTATGGAAAAGCTTACATAGAATCTTATGTATTAACAAAAGAAGCGGCACCATGCTCACCACCTTTGTGGAAGTCTGTTAAAGAAGAAATACTCTAAAAAAAAGTGGAATAGTTTTGGACGCAACCCACTTGAAGCCTCCTTGTATAGCTCCTTGGCCCTCTTGGCTTGGGGATTAAAACTGAGAGGAGTTAAATGATACGAAACTTAGCCACCTTTCATTCCACAAAGTTGCTCGTTATCTCCTTTCATTCCACAAAGTTGCTCGTTATCTCCTTTCCATTACTGTAGTTACATTAAAAGGTCCTTATATGATGAATATTTGTGATGATGTTTACAAATAATACAACACATGGCCAAAAGACTTACCCCGCCTGTTTATGAATTGCATTTGAGCCAAGCTTATGTTGGAAAATTTTGCTCAACATTTTTCTTTTTGACAAACAAGGAAATGTATTGATATTAGTGAAGGAAAAAATACATCACTTCCAATCCATTTTGTAGAAGAGAGGAGATCATCTCTACAGCTCAAGCAGTTTCTCCCTCCATTTAGCAAGAGGGTTAGATAGAATGACATCCTAAAGATTTTGGCTACACGAAAGTTATTTTGGGGCGATGTAAAATACTTGATGTGACTCTTTGGAATTTATGAAGAAACCAATACTAGTTTTTTTCTTTTTAGGAAGGACAGATAAAAATTATATTAGTGAAAAGCTGATACCAATGTCCAAGGGGTAGGCCCCCATCCACAGAAAAAACTTACATCCAACAACAGAGAGGCTAAGAACTAAAATACAGCAGATAATCTATTTTCTATTGAAGGGGAAAAGCCATTATAAATCTAGCTCAGAATAAAGAGAACGAAGAACATTCCTCCACATATGAACTTTGGTGTCTTAGAGAATGTCTCTAAAACTACACTCTTTTGGGGAAACATCTTTGATAGATCTAATACAAAATTCAGAGTTCCTAATCAACACTCTTATACAAGAACGAATAATATCTTTTTGCACACTATTGTGAATACACTGCTTATCCAGATGTGCCATAGAATCTAAGACCTCCACATATGCCAAAGTATAACATCCATTCTATTACAAACTCCAAAGTAGCAATGTTTTGTCATATCAATAGTTTGACAATATTTATTTATCAATTTCCAAAATCTATGAGCATGAGTTCAATTCAATAATGGATGGGCAAGATCCTCCTCCTTGCCACAAAAGGAACAACTTCCATTATTGGTGTTACAATTTTAAAGTCTGCTTCCTGTTCAAATGGCATTATAGATGATGAGCCATTGAAGGATGGATTGATGTGGGGAAGGCCCAAGTAGCACTGAACCTACACCTCCACTATTTGGGGGACCAATTGGTATTACATCTAGCATTAAGCTTATCAATGATCCTAGATATAGGAATGCAATGCTTCTTGTATTGCTTGTAGATGTTAAGCCACCATGTGAATATTGATGTCCCTCTACAACTTGCATTCTTAAAACTTCTCCTTCAAGTAAGCTTTCCACTGCAACAAGACTTGTTTACATGCAATAGAGAGATCGGTCAGGTTCATAGGTATCATCAATAACCTCACCTGAAACCAAAAGGTTGCTCCAATCCAAGTGATAAAATGAGCCTTCCTGCACTTATTTCTTTAAATACACATAGGACTATTTCTTTCATGAGCAATCCACCCATTCCACATGGATTCCTACAAATAGAAAGCAACATTAGTAGAGAAATCAGAGTGCAACCTGTAATTGAGTTTAACATCCATCCAAGCTGCATTCCACATATTACAAACCAATCTACTATATTTGGGGACATATTGAGTAGGAGAACAAATGATATCCCAAAGATTGTTGTTAGTCCACGCCTTAGCATTTTCAATAAAGAAATTGGAACAATACCTTTTAATCAGACACGTCCAAAAAACATAAAAGATAGAGGCCCTCAAGATCCATTTAGTAGACATTTTTTAAGCTATTTTAATAGGACTTAAGACCCCAAGACCTCTTTCCTCATACAACATACCTTTCAAGAAACCTTAGGGATTCTGGTAGTTTGAGAGTTCCTCCCCACAAAAATCTCTTGGAAAGGGAAATAACCTACAAAATATGCTTATTAGTAGGCATCCAATAGGACAGATAATAAATGATCGAGGGAAGAATGTAATGATTCAACACTATGAGAAATGCTATCTTGGAAAGGCATCCATTTAAAGACCTTCGCTCTAAACTTATTGAGCATTCATTCCCATCTTTGATAAATAGACATCTTAAATCCCATAGGAATCCCAAGAAGCTTAAAAATGACACCATCTTGAAGAATATCACAAGCAAGTATATGAATACAGTTGGGGATATGATCATTGGAGGACTTAAAAGAATTCTTCTTGTGATTAACTTGAAAGCCACTAGAAATACAAAAGAGATCCAGATATTCAATAAGCTTTCCAGCATACAAGTCATTAGTGATCATGCTAGTATCAGTAGAAAACATTTGTAACCCTTATTGCGAATGGGCATTAGGAATGGTAATTCCTTGGATGGAGCCATTGCTCATACAATCCTTAACAAGCCATCTAAGAGCATCACTAGTGATGGAAAAACGGATGGGAGCTAAAGGGAAGCCTTGTCTAATGGACCTATGCAATCTAAATGGACTAGAAACATGGCCATTCATGGACACTCTAAAGAAAGCATTACCGAAAAGGATACTCACATACTTGATGAAAGTTTGATCGGCCACGATTTTGGTTTTTCTATGCAACAAAGAAATGAAATCCTTTTCAAAGATTCTAAAGATAAGAACAAAGATTCAAAGATTCTCATAAAGTCTTTGTTCTGAATCATTATATTCAGCCTTATCTGATGTACTCCTTTCTTGTTGGATGCCTTCTAAAAAGCAAACTTTGCATGTTATTTCTTTGGCCAGAAGATTTTTATGGAGTGTAGATCATGAGACATCTAATATCCCTTAAGTTGCTTGGTTTGTTTGCCATATGAAGAAGGAAGAGTGGGGGTTGGGTTTACTTTGCCCCATCAAGATGGCCGAATAGCTGGCTACAAAATGGATCCTCAAGGTGACTAATTCTCTAGATTTTTGGGCCTGCTTTATCAAAAGAAATGCTCATAAGTTTTATGTTGAAGGGTATAAATCTTGGAATAACAATAGTATTTGGGATATTATGTGCTCTCCTCAAATCTTTGTGCCTATTGGTAACAGACTGACATGCAATATGTGGAAGGCTTGGATGGAAGCAAAAAATGACTACATGTTAAATTCTGACTTTGCCACTAATGGTTCTTTCTTCTTGTAGGAATCAGTTTGGACTGGATGGATTGCTCACTTCGACAATCAAGGGTTGCCTATCATTGAAAATAAATGTCGAAATGTTGAACAACCTGGTGGACTCTGATAATGTTATTGACGAAGCTTATCATTTTTGAACATGAAACACTTGTCTGCCTCTTGCAAACATGTAATGAGGATGCTCATGGAAAAGCTATGTGATTGCACCAGGTTCATACCCATCGAACCTCACAAAGTGGCTGAAGATATATACAGGAATTTCAGGAACAAAATTGTTCCTATCTCAAGCATTTTCGATAAACTTAATTGTAAGTGGAAGCATAACTGGAGTCCTAAACAATGGAGGCATAGATTTCAAGCCAATTGGCTTGTCTTATCTTGATCAAGTGTTTGGCTTTGCAGTGGCTAATCATACACAAAGGTATATGGACACGAAGCAAAGCTAGAAGTTCACGTTGGTAATGGAGAATGTCACATATGTGGCAAGGAGGAAGATCTTGCCCACCTTTTCATCCAATGTGACCATGCTAGGAGATATTGGAACCTAATTAGAAAATACCCTCAAGATGTTGGTGTTCCAAGACTTGGATACAAGGAAGTGCTTTTGGGTGTTTGCAAAAGAATGGATATTGTTCTTTGGAACCTCTGGGGATCTCAGATTCTGTTGTCAATATGGTTGAGCAGAAATCAAATTGTCTTTAAAAGTGTTCACAAGGACTATTTGTGCTCTTGTAAGAGAGAGCTCCTTAAGTTTGTTGAACTTTGTATGAAGTCTATCAATGATGTTGTTGATACTTGCACAAGGACTGAAGACATCCTTTGAAATAATAAACCCAATAAATGGAGGAAAATTCTCCTTTCATTGTACTCTGATTATAGGTTTATGATGCGCTAGTCTCTCTTTGTGGTCTGTTTTGTTCACTGTTGGTCTTCAGGCATGTTGTGCCCTTTGTAAAGGTGGGGGCTTGCCCCTTTTTTTTTAAAGGAAGTTCGGCCTTGGCCTATTCTCCCGAACTTTAATTAAAATAAAGGAGAAAAGTTACAAGTGAATGGGACTAGTGCCCATGGTACCCCCCAAGTCCCACAATGCAAGGGACAAGTTCGGAAAGCTAGAGGGAATTACAAATGAGATGGACAAATCCATCATCCCCCTCATGTGAGACTTCAACTTGTTATTTTCGAGGAGATAAATATAGTGATGTCTAAACGGTGGAGATCTTTTATCTCGGGAGATTCTTTTACCTAGAAGAAACAAGGATTTCTCAATTGACCATTCCTTTGGAGTTTGGCCAAAATTGACAGCACATTGCTCCCTCCAAATCTTCCAAAGAGTCTCACCCTTGATGGCATTCCATAGCCTTGAAGAGCAGCCAACCGCCTCACCCAATAGCGCCTGTTGCCCATTGATTTGGATCGTGAGTCTCAATACCCGCGTCACGTGATGCCAGATAACACGAGACTTGGGGCAATCGAAGAAAAGGTGAACTAAATCTTCGATGCATTGATGGCAGTGCTTGCACCATGGAGGCACACCACAAATTTTGTTAGCCCTTGCATTGGGCCAGATACCCTTATGCAAAATATGCCACATGAGAAAGGACTTTTTTATCTCAATTAGGGGGTGCCAAATAGACATGAACTTTAGTTCCCATCGAAGTTTAGTCCAAGATAGGCACCACCTCTTGTTAAGGGTGTGATGAACATCTAAGTTCTCTTTGAAGATGAGGATTCTTGATAGTTTGTTACCATTGCTCCATTTGAGGCCCTCCAGGCAAGGGAGATCCTGTCCGCAAAGAAGGCGAGTAGTTGAGCGGTCCCAATTTAAACACCTATCTAGAAGAAGAGTCCATTCCAAAGTCGCTTAGCAGTTTGGAGGTTCCAAGACTCCACCCCCTTATGCCGTGATCGGGAACCAGATAGAGTCATTTTGTCTTATCCTAGTCGCCCACTTCCACTCATCACTGATTCTGATGAATTGTTTGGCCTTGTTCCAACTCCTCCATAAGGAACAGACAAGGCTAGAGCCTTTAGGGGACACTGGGTGGGGGGAGAAGCGTGAGGATCCCTATGTCCTCCCAACTAGGATGGCCAACTAAGGTAAGGTCTTTCATGTTTCTAAAGATCAATTTAGCCCAAGAGGACTCACTATTGCTCCAAGCCTTGATAAACCACTTTTCCACCAACTTGTCAGCCAACCCAGCGATATCCAAAATACCCAAGCCCCCCGATTCTTTCTAGCTACTGCAAGTTTCCCATTTGATTTTGGGAATCCCCCTCCTGTTGGGGTCCCCAGTCCAAAGGAAGTTTCTGCAGATTCTTTCCACTTTGGCCAACTCTTTCTCCTTAGATCTCCAACACGAGATAAAGTAAATGGTTTGTAAGCCGCCGAATTGGCAATTGTAAAGTCTGACTCTTTTCAACTTCTGAACCAAAAGGTCATTGCATAGATGTTGTAACCTTTATATAAATCAATGAAAAAATACGCTTCGATGATGCCCAGAGGAGTCGCCAGACTGTTTGTCTGGTTGATGTAGTCTGTGTAGTTTTCGTGGTGTGTTTGAAAACTCTGAATTATGTGTCTTTCTGTGTTGTTGATTATCTGTACCTGTCCGGTAAAGATTAAGTTACAGTAAGGTTATCTTAAGTTAAGTATTGAATCACGGTGTCGCTAAGTTTATTACAGTGAGTTTGTGTTACGGTCATCTTTGCATTGGTCACTGAGGAAGTCTTAATCTGTGTATGAATCGACATTCTGTGAGTAGATGAATCAGACGAAGTTCGAGTTTCTGGTTAGTAAATTGGATTAGTAAAGTTATTGAACAGATTGTTATGTGAGTGAGTTGATTTGGGAAAATCAAGTATAGGGCCTCTGTTTAACAGACCCCTTCCACTCCCAAGAACCCGAATAGAGATGTTTAAACGCGTCTCTGACGGCAAGACCCGCGTTGAACACTGGCGCCGTCTGTGGGAAAGTGGCACCAGAGCATTGTAAATTGATTGTGAGAAGTGGTCATAGATTGTGAATCGACAGTACGGAAGAGTAGTACGCAAAGTATTGCAAACGTGATATATGCCGGTTACTCGTTTCGGTGAGACGTACCCAAAGTATAGGAGAAACCAACAGTCTTGGGCGATACCTAATTTGCTAAGGACTCCCCCAGGAGCTAGAAGCGCAGATAAGCTTAACCCAGTTGTCAAGGAAGCGAAGAACGTTAGTAGTGATTCTGGTAGTATTCCGGTGGAACGTACTGTAATTTCGGCAGATTTCGGTGCAACTTCGGCACAGTCTGTCGAAGATATAGTAACTCCAGAGCCTACCAGGACGTAGTATGCAGTTAATTTAACCCCATCTGGTCAAGATTCGAATTTGTCTGAGGATAGAAGCGTGTTGGCCAAAGAAATCAGTGAAGGTGAAAAAATACCTTGTTTTGGTGAAATTTCGACAAATTCCGGTGATATTTCGGTCCGAGTTACAGAGAGTTTACAGTCTCTCGGTGACAGTTTACCATTTCCTGGTGAATCTTCATTCTGGTCACCACTATTCAGAGTAAGCTTCCCTACATTTGATATCAAGGAGGAAGGTAGCTTGTTCGAAGCTGAAATCCGAAAGAGATTGAACGATATTATCAAGTCGGAGAGTGCACAGGCTGACGATACAGATTTCGACGGTCAAGAAATTCAACCTCGGGACTCAGGAGATAGTAACAATACAACAGCAAGCAGCATGAGTGGGCAACAACAACAACAACAACAATAGCAACAGCAGCAACAGTAGCAGCAGCAGCAATAACAACATCCATTTCCACCCCGACCGGCTCCAACAGGAGTAACATATACCAAATTTAGTGGATTTCCAGGTGATGATCCTGATGCTCATGTACGAACCTTTGAAATTAGTTATGCAGTACTTAATCATCCACCTGATCCGGCATACAAGGCCATAGTATTCCAGTCAACACTAGTTAATGAAGCCACCAAGTGGCTTACAGAATATGATATCAACCATTTCGGCACCTATGAAGCAGTAAGAGATGCGTTTTTGCAGAGATTCTGGCTAAAGAAGAATCCTGCCAAAATTTTTTATTACCTGCAGAACAATAGACAGAAGCTAAATCAAACAGTGCAAGAATATGCCACCCTATTCAGAACTCATTTGAGACAACTACCGCCGGCCCATGCAAACCTGCCGGATGATGTCATCACTCAATGGTTTATTAATGGTTTAACTCCGCAGCTCCGACAGATTATGATCATTCGTTGTGTGGGAGCTATGATGCTAGATGCGGTTATTGCAATGGCTTTGCAGCTCGAGAATAAGGTTGGAGGTTTTATCGAAGACCTGGAATGGTTAAAAGCTAGTAAAAATATTGCAGAAGATCCGGCTAGACAGATGTACTGCACCACGTGCAAGAATTCAGGGCATACCAGTGCCATTTGTGCCCTTAATCAGTTGTATTGCGCTATCTGCAATACCAACGGACATTCCACCAAAAATTGTGCCTAAAACGCCAAAGTGCAGGGAACAGCAACAGTAAATGCAATTATACAAGAACCAGGACAGCCTGCCACCCACTATGTACCACCTCAGATGAGAAATAATCAGCAGCAAGGATACAGAAATTATAGAGGACAGAGGAATACCAACTATAATGGAAATCGCTAGCAGACAGGAACATCACAAGAAGGTAATGCCTTGCCACCACCTCGTTGTCATTTTTGCAGTGAGTTTGGTCACATCAGAAGATTCTGTAAAGATGCAGCCGAATATGATCAGAGGAAAAAAGAGCGTCAGAACCCAATGACAAATATGGTTCATATCACACCGTTAAAAACACAAGCTGCAGTAGTCCAGACCCGATCTGGTAAGCCACTGCAACCAGCAGCTGAAGTGTTTGAACCAGGCATACATGAAGAATAGAGAATGTATGATAAAGCTAGTCAATGGACCACCACAGAACCTACAGTGTTCTCAGATCCAATTCTAGTGACACAAGTTCCACTGCCAAATGAAGGTTCGCAGGAAAAACATTCTACCCTGATAATAGAGGCATCATCTTCAGAATCAGTAAAAAGTACAAGTCAAGTAGATCAAGCATGGGAAATTTTATCTAAGGCGTCCATTAATCTTCCTCTTGGGCAGTTACTGGCATTAGTACCAGAAGTTCGGCAACAATTCCAGCAGCAGTTCAGTTCTGCGTCTTCCTGCATTCCAGCAACAGCGACAGTACAATCGGAAACTGACTCTACGGTGGATCATTTGGTCCCTTTAATTACGGTATGGTACAAAAATCATAAGATTACTCAAGTACTAATTGATGGTGGATCTGGTGTAAACATAGCTACAGCAGCACTTTGTAAAAAGTTAGGATGGACCGAAATTGAGCCTGTCTAGTTTTTTGTTAGAATGGCCAACCAATCCAGAGTCCCACCAGTAGGACTTGTACGGAATGTCCCAATCACTTTGCAGGGTACAACTTTTAAGATGACTTTCGTAGTTCTAGAACTACCGGAATTTAGTCTTGATTATAATCTTCTTTTCAGCCGTCCTTGGTTGAAACAAGCTAAGGTTATACAAGATTGGTCCGCACAGGAACTCACTTTCAAAGACAATAACCGAAAATATGTTGTAAAATTAGATGCTATTCAGCCTTGTGAACTACATGCAAGACCTTATGTGGCAGAACTAGTTCACATGTTAGATGGTTTATCCGATGACGAAGAAGAAGAATTTTTGAAGAATAACATAGATTTAATCTCCTTAGGGACTGTTGATCTACAATCTGTTGTAGATAACTGGAATCCGACAGTCTGTACGGTGGTGCCTGTGACCGAACAAGTAGAGACAGAAGGTACTGTTGTCAAGGATGAGGTTGATATACAGCAACTTTTGCAGTCAGTTGATGATTCAGAAAAACCTAATCAATTCTATGTTCCCGAAGATCAGTTGATCACATATAATTTAGGAGATGAAGTAAATCCACGACCTGTCAAGATAAAGGAAGGATTGTCTGAAGCATTTCAAGCAAATTTGATACAACTTATTTGTGAGTTCTCTGATGTTTTTGCATGGGATTATCGTGATATGAAAGGTCTAGACCCTCGCCTCTATCAGCATCGGGTCATACTTAAACCGGAAGCAAAACCAATTAAACAACCCAACTATCGGATGAATCCTAACTATGCAGCACAGGTAAAGGCAGAGCTTGATAGGTTATTAAAAGTTGGATTCATCGTTCCAGTAGAACATGTTGAATGGATCTCCCCGATTGTAATCGTACCAAAGAAAAACAAGCAGCTCTGGATATGTGTCGATTACAAGAAATTGAATGCAGCCACCGTACCTGATCCATTTCCACTTCCATTTCTTGATACAATGCTGGATAGAGTGGTTGGGCATGAAATGTATTCTTTTTTTGGTGGATATAGTGGTTATAACCAGGTTCGAATGGTTGAGCAAGATATACCAAAGACAGTGTTTATTATGAATTGGGGTGTTTTTGCTTGTACAGTTATGTGGTTTGGATTAAGAAATGCTCCTAGTACTTTTCAACGATGTATGCAAGAAATCTTCTCCCCCTATCTTACTTCTTTCATGCAAGTATATCTAGATGATTTCTCTTTATTTGGTAAGATGGTAGCACACCTGTATCATTTACGGTGTTGCTTTGAGAAGTGTCGTGAATACAGACTCTGCCTGAACCCAAACAAGTCTATGTTTGCGGTTTCATGTGGTAAGCTGCTTGGCCATATTGTGTCTGCACAAGGCATACAAGTTGATCCAGATAAAATTGCAGCTGTGTTAGAAGCACTTGTGCCTACTACACCGAAAGAAGTGATGAGATTCATGGGTCAAGTCAGATGGCATGGTCGACATTTACGGTGGCTTGCTCATTTGGCAATACCCCTCAATAGATTAATAACCAGTACTCCTCGACAGTTTGTTTGGACTCAGGAATGTCAAATAGCATTTGATCGTCTAAAAGGCTTATTAACGCAGGTTCCAATTCTACAACCTCCTGATTGGGAACGCCCATTTCATGTTTTTGTTGACGCATCAGATATCGCCATTGGGAGTGTCTTAATGCAACAAACTAATAAGTGGTTTCGGCCTATTTATTATGCAAGTAGAAGGCTTGCTCTTGCTGAAAAGAATTATTCTATAACTGAAAGAGAATGCCTTGGTTTAGTATATTCTGTAAAGAAATTTCGGCATTATTTGTTAGGCTGAAAATTCGTCTTTCATGTAGATCATGCTGCACTAGTATATCTGGTTCGGCAACAGCATTTAGGTGGTCGTTTAGTGCATTGGGTTCTACTTTTACAAGAATTTGATTACGAAGTAATTCATCGACCCGGAACTGCACATGCATTAGCAGATTTCCTTTCTCGGTTAGATTCCGGTGAAGCTCCGGTCGGTGTTGATGACACCACACCTGCAATTTATGTTACTGACCCAACTAATGATGAATCTGCAGAACCTCTTGTGACACCTAATTACTATGATCAGTTATTAACTTTTCTTACTGATGGATATCTTCCTGCTCAGACTTCTCCTGCAATGCGTAGGAAAATTGCAGTTTACAGTCGCAGATTCCGGTTGATTGCTGGAGAATTGTATTATATGGATCACACTGGAGTCTTACTTTGTTGTATTCCTCCACATGAAGTAAACTCAGTTATCGCTCTGGCACATTCCATACCTTCCGGTGGACATTTTGCAGCAGATTTAACGCACCGGAAAATTCTGCAAAGTGGGCTTTGGTGGCCTACCATGTACAGAGATGTATCTCAGTTTGTCAAACAGTGTGACAATTGTCAACGGTCTGGACAGCCTTTACAAGGACATTTTTTCCCTCTCCAACCTGTATTACCTTTGGAGCCTTTTCAGAAATGGGGTCTTGATTTTATTGGACCAATCACACCTCCAGCAATACTCAGTAATAATCGTTATATTCTGACATGTACAGATTATGCTACCAGATGGGCAAAAGCTTGGGATTTACGGTCCGCTACAGCTATTTCGATAGCAAAATATTTAATGAAAGGTGTATTCCCACGATTTGGATTACCTTTGGAACTTGTGATAGATCAAGGCACACATTTTGTTAACAATTTAATGAAAGTTCTCACACACTCTTTTCGCCGCATTCACAGAGAATGCGTTTCGGTAATTAAACAGGTCAACAAAGGAGATATGCCGCGTTCCCGTCTCCCCCACATACTAAGTTTCCTGTTTCCGGCAATACAAGCAGCACAACCACCACCCAAAGGTCCAGTTCTCTATCATGAAGAATCAGCGCAAATCCTGGAAGATGATGAAGAAGAAGACGAAGAAATATTCCAGCTCCTCCGCTGAAAACGCATCAGAATCAGTTCATCTGACAGTCAAGTACAGGGTTCGGCCGCAGGTAAAGAAGCAAACAACAATCAAGAAGATGAACATGAAGAAGAGACTTTCCATGACATAGCAACATCAATGCACCAGGATTCATCAGCGCAGTCCTCTCCAAATCAGCAACAAGAGCATGATGATACCGCCAATTCTGTAGCCAGCTCCTCTAAAGAAGAATTCCAGCAACAATCCAAACAAGAAAAGCAAGAAGATGGGCAACCTATTATTAAAGAAATTTTTGAAGAACTGATTAAAGCAGTGGAGTCTGCAGTTGCCAACCCTGATGACACTACGCAACAAACCACCGAAAAGGTATTAGAAACTAACACTATTCTTCTCACTCCTCCACCTGTGCCTCCAATTAAACCCCATATACCCATTCCACCCATTGTACCTGACGCACCTGATTCCTCATCTTCTTCACCGAACTATTCTCCACCAAATTCCCATCAGCTCCTCACCACTTCTTCATCTCAACCACGTCCTTCCCTTCTCTTTCCTTCGTTCCCTGTATTTAATGAGCTAGCATCCATGGGTCAAATGTTGATCCAATTATCACGGCAACTACCAGAACAAATAAAAGAGGTAACTGATAATATCAGAGATGATTTCCAGCATAAAGTTGATGTTTTGGAAGCAGACATTAGCCCACTTCAGGAAGAACTAGATGCAGTCAAAGCAGAAAATCAAGCTTTAAACGAACAAATTAAGGAGTTACAGGCCAGACTTGCCGAACAGGAAACTATAACCAGTCAACGAGATGCAGCAATGGCTGAAGTTCGAGAAAAAGATGAGTTATTAAGTGTTGCTGATGCATTGTCCAGTTGAAGCTGTTAGACCAAGATAAAGAAGATGCCCGCATTGCACTGGGTAATTTGTTAAAGGAGACTCGAGATCAATTGGATGAAGCAGTACAGAAAGGGCAGGAAATGGCAGCTTTACTAAAGCAAACAAATACGCAGCTAGAGTTTGCAAATTCAAACTTATTTGCATCAAATGCTGCTCTTAGGAGCCAGATGTTGCTGGTCGCTCAACTACAGAAGGAGATACCAGAGATAAGAAGAGAAAGAGATGCCTATTTCAAAACAATTCAATTTCAGAATCAAGAGTTGGATAGAAGAGAGAACCAACTAGATGCTCAAAAAGAAAGACTATCCAGAGTTGATAAGCAGATTGCAGATATGAAAGTCAACAGGGATGCAGCTCTATCAAATGAATTTTATTTACAGGAAGCTTTTCTGCAGACACAGGCAGAGAGTCTAATGAGCCAAGTTATTTCTTTAAGCTCTATACGGACAGATGCTCAACTCGTAGAACCAGAAATTTTGAAGCAAATGTTAGAGTCATTGAAAAAGAAAATTCCCCGGACATTTAGATTAGCCAGAACTATGTATTTAGAAGGTATAGTTGATGAGCCGTAATATTTTTGTTTACCTCCGGGTTCAAGTCCACCGTGCGTGCCAGTGTAAGCCGTCGGATTGGCAATTGTAAAGTCTGACTCTTTTCATATTCCGAACCGAAAGATCGTTGCGTAGATGTTGTAACCTTTATATAAATCAATGAAAAAAGATGCTTCGGTGATGCCCAGAGGAGTCACCAGACTGTTTGTCTGGTTGATGTAGTCTGTGTAGTTTCCGTGGTGTGTTTGAAAACTCTGAGTTATTGTTGGGGATTCGTGGACAAGAAGGAGTTTGAGGGTTTGTAGGAGAAAAAGGAGATGATGAAAATGAAATAACGGTGAGAACTTCTGTAAGAGAGTACTCCTGGAAACCTTGAATATTGATTATCTTGCAACAGTTACAATGACTGAATATAGTCCAATCAATGACTAAATACAACTTCAGAGAATATCAATTACTGAATATAGTCCAATCAATGACTAAATACAACTTCAGAGAATATCAATTACTGAAGACCAATTATCACAAGTCCTCTGGCAGCGGCCTCTCCTGCACCAATCCTTCGCTTGCTTCACGCTTCCCTTGTGCACACCTTGCACTAAGCTTCCACCAAGCTAAGGAGTTGGTATCTCGGCGCGCACACGCAATAGACCTTGGGACTCTTGGAATCCAACCCGCCTTCTCTGCACACCTTCCTCTTGACACCTCTTGCACCCTTTTGTGTCGTCGCACACTGGTGGCTCTTCTGGCTTCTCCTTTCTTGCTTCCTCTGAAGCTCTCTCTTGCTCCTTACTCTCAATGTGTCCTCAAGAATAGCCTTTGTCCTTCCTCTTGAACCCGCCGGTCCCGTGACTTCTAACTGCCATGGACTCTTGGGCTTCCTTTGATGTCCCAAGATTCTCTTTTTAGTTGGCGGCCAACGAATTGCCCTTTGTCCTGTAGTGACTTTAGTGTAAAACCAAAAATTTTAATGGGGTCATACTTTCACTTGTGCGTACACTTTTCCGCTTCACATGCCTTCACATTCCCTTTTAATTCTTCCTTTGTGTACTAAAGGGGGTTCACCTAAACCTTCCTAAATACTTTAAAACACATTCTGATCCTTAGGGAAATTAGAGAAAATACGCAACCTGCTTCTCCAATTTACCCTTTGCGGGACAATTAATTGTCCCTTAGGCACTTTGACTTTGCACCTGTTGGCTTGTTGACTTTGACCGGTTGGCTTTGACCAACATGACTTTTATGGGCTCAACAAATGCCCACCACCTAAAGGACTCTCCGACCCGGAGAGACAACACACTGGATACAAGAACTGCTTAAGAACCAAAATGAACATGTATATGAACAGAGAGAAATTAAAGCCGAAAAAGAGAGAAAGGGTACTTCTTTGATTACTAAAGAAAGGAAGACAAGATCCGATGATTATTGAATTCTGATTGGCATAAGCAGAAGGATGATACAATTATTGGGAAGCTTAGAACGAAGGCTGAATCCATGTAATTTATTGAAAAGTGGCCAGCACATTATGAAAACGGGGACTGAGATTATTGCGGAGGTGGCTGAGGTGAAGATGGGAGTGGAACGGAAGCTTGCTCAATAAGGTGTTGGACAGAAATAAGGCAATTGCGAAGATGGTCCCGTTCGCGCTTGATACGCCGACACGCTGCATTATCACATAAACCTAACTGTAAACGAGTTTGAAGATCCTCTAAAGTTTGGAGCGCAGAATCTGCAATGTCGCGATACCTATCTCGCTCCTCCTTGAGCAAGCGGGCGGATTCAGTGAGAGATTGCCACTGTGAGGTGGCCATGCGATTTATGTTGTCTATAGTCGAAATATATTGTTGATGAATGCTGGCTGCAGCTGAAATGGAATCCATGGACAACTTGGAAGCGTCAGCACTTCCCTGAGCAATGTTACTGGCTTCGCGAAGTAATAGGAAAAAGGAGGGTTCAGCCTGGGTATCAGATGGAGGAACAGGTTCTACAGGCGGAGTTTGAGAATTGGATGGAATGGGAGAGGGACCGGTTGTGGAATGAAGATTGGAAGGATGGGGTTGGGTGGGTGGTGCATTACTGGGAGTTGGAAATTGGGAAACAGGGGGACGTGGGGGAGTACAGGTAGGGTTGTGCGGGTTCAGCTGGGTTTGAATGAGTGGGCGGAATGAAGAAGAGCCATGTGGGGGAACGGGAGTATGAGGATGAATGGGGGCCGTGGCAGGAGATGTGGTGAGGATAGGGGAAGGAGATGGTGGATTAAGTGGAGGGATATCCGGGGGTGCAGAGGGTTGGGTTGAAGCGGATGTGGATGCAGCGGAGAGTGAAGGGGAGAGGGGAGGCCGGGATATGGCAGGGATAGTGGGATCGCAGGGCGGGTTGCTAACAGGGAATGGAGGGGATGGGGAAATAGTGGAAGGGTTAGCCAATTGTGCAGGGATTTGATAGACCCAAGCTAGAAGGGGAGCAGAATATATGTTAAAGGTACGAGAGCGGCGAGGGATAGCCTCACGGAGTCTACGGGAGCGCACGTTCAAGGAACTATAGAGGAGGGCGGCGTAAGGGTAGGGGCGGCTAGTGAGGAAGCAGTACATTGGATCTGCAATACGAATGTCTGAAAGGGGAAGCGCAGCGGTAGGGCTTCTAAGTAAAAAGAAGAAGATAAATGAATTCAGAATTGCTTGCATGCGGATGGAAAAACGGGCTTGGTTCTCAAAACGCTCTTTACAAAAAGCAATTGTCTCCGCGGGTGACACTCCCGAATATAAGAGTGGGGGACTTATGAAATCGATGAGGGATGAACCTATACGGTTGGCAATGTCCGGGATGGTAAGAGTGCCGGTACGAAATTGGGGAAACAGCCGAAGAGCTTCGTAGACGTCATTAAGGTTGGAAGGGTCCTGCAACAGAACGTCCGCCAAGCCTAAAAGACCTGCATACCGAAGATTTTCTGTCGAGAAGAGATTGCGGAGGTCAATTGGAGGTGGAGATAAATGGATTTTTATTTGGATAGGTAGATCAGGTGGGAGGAAAAGGCTCATATAATCGCCTGTAGGGATCGAATTATGGGAAGCAGAAGGAGAGGGAGAAGGTGAAGGGGGGCGAGGTAGCGAAGGGGGAGAATAAGGGTCGGTGGAATCAGAGCGAATTGAATAAGTAGGAATATTGATAAGTGGAGGATGAATGGCAGAAGTTGAGGCATCGGCTGTGGGAGAAGGGGATATGGTGGATGGAGGAAACGTTGGGGAAAGAGAGGCGGGCACTGTGGGGACTGGGTAGACGAGGGTGGGAAGGGTTTGGGTGCTGGACTTTGGAGCAGACTCTGACCCATGGTAAGTTGGATTGGTAGAATTAAGATGTGGATTGGTTGAAGTAGGATTTGTTGGTTGGAACGCCGAAGGTGTGAAATTCAAAGGATCGTCCTGCTGGTTAGGAACATCCATAGAAACCCTTTGTGGTGCTTGGGATTAAGGGGGATTAGGAGGAGAAGCGGAGGAGAGTGCGGCTTAGGGCTTGAGGGGTGGAGAGGAGGGGAGTTACAATGCAAATGAGGGTAGATGGATGCGGGGGTGGGTTTGGACTGTTGAGGGCGAGGGCGGAGGAGAGGGATGTTGGCGTGTGGGTGAGGGGAGCACGAAGATGGGGAGCAAGGGAAGGCTGAGGTGTGGGGCGGGTTGAGTGCGGCTGCTGCTTGGATGCGGGAGGAAGGCTGGGGGAGAGGAGTTTGGGGGCGGCGGGGTAGAGTAGGCGGGAGGAAGGCGGGGAAAAGGGACGGGGAGGTGGGGAGGTGGGGCGGGAGGTGAGGTGGGGCGGAAGGTGATGGAGGGGAGGTGGGGAGGTGGGTCGGGAGGTGAGGTGGGGCGGAAGGTGATGGAGGGTGGTGTGCGGGCGGTGAGGTGGGGCGGAAGGTGATGGAAGGGGGTGCGTTGGCGGGTGGGAGGAGGACGGCGGAGTGGCCAATGGGCGGGCGGCGGAGTAGCGGAGGGCGGTGCGGGCAGCGGAGGGGCGGAAAAAGGTGGCGGAGACTGAGGTTAAGGAGCGGGAGTGTGTAGGTGGAGGGGAGGGTGCGGGTGGGGCGGAAGATGAGGTGGGGGGGGCAGATAGGTTGCATGGGCGGAAGGGGTGCGGGTGGGGCGGAAGGTGAGGTGGGGGGGGGGGCAGATAGGTTGCATGGGCGGAAGGGTACGCGTAGGAGGCGGCGGAGCAGCGGAGGGAGGTAGCGGAGGTCGGGCGGCGGAGCAGCGGAGGCGGACGCGGGCTCGGTCGGCGGGCGGAGTGGAAGGTTTAAGGGGGTATGCGGGTATGCGGGTCGGCGGAGGCGGGGGAGGAGGGGAGGTCGCCTGCGGGTGGGATGGGAATTGGTAGATGGGTGGCGGAGGAGGGGTGCCGGCGGGGGTGGAAGAGGAAGGCGGAAGCGGGCGGATGCGGGGCAGAGATGCTGCGGAGGGCGGGCTACGGCGGATGGAGGGAGTCGGAGGAGGCGGCGGAGCAGCGGAGGGAGGCAGCAGAGGGGGGCCAGCGGAGGGAGGCAGCGGTGGAGACTGGGTGGTGTGGCGGCGGCGGCGGTGCGGACTGGCGGCTTCTACGGAATGGCGCTGCAGAGGCGGGGAGGGGACCTACAGAGGTGATGCTGGCGGAGGTGGCGGACCACGGCGGAGGTGGCGGACCACGGCGGGGGTGGTGCGGGGGACCACGGCGGGGGTTGAGCGGGGGACCACGGCAGGGCTGGTGCGGGCCAAGGGGCGGGCGAAGTGGATGTCGGCGGCCTTTGGTTTGTCGGGGGTAGGACGGAGGGGGAGGGATATGCCTGGGAGGGCGGGCGCGGACTGCGTAAGGCGTAGTGGCGGAGACGTCGGAGGAGGTAGGGGCGGGGTGTGCACGAGGAGGGCGGAGGCTACGTGGGTGGCGCGGAGCAGGGAGGTCGGCGGAGGGGGCAGCGGGGAGATCGACGGACGGGAAAGGGCTGCGGTCGGCGGAGAGGGTGGGCGGGGGAGGAGGGGAGGGGTTAGGCGCGACGAGGAGGGGGTCTTGGTAGAGTTGGTAAGGGGGCCGCGGGAGCAACGGGCAAGGGAGGTCGGCGGAGGGGGAAGGCAGCAGGGCGGGCGGGGGGGGAGGGTGCGGGAGGCGGGCCGGCGGAGCAGCGGAGCGGTGCGGCGTCTGCGGAGGAGGGTGGCGGGCGGAGTCGTAGGCGGAGGTGGCAGAGGTGGCTTCTGCGGAGGGCGGCAGTGCTGGCGGCGGCGGCTCCAATGCAGAGCGGCGGACTGGCGGAGATGGCGGAGGGGGCTTCAGTGGAGATGGCGGAGGGGGCTTCTGCGGAGGGCGGTAGTGCTGGCGGCGGCGGCTCCAGTGCAGAGCGGACCGGCGGAGTGGGAGGTTTAAGGGGGTAAGTGGGGGTGGGTAGCACCGGCTGCGGAGGGATTTGGAATGGTGGAGGAGGCGGGTGGTGACTGCGGAGGCGGGTGAAAAGGGCGGCGGGGGAGGCGGGGGAGGAGGGGAGGGGTTAGGCACGAGGAGGGGGTGAGGAGGGGGTGACTGTGGAGGCGGAGGCGGGTGGTGACTGCGGAGGCGGAGGCGGGTGAAAAGGGCGGCGGGGGAGGCGGGAAGGAGGGGAGGGGTTAGGCACGAGGAGGGGAGGCGGGTGGAAAGGGCGGCGGGGAGGCGGGGGAGGAGGGGAGGGGTTAGGCACGAGGAGGGGAGGGCGGGTGGAAAGGGCGGCGGGGGAGGCGGGTGAGTTGGTAGGGGTAGAGTTGGTAGGGCGGAGGGAAGGGGCGCGGAGGGTCGTCGGTAGAGTTGGTAAGGGGGGGCCGCGGGGGAATGCGGTTGGCGGTTGGCGTGGGTTTGGAGGAGGGTGGCGGAAGGGGTAGAATGGAATTGTTTAGCGGGGGGGATGCGTATGCGGGTGGAGCTAACAAGGAGATGGCAGAGGGTGTGGGGGTAGATGGTGGAGAGGGGTGCCTTCGGGTGGTTTAGGGGGTGGTTTAGGGGGTGGTTGGTGGTTGCAATCGATGGGGTTGGAGGAGAGATACTGTGTGGAGGCGCCGAGTATAATGATATTTGCACTTCTGAGGGGATCAAGAATGAAAGAGAGAACACCTTATATAGCAAGTAGGTATGAAGGATTACCTCACAGGAATGGATGGTTCAACCCAAAAGAGAGCTCAAAAGAGAGGAGATGCAAGATCTAATTTCATCCACCCAAAAGATAAACAAAAGAAAGGGAAGTATTGAAAGTTATTTTGCAGAAGCAAGGGCCATCCAAAAAAATATGTGCCTACTTTATTTAACAAAGAATTTTGGTTAATTTTGAGTGGTGCACTGAACAACAAAGAAAAATGAGCCCAAAAAGAAAAATTCGTGAGCATTTTGTTGGTTATTTCTACTTATTAGGACAAACAACCTATTATTTTTACCTATAAAGCATTCCAAAACACTTAGGAACAAAATAATTAAAATGCAATGTTTATTGCTTTTGGTGGTAACCCTTGAGTCTGGAGATGTTTACCAAGGGTAGGGTGTCGCCATCCAGTGTTTCCAATTGCACAGCACCCCAATGCAGCATTTTTGTAATGCAAAAAGGGCCTTCCCAGTGAGGGACCCATTTCCCTTTGGTTTGATTAGACAATTGTGGCCTGTGTAATAGAGCTAAATCACCGGGCTTCAAGTTGTTCTTCCATAAATTTCGGTCATGAGCCTCCTTCCTTTTTATCTGAGTCTCTATCAATTGTTTGGTCACAAGTAGACGAATCTCCTCCACTTTATGTAGTGCTCCTAGCCTCTGAGAGATATCACAATCCTTCTTTCCCTGCATGAATGCTATCTTAGGTGATCCATGTAAAAACTCAAAGGGTTCGATAGGTAATATGCCATAGACCAATTGGAATGGGGAATATCCAGTGGCCTCTTTGTAGGCTAACCTGTATGCCCAAAGTGTACCTAGGTACGCAATGCCCCATGAAGTGGGTTGCAACATACACTCCTTTCTTAACATTGCAATTAAAACCTTATTTGTGGACTCAGCCTGTCCATTTGCTCGTGGATAGTAAGCACAAGAGGTCCTATGAAGAATTCTATACCTGTTGAAGATTTCTTGCAGGACTTTATTGACAAAATGTGTACCCTGATCAGTACAAATTTCAAGTGGACAACCAAACCTGCAAATGATGTTACTATAAATGAAATCGGCAACAGTTTGGGCAGTGCAATCGGAGGAGGCAATAGCTTCAGCCCACTTTGTGGCATAATCAGTAGCTATCAGAAGATATTTTTCTCTTTTTGGAAACGCTGGAGGGTAGATTGGCCCTAAAAAATCTAACCCCCACTTCTCAAATGGTTTCCAGGAGGTGGAAATAACCAAGGGGTTATGCCTCTGCTTTGTTGGCTTAGGTCCACACCTCTAGCAAATGTCACATGCTTTTCCCCATTCATCTGCATCCCTAAATAGTGTAGGCCACCATAGACCCGCATCCAGTATCCTCTGACTCATAATGTGTCCTGGGAGGTGCCCACCACCTGTACTTTCATGTGCAGAGTGAAGGACTTCCCTCACTTCTTCTTCTTCCAAACACTTCCTGAACCGGTCATCTTTGCCCTGTCTATACAATTTATCTTCGATGAAGGTATATGGTCTACTCTTGATTAGCAAGCTCTTCTTTTGTACAGCACTAGCTTTTTCTGGATACAATCCAGTTTTAATGAAATTTTTAATGTCGTAATACCAGCCTTGAGCTTTTACAGCAAACAGATGAGCATCGGGAAAATCATCATTGATTCCACTAGATTGATTCATCATATTTATTCTGGATAAGTGATCCGCCATAACATTGTCTTTTCCTGGTTTATGGACTACAGAAAAATCAAATTCTTGGAACAACAATAGCCACCTCCATATTCTGCCGGTGGCCTGGGGTTTGTTGAGGAGGTATTTTAGTGGTTGGTGATCGGATATAATAATAAATTTTACCCCCAGTAAGTAATGACGGAATTTTTGGACGGCAAAGACCATTGCTAGTGCTGCCCTTTCAGTAGTACTGTAATTCCTTTCAGCCTTGGTCAAGATTCTACTGGCATATTGAATTGGCCTGTCCATTTTAAATTCTTCACTGGGTTGAGTCAGAACTACCCCCACTGCATATGCACTGGCATCGACATGTATATGAAAGATTTTTGACCACTCCAGGGTGACCAAGATAGGAGCACACACTAACCGTGACCGTAATGTCTGATATGCTTTTTCCTCCTCTTCTTCCCATTTAAAGGGTACTTCCTTACCTGTAAGTCTAGTCAGAGGTCTAGCTATCTCTGCATACATTTTTATGAACCTTCTATGATAACCAGTATGCCCCAAGAAACTCTGGATTTCTTTAGGGGATTTAGGTTTAGGCAACTTTAATATAGAAATGATTTTGTCAGGATCTGGGGCCATACCTTTAGCCGACACCACATGTCCTAAGAGGGTTCCTTCTGTCACAAGGAAATGACATTTGTTTGGATTGAGCTTTAACTTAGTCTCCCTGCATCTTTTGAAAACATTCTGCAGCTGCCTCAAGTGGTGGTCCAAACAATCTAGAGGAGTTTCCTTGTGAGATCCTAAAAACGAAGAGAAGTCATCCATGAAGATTCTAAGTGATTCCAGCAATAGGGGGCCAAAAATGAGATTGACCGTTCTGTTAAAGGTGGCTGGAGCATTTCTGAGCCCAAATGGCATTTTTACATACACATATGTTCCCCAAGGTGTGATAAAAGCAGTCTTTTCCCGATCCTCTGGATGTATTGATATTTGATTATAGCCACTGAATCCATCCATAAAACTATATAAGGCATGCCCAGCCACTTCTTCAATGACCTGTTCTGCAAAAGGCATAGGGAACCCATCTGGAATGGTCACCTTGTTGAGAGCTCTAAAGTCAACACAAATTCTGATTTTATTTGTATTCTTCTTCGGTACTATAACCATAGGTGAGAGCCACTCTCAGTGCTCCACAGGAATGATGATCCCTGCATCCTCCATCTTTTGGATTTCCACATAGAAGGCTTCGGCATACTTTGGATTGAGTCTATAGCTCCTTCCTCTGATGGGTCTGGCTCCATCAATCAGAGGGATTCTGTGCTCTCCATAAGATGCAGGCACTCCTTCTAAGTCGTTATAATGCCAGGCAAAAACATCTGCATACTGGGTCAAGAATGATTTTACCTTTTCCAGGAGCTCTGGGTGGCTCCACAACCAAGTGGCCACCAGAACTGGTTGAGTATTGTTTTGAGTGTCTAAGTGTATTTCTTGGACCGGATTTCTTGTTACCATATTATCTCCTTGTGCATCTGCTTCCTTGTCTTCTTCTACTAGCTTTTCGTGCATTGCTTCATAAGCAGGTGTATTTTGGACTACGATGTGTTCCTCCTTGTCCTGCATCCATCCTGCAGGGATTTCTTGAATTGGGAAAGAACATTCAACCTCAGAATTTTTTACCTTGTTTCTAGCTTTAGAAACTTCGTTATCCGTTGTTGACACATCCTCCTCCAATTTGTATTTGAGGGGTATCTTCCTCCCCCTTCTATGGTCAGTGATGGGCTCTCCCAATCCATCAACCTGGACCTTTTCCTTGTCTTCATCATAATCTTCAGTCATGCCAAGATTATCAAGAAAAATTCCAAAACAAGAAGAAGAGTTGCCTGCTTGGAGCCAACTTAGAATATCCTCTTCTTCCTCAAAATCTATTTGGGGTTGATCCTCCACTTCTGTTTCCATGCAAATGCTCACTGTTTGCATCATACTAGTGTTTCCTTGATTGTCTGGGCCTTCTTCTAAATGAATTTGTGTCAGCTCCTGCCCTTTCTTTTGTACCCACATAGTGTCCTTACCCCAATCATGAATGACACTGGCATGCCTCAGCCAAGGTCTTCCAACTAAGAGAGGAAATCCTCCTTCAACCTGGGGCAATCTTAAAACCACAAAATCCAGAATGAATAGATAACCTTGTACTTCAAGTGGAACTTTTGGGATTACCCCCAAGGGCCTTACTTTGCTCTGATCTGCCAAAGTAACCGTGAAATTTGCAGGTCTTGAAGGGTGGAGTCCAATCCTTTTCATGGTATGTTCAGGAATCAAGTTAATGCCAGAACCACCATCTACAATAACACCTTGAAATTCATGACCTTTGATTGATATTGTAAGCCGAGGACTTTTATAATCTGTAAGGGGTGCTTCCCCCCTAATTATCCCTTTATGTAAAATAGCAGTCTTGGCCACTAAGCTTGTAGTAGAAGCCTCATCAAATATCTGCAATAATTCTGACCTGAATTTCCCATCCATCTTTATTAAATCAAAAATACTAACCTCCTTCGTCATTGACTTGAGTAGTTTTGAAGCCTCTGACTCTTTAAGAGAGTGAACTTCATTTGCTTTGCCAAACTCTTCTTGAGCCCTGTTGAAGGCATGCCCAATGGCATCACTGGTGCCTATGAGACATTCATTGTGGTTTGTGTCTGCACTTGTAGTATCTTTGTCTTCAATTGCAACTCTGTCTTTGTTCAATTCCTTAATTATCAATTCTTGATTTTCTATCACTTTTGCCGTTCCCTTGCTTCTTGTCTGTACTGTAAAAGATTCGAGTTCTTCTAATTGTACCACTCTGGTAGATGGTGAGGGTTCATTGGCTTGAGGTAATTTTTCCTCCTTGTATACAGAGATCAATTGGAGATGGGGTCCGGAAGTAGAAGCTTGATTCTTAGTACATCCATTGGTATAATGGTCTCTGGCTTCTGGACAGTTCCTGCAAGGAGGTGCATTTTCTAGGAGAGTGCACCTAGATTGGTAGTGCCCGCATTCTCCACATCTGAAGCAAATAGTTGGCCTTCTAGGCCCATTTGCAAAGTTAGTTCTCGGTCTAGGATTATAGTTGATACCTTGGTTTGCTGCTGCTGCCATTACATTTGCTGGTGGCAAAAGTCCTCCTTGTGTCCAGTATGTCGTTGTCGGCATTCCCCTTACTTGGCATTCATGGGCCTCATGCCCAATCTTCCTGCATAATTGACAAGTCACATTTAGCAAAGGACATTCACTTACTATGTGCCCTTGCTTGCTGCACATGGAGCACCAGAGTCCGTTCTTAATGCCGCCTCCTTTGAGTTCTTGCAACTCTTGTCTCAGCTGAGCTAGTTCTTCTGCTTGGGCTTTCTCTTCCTTTTGGAGCTTGAGGGCTTCAATCTCTTTTCTCAGCTGAGCTACAGTAGTCTCCTCCTCTGTGTAGGGCTTATTCCTTTTCAAGCCCTCCATTTCCCTTCTTAACTGGCTCACTGGGTCCTCCAGTTCTGTACCATATGATGGTTGGGAAGAAGTTGTACCATACTGGTGCCTTATCTGTTCCAAGCGTGTGGCCGTATTGATGAACTCCTCAACAGAGGCAGTAGGTAGCACTAACTCTTTTATTTTGCATTGGGTGACCACAGGTAGAGGTTTGGCTAACCACTTCTTGACAAAGAAGTCGTGTGGTGGATCCGGTAGTTTAGCCATTAGTGCTTTGGCCCTGGTCACGAACTCTGGGAACTTTTCTCCTGGACCCAACTTCAAGTTTTCCAATTCTTCTATAATGATCTCAGCCGTGTTGCCATGCTGAAATTGATTTTTGAAAGCCTCTTTCATCAAATCCCAAGAGGTAAAGTGATTTTCAGCAAACTGGCAAAACCACTTGTCTGCCAGACCTTCCAATGTGGCGGGGAAGAGTATCAAGAAAGCATCTTCCCTACCCATTAGACCTCTAGTCTTACATAATGCAAGAAATCTTCGAATGTGCTCATCTGGGTCCTCATGGGCTAAACCTCTGAAGGAGGGAAATTTTATGTTTAATCTGGAGAGCAAGATTTCTAGGTCCACCTGCCCTGCCATGCTTCCTACCGATGAAGCCGATGAAAGTGGACTCGATGATCTTTTGTTCGTCTTTCTTCTTGTCTGCTTGCACTTGATCCTCAAGGTTTGTGACCGGGTCGCGGTCATGAGCTATTCATAGTCCACTTAAAATGAGACACTTGATAAAAATATGTACCTTTTGGCCCATTGGAGTAGTGTTGTCGACACTGGAGTAGTGCTCTCCAATGGCAATATATAGTCTCCTATGCTCAAATCTCCTTGCAGGTCCCACCGTGCATGCCAAATTTGTTGGGGATTCGTGGACAAGAAGGAGTTTGAGGGTTTGTAGGAGAAAAAGGAGATGATGAAAATGAAATAACGGTGAGAACTTCTGTAAGAGAGTACTCCTGGAAACCTTGAATATTGATTATCTTGCAACAGTTACAATGACTGAATATAGTCCAATCAATGACTAAATACAACTTCAGAGAATATCAATTACTGAATATAGTCCAATCAATGACTAAATACAACTTCAGAGAATATCAATTACTGAAGACCAATTATCACAAGTCCTCTGGCAACGGCCTCTCCTGCACCAATCCTTCGCTTGCTTCACGCTTCCCTTGTGCACACCTTGCACTAAGCTTCCACCAAGCTAAGGAGTTGGTATCTCAGCGCGCACACGCAATAGACCTTGGGACTCTTGGAATCCAACCCGCCTTCTCTGCACACCTTCCTCTTGACACCTCTTGCACCCTTTTGTGTCGTCGCACACTGGTGGCTCTTCTGGCTTCTCCTTTCTTGCTTCCTCTGAAGCTCTCTCTTGCTCCTTACTCTCAATGTGTCCTCAAGAATAGCCTTTGTCCTTCCTCTTGAACCCGCCGGTCCCGTGACTTCTAACTGCCATGGACTCTTGGGCTTCCTTTGATGTCCCAAGATTCTCTTTTTAGTTGGCGGCCAATGAATTGCCCTTTGTCCTGTAGTGACTTTAGTGTAAAACCAAAAATTTTAATGGGGTCATACTTTCACTTGTGCGTACACTTTTCCGCTTCGCATGCCTTCACATTCCCTTTTAATTCTTCCTTTGTGTACTAAAGGGGGTTTCACCTAAACCTTCCTAAATACTTTAAAACACATTCTGATCCTTAGGGAAATTAGAGAAAATACGCAACCCGCTTCTCCAATTTACCCTTTGCGGGACAATTAATTGTCCCTTAGGCACTTTGACTTTGCACCTGTTGGCTTGTTGACTTTGACTGGTTGGCTTTGACCAACATGACTTTTATGGGCTCAATAGTTATTCTGTGTCTTTCTGTGTTGTTGATTATCTGTACCTGTCCGGTAAAGATTAAGTCACAGTAAGGTTATCTTAAGTTAAGTACTGAATCACGGTGTCGCTAAGTTTATTACCGTGAGTTTGTGTTACGGTCATCTTTGCATTGTGCGTTGGTCACTGAGGAAGTCTTAATCTGTGTATGAATCGACATTCTGTGAGTAGATGAATCAGACGAAGTTCGAGTTTCTGGTTAGTAAGTTGGACTGTTATTTGAGTGAGTTGATTTGGGAAAATCAAGTATAGGGCCTCTATTTAACAGACCCCTTCCACTCCCAAGAACCCGAATAGAGATGTTTAAACGCGTCTCTGACGGTAAGACCCGCGTTTAACAGGTCGTAGATAGCATAAATGGGTTCACAACCATTGCACGTCTTGCCAAGTTAACTCGTGTACCTTATGATTTAGTTTGCTATCCAGCTTGGATAGCACCCAGTTCCACCATTGGTCCATTGAGATGTCAACACCCATCGGAATACCGAGCAGACGGAAAACTTGACCTCGAGGGATAATTTGACACCCCTAATCTAACAACAATTGGGATGGACCATGGATTGCTCTGAAAGTAGTTTAAGCATGGTTGGTTTTTGAACCTGACGCCACACAAAAGGTGTGGACGCAACTCTAGAACACCTCAATGTTGTTCATATCGTTATGTACAAAGGCATTCATGTCATCGGCAAAGAGTCTTGCAATCAATTGGCCATGACCTGGAGGTAGGGAAAGACCCATAAGATTTCCAGCATCCATGTGATGCTTTAATAGGTGACTGAGGCCATCCGAGGCAATAGCAAAGAGTAGAGGAGCCAGTGGGCAGCCTTGCCTGATAGATCTTTTTAAATGTATGGGCTTAGAGAGCTTACCGTTGATATTTATTTTCGTTGAAGCGTTTTCGAGTAGAGTGGAAACCAACTTCGTGAACTTTTGGCTGCATCCAAGGTCTTTCAATGATTGAAGAATAAAGTCCCATTCCAATCTGTCATACGCTTTGTCAAAGTCGATCTTAATGAAAACGAGATCTTGTGCATACTCCTCAGTGAACGCAAGGCCTTCCCAAATATCGACAATTGCTTCAAGTATAGATCTACCTTTGATAAAACCTTTCTGTTCCTCACAAAGCCATGAATTTAAATGACAAGGGATTCTGTTGGTGATAACTTTTTCGATTATCTTGTATCCAGTTTGGAGCATGGTGATTGGCTGCCAATGTTCAATTTTGTTCTTGTCTCCCCTTTTGTGAATTAACTTGATGACACCATTATTAAGACACTCAGGGAGGGCACCGAAGGAGAGAGCCTCTTTCCATACCAGACGGAGCGGGGTGGCCATCACGTGCTTAACGGACTTGAAAAACTCATTGGTGAGGCCATCAGGACCCGAGCTTTTTCCATTGGGAAGAGCATCAATAACCTCGATAATTTCGTTCTCAGAAATGTTGGCCTCCAGCAGAGAGTTCATGTTCTGTGGGATTCTAGATTGAGCAACCCTTCAGATGGTTGCCATGCAATCACGCCTATGTGGAGAAAGAGGAGTCGAGACCCCGAGAAGATGGGTAAAGTGCTCGACGATGATAGATCTATTCTCAGCTTGTGTGCTACATTCGATCCCATTGTTGTCGACCAAGAAGGGGATGGCTTCCCTAGCTTGTTTCCTTTTGAGGATGTTACACATCTCTTTAGATGGTTGTCAGCCTTCCTAGCCCACCAATCTTTGGAGAATATTTGCAGATTTTTCCTTTGAACCTCTTCCTCGAGTCTTAGTCTTCCCTTGATTTTCAAAAGCCCTTGTTGGCATTGCAAGTTACCTTTGTTCACTTCTTCTTCAAGCCGTGAGAGCCTCCGGTACACCGTTTCTCTTCTTTTTTTCGGATATCTCTTATAGCCTTATGAGTCCTGATCAAAACATGTCGAGTCCTTTCCACCGCGCTTCACCAGCACTTAGCCGGTTCATTACAATAGGCAAAGGCCTCCGCCCACACTGCGGAAATTTCTTGGTGGACAGAGGGGAGGGAAAATGACGTCTGGAAAGCATGAAACCAAGGAGCTTTTTGGAGCATGGGAATCGGTTTGAAAGAAAGAGTGATCGGGTAGTGGTCCGAGATCGTCAGGTCCATGTGTTGGGAGATCAAAGGAATCCCCCATTGGAAGATGGTGTTTTGATCAATGTAACACCTATCAAGTCTTGCTTTCCTTAGAGCATCCCCCAATTGGAGATTAGATTAGGAGAATGCCTTCATGTCTTTCACCTCGACTAGGTCGAGATGGAGCTTGATTTTATCCCATATCTCTTTCTCCCATCCGTCAATAATTTTTCCCTCGTTATTCCATTGGTCCTCAGGAGACTCAACCATGTTGAAGTCCCCACAAATCAAAACATTGTGTGAGAGGGAGTCCAGGGAAGCCCACATGTCGATTCTATCCGCCTCTCCATTATGGGCATAAATTGAGACCACAGTGAACTGATTAGGGAACCCGATAGAGGCAGCAATCCAACGATGATTCCAATCTTTACAAGTCGAGGTCAACCTGCCGGACCAAGAGTGACTAATACCAATCGCAGCGCCCCCCGCCCCCCTAGGGTGCGAAGTGGAGAGCCAAAGGTGGTTCGGAGAAATGCATTTAAGCTGTTTCTGGACATCCTCTGCGTCGATTTTAATCTCTTGTAAGTAGATAAAGTCGCGGTTGAGGCCCTTGTCTTTGAACCACTGACCAAGAATCGTCGCTCTTGAGGGGTCAGACAAACCCCTTGAGGTGAGATTTTCATTGTTAATGGTTGCCCTCTTTGAGGGGAGGGACTCCATCTTTTTTTTTCTTGAAATCTTCTTTTTTCCTCCCAGTTTCTTGACTTAGGATCCTACTCTTGAGGGGGCTCTTCCAAGGCATGCCCTAGGGTTGTTTCCCTTTAATCTTTGACTTTTGTTGAGGTAAGCTTGGCATGCAAAACGGAAGAGGAGGACGAAGGAAGGAGCTTTCATTGTCTGGGTTGTCTCATTGCTAGTAGTGAAGCCTTCCTCTTTACTCGTGGTGTAACCTTCATGGTTGTCTTCTTTGCTAGTAGAGCATCCAAGGTTTTTATCAGCAGGCTCTTCTTCATAATGGTTAGCGCCTGGGAGGTCGACCTCATTAATCTCCTTTTCTAGGTTACAATACATGTTGTTTGAAGGAGCAATGATAGTAACATTCCTTGCTGCTGATCTTCGAGGGTTAATTTTCCTCCTTTCTCTTACTTCGGTGAATCCTTCTGAATCCGTCTCTGCAACACGAGTGCCCTCTTCTTCCTTCATCGGAGGGGGATGACCCCTAGTGCCAACTTGAGGGAAAGGATCCGAGGCCCCATCAGGTTTAAGCTTGTTTTTAAAGGTATTTTGCTTCAAGGGGCAATCTTTGATCCTATGACCTTGGTGCCCGCAACGGAAGCGCACATTGGGAAAATTCTTGTAAGTAACCTCCTGTACCCAAATCTTACCATCTCCACAGTTTATGGAGATCTTCGAGGGGAGCACCTGGAAGGGTACTTTTTGAGGATCAAAAAAGGGCTATTATCAATCGAAGGGACACAACAGGGATATTTCAAAGAGTGGTCAAGAAGTCTTACAATGCCCATCATACAAGCAAAAAAATAATCTTTACAATTCTCGTCATAAATTTTGCTATTCCTATTTTTCCAGATAGCCCAAAGAATGTGAGCCCTCAGTATTTGCTAGAGAACTATGTCCATCTTGTTGGCTTCACCAATAAGAAGTACTCTGAAGTTTGGGGTCTTCACTCTAATAGCTTTGTAGTACAGATAAATGACTTTCCAGTACCTTGAAGAGTTCTTACATTTGAAAAACAGATGTTCCAAATCTTCTTCCATTCCACAAAAGTGACATTGACCTGCATCAATTTTAAATTTTCTGGCCTTGCTGCCAGTCCAAATACCTCTATGGAGGAGATTTCTCTGTAGTGAGTAGTGACACTCTGACTACCGGGGCCTAAGCTCTCAACATGCTCTCCTTGTCTCAACTCAAAAAAACACACATCGGACTGTCGTGAAGGAAGAGAAAAGGAGATGAGATAGCATAAGGAACTAGGGTTCTGTGGAGTGTCCTCGTCAAGGCTTTTTTGTGCGCGGCCTCCCGGCTCTCCCCTCCTCCCGCTTCTTTGGGGGGAGGGGCTTTCTGTGTGCGCACCAACTCACTCTCCTGTGTATGCATGGCCTTGTTCGAGGCCCTTAGGAATGGGCTCTCTGTCCTGGGGGAAGATCAAGGAGCAAGTCCTGGGTGTATCCCACTGCCTCCAGAGAAACTCCACGTCAACTGCGTTCCCTCTTCGACCTCCATGCTCGGCATGGACTCCAAGTACGATTCTATCATTGGAAAGAGCTCCGCTATCCCGCATCAGGAAAGAACAGCAGACCACTCTCTGAAGAGGACGTATGCTGACCTGGCAAGAACCAAGACCAATCATGATGATGCCTTCTATGATATCCACCATTTCACAGGTAACATCAGCTCAACTCTGTCACCTAATAAAGGGAAAGGTAAGGTTTCTGAAAACCCCCATGAAATTGTTCTTGATAACGTCCATAGTGACGAAGAAGATGATGCTTTGATCATTGAAAAGTCATCTCTAGATAGCTGGCATGAGCATCTCACTGATAGAGTGGTCATTGGTCTTTGTCATGGCCCTAGGGCAGCGCAAGAAATGTTGAAAAGCTGGATTAAACAACATTGGGAGTCAAGAGGTCTTATGGTTAAACATATTCAATATTGCCCTAATAATTATTTCCTTTTCTTTTTGAAAGATGCTAACAGTGCTCTTCAAGTTATAAGTGAAGGATAGTGGTTAATCAGAAATGTCCCTGTGTCTTTTTTCAAATGGTTTATTGGGTTTAACCCTAAAGGGCCTAAACCCACCAAAATCCCTGTGTGGGTGGAATTCCCTGAACCCCCCATTGATTATTGCCCTTGGGTTGAAAGCTTAGGAAAGATGGTTGGTAAAGTCCTTGGGCAAAAAGGTAGAAATAATATCATTAACCCAAGATGGGACCCCCAAGTCTTAATAGAAGTTGACATAGCTAATGAAATCAAACCTCATATCGTTATCAAGGACTCGAATGGTAAAAAACTTCACACTCAAAAGGTCTTATACCGAAATATCCCCAATGCTTGCTATAATTGCTATAAACAAGGTCACATTATCAAGGATTGTCCTTTGCTTCACGGGCAAAAGTCAAAGGAAGGGGCAGACTCCATTAAAGATTCAGCCAATTCTGTTCCTAACAGTAGTTCCTCCCCCACCCTCCCTGTTAAGAGAATGGCTAATAAAGGTAAGAAGAAAGTTTCCAAGCCTGACAACATGTTTGGTGTTCTGCTAGAAGAAGTCCAGAACCCTTTTGAGGATTGCCCCAATCATTCTGACATCATCGGTCCCTCAAGCCCCAAAGAAAACATGAACCCTAATGAACTATTGGCAGCTACAAACAAGGATGCTGCAGGAAGTTCCAAGGGACATCAGAGTAAATATGAAACAGGATGGTCCCTAATCGGGAAAAAAAACAAAGTGGTCAATGTTCCTACCCACAATGACCTTAAGGGGAAGGTTATCTCTGAACTTCTCCATGTTCCTACATTATGTGCTGATACTAAACTATCTGATGAAATCTTCACATAGGAATTAGATGCCATGGACCAGGATAAACTAGAAAATATGGACAATGACCTTGTCAATGATGAAATTGTGCCTATGTCTCAGGATATTGATATGTCAAGACAACTAGCAGGCACAAGTAAACCCAAAAGAAAAGATTCAGTGAGATCATCCATCTCAGCAATTAAGCCTCCTAAAAATAGTAGGAAATAAGTTTTGTTGTTTTTTTTATGACTAATCTCTCTAGTCTTTCAATAAATGTTAAAGGTCTCATAGATCCTGTCCGACCTAGAATGATTAACAGGTGGATTCATTCCTTACATAGACTCCCTCATGTTGTTTGTCTATAGGAGGTCAAAATTGGTGGTGACTCTCTAAAATTTAATCTTAATATTCTGTCTACTCACTTCAATTGGTTTTTCACTAATCATCAGGATGGAAAAGGTGGTGCAGTGATTGGGCTCTCGAATTCCCTAGCCCATACTCTGGATGGTAACTCCTCTAGTAGCTCCAACCAATGGTGCTCTATCAGGTTGGGTAACCCCTATAACCTCTTTATCATCTCTGTTTATGCTTCTAATAAGAGTCTGAGTAGGAAAACCTGCTGGGAAGAACTCATTCAAGTTCAAGGGCCTGCTATCATGGTTGGGGATTTAAATATGGTCACTTGTATCAAAGACAGATGGGAGTGCAAAGGTAACATCATTAATGGTTCTGAAAAAACTGCCTGGAATGAGCTTTGTAACCTGCATGATTTTGTTGATGTTTCTCAAAACTCTGGTTTTACTTGGTCCAATAAGAAAACTGGTAATGCTTATACTGCTGCTAGACTTGATAGATGTTATGCCAATAATGATATTCTTCAAAAAAGTTGGGAGGTGAGTGCCCTTACCGATAATTCCCTTTTGGTTTCTGACCATAAACCCTTAATTATCACCTTTAGAATGGGTAGTCCTTCCTTCACGTCTAGTTGGCCTCATATCGATGCCAACCTTCTTAAGCTCCCTTGTATTATGTCCGAGACTAAAAGAATTTTTTCCCAACACTTTACCAATATTAGCTCTCCTGGTTTAGCTTGGGAAAAAGCGGTTAAAGATGTTCAATGCTTGTTTACTCACTTTAAGAAACAAGCTAGAGAGTTTAGAGCTAAAAGACGTAGTGCTATTGTGGATAAGCTAAAATCTCTGGATGTTACTTCTCAAGAGTATCAAAAATTACACTTGAGATTGTGCAAGGAAAGTTATCTTGAAGCTAGTTACTCTCTTGCCTCATCAAAAGAATTTTGGAGTGGGAAAATGGACAGGAATAACAAACATATGTTTTCTCTCTTGAAAAAAAAACAAAGTCAGGGACTTCATACCCAAGTTGAAAAACAAAGAAGGTGGTCACACTTTAAATATTGAGGAGACTCTACAGGAGGCTAAAAGCTTCTTTATGGATGTTTTCTCTGGTACTCCCAAGTGGGGGGAGGATATTCAGAGGGCCAGAGCTACTATTGCTTTGAAAAGGAAAAAAATGATTCCTGAAAGCCTGGTTCCCATTCTGGACCTGCCCCTCACTGCCGGATGAGGGAAACCATCAACCCTATAAGTCTCCAGGATTCGATGGTCTTCACAATGAATTCTTCATGATGCTATGTGATTTCCTCACTCCTTATATTCTCTTGGTGTGGGAAGAGGCTTCTAGCAAGGGATTTCTCCCTTATCACATTAACACTGGGGTTATTAGACTTATTCACAAAAGGGGTAGCAAAGATGACCTTAACAATTGGAGACCTATCACTTGCCTTAACACCATTTACAAGATCAAAGCTTCTACCATTGCCAGAAGACTCAGTCCCATGATGAAAATCTTTATCCTCCCTGAGCAAAAGGGCTTCATCAAAGGTAGATACATTCTTGATGCTATTATTTCTCTTTGGGAAGGTATAGACAATGCTAAGGAGTTGGACCAAAACTTTTATTTTTTTAAGATTGACTTTGACAAGGCTTATGACAGGATTGAATGGGACTTTATTCTCCAATCTCTTCAAGATTTGGGTGCAGGAAAAAGATTAATTAAAAGTGTTAGTACTCTTTTTGGTAATGTTTACTCTAGGGTTGCCATCAATGGTCATATTTTTGACCCCTTTACTCTCAGAAGATCCATTAGACAGGGTTGCCCTCTTGCTCCTTTGTTATTTGCCATTGCTAGTGATGCTTTGGGCTGGCTTGTGAAAGATGCTATGAACAGTGGTTTGATAAGAGGTATTAATGTGCATAACTCCCCTTCCCCTCTTGGGTTACAAATGTTTGCAGATGATACTAATGTTGTTCTTAATGTTGATGACCTCTCTGTGAATAAATTTTTGGAATGTTTGGAGACCTTCTGCCTTGCTAGTGGCTCCAAAGTGAATCACACTAAAACTAGTTTTAAAGCTTCTAATGTTCTTCCTGATTGTGTTGCTAGACTTGGCTGTAATATCATCAAGGATGGTGAGATTTTTGAATTGCTGGGGATTCCCATGGGTTTCCAGATTACTTTTGCTCAAAGGTGGGATTGGGTGGTTGAAAGGTTTAAAAAGCGCCTGCTTTTTTGGTATGATGCCAACAGTTCCCTCCCCCATAGAACTTTTGTTCTTAACCATTAGATCCTCCCTAAACTCATGTATTTCTTGGCTTGCTGGTCTCCTTCTAGTAAACAACTTGAACAGGTTATTTGTCTGGCTAGGAACTTCTTATGGGGTAGTAAGTATGACCAAAAGAAAATCCCTAAGGTGGCCTAGAAAATCTGTTGTTTACCTAAGTATCAAGGAGGATTGGGTATTTTAAATCCTATTAAGATGGCTGATAACTTGGGTGCTAAATGGATTTTGAGATGTATTAATTGCAATGATGTGTGGGCTTGTCTCCTTAAAGGGAATACAAATAGATTCTGTTTGTCTGATTATAGAGCTTGGAAAAACATCAATTTATGGGACATTTTAATATCTCCTCATCCTATCACCCCTTTTGGTAGCCCCTTGGTGTGCAGGATGTGGCAGGCCTGGTTCAAAGCTAAGCAATCCTTTAACCCCCCTAAAGATTTGTTTTGTTATCTTCATTTTTATATGCAGGAATCTCCCTGGTTTGGCTGGTTGGCCTTCTGTAACAAAAAAAGTCTAGCTATCAAGCAGCACAAATGCCACAAAGCTGGTGTCACTACCTGGAACAATTTTATGTGTGATGGCATGGTAAGGAATGTTCAAGATGTCATTTCTGACACTGACTTGTCTATGTCTTGCTTGCAGGTGATCCACAATCATAGAAACCTTCTGATGGAAAAGATTGACAATTGGCACAGGAAAAAGGTTACCCTGCTGGACACTACTGCTATCATTTTTCGGCAATTCAAGAAGGATAGGGGTTCTGTTGATCAAATTCTGATAAAGCTTAATACTAGATGGCAAGTCAATTGGTCTCCTCATCAATGGACCTACAGATTCAAAGCTTTGTGGGCTTTTCCAGACTGCAGCAAGCATTCCTTTCTTCAATGGCTGATGCTCTCACCATGGTTTGTGGATTGGACACAAAGTCAAGAAAGTTTATACTAATGGTGGAATCTGTATATTTTGTGGCCTTGTGGAGGATGTTTCACACCTCTTTTTTGAATGTCATCATGCCAAAAAGTTCTGGTCTCCTGTGGAAAAATATTTACTAGCTAATGATTTCCCCCAACTGAGCAAAATGGAGGTGATTCTTGGTTGTTGCAGGAATTTGGAGATTCTGTTGTGGAATATCTGGAGGGGTCACATTCTTTGGTATATTTGGCTCAGTAGGAATGAAGCCATGTTTGGCAAAAGAAGGAGAAACTACCTCATTTCCCTTCCTGAGAAACTGAAAAAGGACTCCTTGGCTTGTATTAGGAAAATCACATATGCCCCCTGTCATAGTTTTGATGTGTACAAGGTTTTGGCTGAAAATTTGCCATCCAAGTGGAAGAAACTCTTAGCTACTCGGTATTCTTGTAAAAGAATTGGCATGTATTTTGATTTGTAATTAAGTCCTTGGTGTGGGTGTCTCCTGCCCAAGGTACTCTATGTACGTTCCACCATTAATATATCTTTTCTTGTTTCACTCACAAAAAAAAAAGAACCTCTATGAAGAATTCAGCCAAAGTAAGCAGGAGAATCTTTTTTTTTTTTGAAGAAAAGCAGGAAAATTAGATTAATGGAGGGAATATATTCTATGCAAGAGGCAAGAGCCACCAAAACAACGAATTACAAGAAGAGAGCCATATCAAGCCTCTGGGCAGAGTACAATGAGGAGATGGTGTTTCTCCATTTGGAGAATTTACAAGTTTTTAGCAATGTGAATATGCTTTCCTTGTGCTCAGGAGCAGTTTTAATACACTGAATACAGTTTACAGAGGCTTTCTTGAGAGTTCTAGTGAGAGAGGAAAGGAAATTTCTATTTCCTTTTCCATGAACCACATTATTCCTACTACACCATATATGCCACAGGATATAACCTCTCCATATGTTCCAAAGCAGGACATCCATGTTTTTACAACATCCTATAATGACAGATTCCTGAGTGAGCCCTGGATATCTTCTGGACTGAAGATACAGCTCCACACTGGTCCAATATTGTCTGGCATGATGGCAATTAAAAAACTAGTGGTTAACATCTTCCTCCTTGCCACAGAAGGTACACAACCCTCCATTTATTTGAATTTTCCTAACTCTGGGACCAATCAAAAGGCCATTCTGAAGCATAAGCCATTGAAGATAAGAATGTTTACTCTGATCCGGAAAGGCCCACAGAGATTTAAACCTGTAAGACCACTGATTGGCAGACCAGTTACAAGACCACCTTTTATTGAGTTTAGGCATGATTTGAGTGATTCTCCCTTTTGACTTTTTGAACTCTTTGAAGATGGACCTGGCCACCTCAGCAAGACTAGCTTTGGACTTGAGACAGTGGGCTAACTTGGCCTTCAGCAGCATTTTCCAATCCAGCAAAACCTGCAAGCAAGCATTAGACAAGTCAGAACTGTGGATTAGCTCATGATCAAAGATCACTTCCCCATTGCTCATGAGGTCCCTCCAAGCTTTGAAACCAGCTTTATGGCATTTGTGTTCTTTTATAGCCAGGTCACCATTGTAGCTTTGAACAGCACAACCAAACCAGAGAGATTCCTACAAGAAGATCTCAGAGGAACACATCAGCAATCTCTTATCAATATAGCTCTGTTTGGCTTTAAACCAAGCTTTCCAGAATCTACAGACAAACAGGCTGCCCACAGGAGTAATGTTAAGGGGATGTTTCTCCAAGCCTTGTAGTTTGATATGTGAAATTTGGACAAGTTTCTCTGCAGAAGAACAGTCCATATATCATTAGAAAAAGTACTTCTTCCACTTAGCTACAAGGTTTTCAGCCATTTTATTGGGACAAAGGATACCCAAGCCTCCTTGAGCTTTAGGGAGACAAAAGATGTCCCAGGAGACTTTAGCAACTTTTTGATGAAGAGCATTACCACCCGAGAGAAACCTCCTTTTTGATGAAGAGCATTACCCCCAGAGAAACTTTAAGCTATTTCCCAGGAGAATCATATTGTGTTTCCCTTTTTACGTTAATCATATTGCAGTTTCTCTTTTTCCTTAAAGAAACAAGAAAAGGAGAACTAACGACACTAAGAGAACCACTGAAGGCCGCGAGTATGGAGTGCTCGTACCACGACAACTGATGGAGCAAGTGATGCTGCTAGAGGTCGTCTTCAATGAGAATATGGCGATGGGTAGTAAAGATACTTCTTAACAGTGCTGGAGCATCCGCCTCTCCATAGAACACCCATTTGATGTTTTCAACAGCAATGAAGTCGCTAGGGGTTGCGTAACTCTGTTCGCCTCTCACGGGCGCTGCATCACTGCCGCCTGCTCCTTCCTCGGCGTGCTTCTGGTCGTCCGTCATGATTGAAATGAAGGTGTCGCGATAGTCTACTGGGAGTGTCGCGATAGACAGCTTGAAATGGAGGTGTCGTGATAGTCTGCTGGGAGTGTCACGATAGACAGCTGGCCCAGTGTCGCGATAGTCTGTTGGGCGTGTCGCCATACAGACCCTTTGTCGCGATAGTTTGGGGTCCTCGAGGTTTGTGCACGATAGACCGTAGATCCGCAAAGGAGCACTACGATTGAGTTTAAAGGATTAATTAAAAGAAGCTTCCTTTATCTACGCGTGGCCCCTCTCTGAAGGCTTTGATTTAGCACTGGAAAACTTCAAACCAAATCCAAAACTGCCGCCCTTCGACTTAGCTTTGGATTCAGAATCTTTTCAATTCAAAGTCTTCCTCGTTTTAGGCTGCTCCTTTCTCAGCAAGTTCAGGTAAATTTGGGGAAAAAAAGAAATTTTGTAACCTTAATTGAGTAGAAAGGAGCTCTTTTAAAAGAGAGATTTCCTATTGCAAATTCCTTTTTATCTTTTTTATCTTCAAGATCTTACTCTCTAATGTCGATCGTTATCCCCTCGATGGTCTTGAGCAACGTGGCCCCCCCAGAGTCCCAGTGCCCCCTCCGAATGGATGCTATCCCATCGGATGCCGACCCTCCAGTGGTTTCTTTGTGTAAAGAGTCTGTGGAGGCAAAGCAAGAAGAACTGAGGAAAACTTGTCTGATCGGACAAGTATTTGGCCCTAGGCCCCCTCTAGAAAGTGTGAGAAGTTGGCTGCGCAAGGAGTGGTTCCCGCGTGGCCTAATTGTGCGCAAATGTCAATTCCTGCCGACAAATCACTTGCTTCTTATGTTTGAGAATCAAGAGATGGCCTTTCAGGCCCTGCAAGCCGGTTCTTGGCAAGTGGGCAGGTCCACCTTTTGCCTATTTAAGTGGACCCCAGACTTTGTTCCGAACAGGTCAAAGCCTCTTCGATACCCGCTTTGGGTGGAGCTTCCCAATCTGCCGTACTTTTTGTATGGATTTCTTCGAGAAATCGTATCACCGATCGGGCGCCTGATGGCCTCTAGAGAGGATGTTGGGGGGTTAATCTACGATGGAGCTCAACATTCTTTCAATGCAAGATGGCACCCTCAAATCTGTGTTGAAACTGACCTGAACCAGGTTCTTCCCTTGAAAATCTCCATAAACTGTGGAGATGGTAAAATTTGGACACAGGAGATTACTTACAAGAATCTGCCGAACGCGTGCTTCTGTTGCGGACAACAAGGTCATAGGATCAAAGATTACCCCTTGAAGAAAAGTAACAAGCTTAAACCAGATGGGACCCTGGACCTTCTCCCTCAAGTTGACACTCGGGGTCATCCCCCTCTGATGGAGGAAGTAGAGGGAACTCGCGTTGCAGAGACGGATTCCGAAGGATTCACTGAAGTAAGACGCAGGAGGAAAGTTAGCCCTCGAAGATCAACAGCAAAGAATGCTACGACAATTGCTCCTTCAAATAACATGTACTGTAACCTAGAAAAGGAGATTAATGAAGTCGACTTCCCAGGGGATAACCATTATGAAGATGGCCCCTCTGATAATACCGTTGGGTGCTCTACGAGCAAAGAAGACAACCAAGAAGGTTATACCACGAGTAAAGAGGAAGGCTTCACTACTAGCAATGAAGATAACCTAGACAGTGAAAGTTCCTTCCTTGGTCCTACCCTTCCGGTTTGCTTTCCAAGCTTACCGCAACAAAAACCAAAGCTTAAAGGAAAACAACCATCAAGCATGCCTTGGAAAAGCCCCCTCAAGAGTAGGATCTTAAGTCAAGACGATGGGAGGAAAAAAGAAGTCCACAAGAAGAAAAAAGATCGGGTTCCTCCCCTCAAAGAGGGCAACCACCAATTATGAAATTCACATCGCTAAACGTCAGAGGTTTGTCTGACCCATCAAGAGCGGCGATTCTTGGCCAGTGGCTCAAAGACAAATGCCTCAACCCCGACTTTATCTGCTTACAAGAGATTAAAATCGACAGAGAGGATCTCCAGAACGGCTTAAATGCATTTCTTCGAGCCACATTTGGTTCTCCACTTCACACCCTAGGGGGCGGGGGGGTGCTGCGATTGGTATCAGCCACTCCTTGTCTGGCAGTGTGACCTTGACTTTTGAAGGTCGGAATCATCGTTGGATTGTTGCCTCTATCGGGTTCCCTACTCAGTTCACTGTGGTCTCAATTTATGCCCCTAATGGAGAGGCGGATAGAATTGATACTTGGGCTTCCCTCAACTCCCTCTCACACAATGTTATGATTTGTGGAGACTTCAACATGGTTGAGTTTCCTGAGGACCGATGGAATAACAAAGGAAAAATTATTGACGGCCAGGAGAAGGAGATATGGGATAAAATCAAGCTCCATCTCGACCTGGTCGAGGTGAAAGACAAGAAGGGGTTCTCATGGTCAAATCTCCAATTGGGGGACTCTCTGAGGAAAGCAAGACTTGATAGATGTTACATCGACCAAAAAACCATCCTCCAGTGGGGTATCCCTTCGATTTTCCAACACATGGACCTGACTATCTCGGACCACTACCCGATTACTCTATCTTTCAAACCGAGTCCCATGCTCCAGAAAGCTCCTTGGTTTCATGCTTGTCAGACGTCCTTTTCCCTCCCCTATGTCCACCAAGAAATTTCTGCAGTGTGGGTGGAAGCCTTTGCCAACTATAATGAACCAGCTAAGTGCTAGAGAAGCATGGTGGAAAGGACGCGAAAAATTCTGATAAGGACTCAGAAGGCCATAAGAGATATCCGGAAAAAAAGGAGAGAAACTGTGTATCGGAGGCTCTCACGGCTTGAACAAGAGGTGAACAAAGGTAATTTACAATGCCAACAAGGTCTTTTGAAAATCATTGGAAGACTAAGATTAGAGGAGGAGGTTCAAAGGAAAAATCTTCAAATATTCTTCAAAGATTGGTGGGCAGGGAAGGCCGACAAACCATCGAAAGACATGTGTAAAATTCTCAAAAGGAAGCAAGCTAGGGAATCCATCCCCTTCTTGAGAGATAAAAATGGAACCGAATGTAGCACGGAAGCAGAGAATAGATCGATCATCGTCGAGCACTTTAACCATCTTCTCGGGGTCTCGGCTCCTCTTTCCTCGCACAGACGTGAATCAATGGCAACCATCTCAAGGGTTGCTCAAGTGAGAGTCCCATAGAACATGATTTCTCTACTGGATGCTAACATTTCCGAGAATGAAATTATCGAGGTTATTGATGCGCTTCCCAATGGGAAAAGTCCGGGTCCTGATGGCCTCACCAATGAGTTTTTCAAGTCCTTCAAGCATGTGGTGGCCACCCCACTGCGTCTGGTATGGCATGAGGCTCTCTCCTTCGGCACCCTCCCTCAGTGTCTTAATAATGGCGTCATCAAGTTAATCCACAAAAGGGGAGATAAGAACAAAATTGAAAACTGGCGACCGATTACAATGCTCCAAACGGGGTACAAGATAATTGCAAAAGTTATCACCAACAGAATCTCTTGTCATTTAAATTCATGGCTTTGTGAGGACCAGAAAGGTTTTATCAAAGGTAGATCTATACTTGAAGCAATTGTCGATATTTGGGAAGGCCTTGCGTTTGCTGATGAGTCTGCACAAGATCTGGTATTCATTAAGATCGACTTTGACAAAGCGTATGATAGATTGGAATGGGACTTTATTCTTCAATCATTGAAAGATCTTGGTTGCAATCAAAAGTTCACGAAGATGGTTTTCACTCTTCTCAAAAATGCGTCAACTAGAATAAATATCAACGGTAAGCTCTCTGAGCCCATACGTTTAAAAAGATCAATTAGGCAAGGCTGCCCTCTGGCTCCTTTACTCTTTGCTATCGCCTCGAATGGACTCAGTCGCTTATTAAAGCATCACATGGACGCTGGCAATCTCAAGGGTCTTTCCCTACCTCTGAATCAAGGCCAAATGATTGCGAGACTCTTTGCCGATGACATGAATGCCTTTGTGCATAACGATATGAATCACATTGAGGTGTTCTGGAGGTGCCTCGACACCTTTTGTGTGGCATCAGGTTCAAAAATCAACCATGCTAAAACTGCTTTTAGAGCAATCAACGGACTTACACTCCAATTGTTGTTAGATCAGAGGTGTCAAGTTATCCCTAGAGGCCAAGTCTTCCGTCTCATCGGCATTCCAATGGGATTCGACATCTCAATGAACCAACGATGGAACTGGGTGCTATCTAAGCTGGATAGCAAACTAAATCATTGGAAAGGTATGCAAGTCAACTTGGCAGGGCGTGCTATGGTTGTTAACACATTTATGTTGTCGACAACTATTTACTTTATCTCGTGTTGGAGACCTAAGGAGAAAGATTTGGCCAAAGTGGAAAGAATCTGCAGAAACTTCCTATGGACTGGGGACCCCAATAGGAGGGGGATTCCCAAAATCAAATGGGAAACTTGCATTAGCTCGAAAGACTCAAGGGGTCTGGGAATTTTGGATATCGTTGGGTTGGCTGAAAAGCTGGCGGCTAAGTGGCTTATCAAGGCTTGGAGCAATAGTGAGTCTTCTTGGGCTAAATTGATCTTCAGAAACACGAAAGACCTTACCTTAGTTGGCCTTCCAGGTTGGAAGGACGTAGGGATTCTCACGCTTCTGTTCTCCCCCCACCCGGTGTCCCCTAAAGGCTCTAGCCTCGTATGTTCGTAATGGAAGAGTTGGAACAAGGCCAAACAATTCATCAGAATCAATGAGGAGTGGAAGTGGGCGGCTGGGATCAGACAAAATGACTCTATCTGGTTCCCGATCAATGGCATTCGGGGGGTGGAGTCTTGGAACCTCCAAACTGCAAAGCGGCTATGGAACAAGGAGTTCAAACAGTGGAAACAACTCTGGAAACAAGAGACCAGCCAGTGGATTAGGTTTGAAGACCTAGACCCGAGACTTAGAGTTACCCTCGAGGAATGGACGCTTCTTCAAGACAGGTGTTTAGCTTGGGACCGCTCAACTACCCGCCTTCTCTACGGTCAAGATCTTCCTTGCCTCGAGGGCCTCAAATGGAGCAATGGTAAGAAACTTGCCAGAATCCCCATCTTCAAAGAGAACTTAGATGTTCATCACACTCTTAACAAGAGGTGGTGCCTTTCTTGGATCAAACTTCGATGGGAGCTAAAGTTCATGTCTATTTGGCACCCCCTAATTGAGATCAAAAAGTCCGTTCTCATGTGGCAGATCTTGCATAAAGGTATCTGGTCCAATGCAAGGGCTAACAAAATTTGTGGTGTACCACCATGGTGCAAGCGTTGCCATCGATGCATCGAAGATTTAGTTCACTTGTTCTTCGATTGCCCCAAGTCCCAGGTTATCTGGCATCATGTGATGCAGGTATTGAGACATAAGAACCAAATCAATTGGCAACAAGCTTTGCTAGGCGAGGCGGTTGGCTGCTCAGCAAGATTGTGGAATGCCATCATAGGTGAGACTCTTTCGAAGATTTGGAGGGAGCGGTGTGCGATCAATTTTGGCCAAACTCCTAAGGAATGGTCGATCGAGAAATCCTTGTTTCTTCTAGGTAAAAGAATCTCCCGAGATAAGAGATCTCCACCGTTTAGACATCACTGTATTTACCTCCTCGAAAACAACAAGTTGAAACCCAAATGGATGCCACATGAGGGAGATGATAGATTTATCTGCCTCATTTGTAATGCCCTCTAGCTTGCCATACTCCTCCCCTGCATTATGGGATTTGGGGGGTCCCATGGGCACTAATCCCATTCACCTGTAATTTTTCTTCTTTATTTTAATTAAAGTCCGGGAGAATAGGCTAAGGCCGAACTTCCTTTTATAATTCTTCTTAAAAGACAGACATATCGGAACGTGATCAGACAACAGCAAAGAATGGTCGGTGACAGCATTAATTTCCCAAAAAATTTTTCCAAAACCGGAGTTAGTGTAACATCTATCAAGCCGAGCACCCCGAGCATTCTCATTAGACTGCTTATTATGCCAAGTGATACCAGTGTTCTCAGAGTGGTCAATAAGATCATGGAAATGACACAAAGAATACCAACAAGACTTCTCAACACCGTAAATACAACCCCCCTTTTTATTAAGTCTGTCATTAATACTAGACACCATGTTAAAATCACCTATAATGCATATATTGCCTTGCAGGGACTTTAACTCCTCCCAACATTTACTTCTCAAATTCCTGCAATTAGAGGCATAAAGACTGACAATGTTAACATCCAAGGGGGAGTCAAACGAAACAGAGACCCATTGATTAGTAGGACTAACAAGCATCCCTTTAATTAAGTGGATTAACTTCGGATTAACACCAATAACAGCACCCCCTTGATGCTAGAATGCTCAAGTTCCCCTCTTTGATTAATCAAATTAAAGAGGTCATAAAATGGCATTTCTCTCATAACACTTCAGCTCTCAAAAGCTGGGAGTTGGTTGTTAAAGATATTCAGAAGATCTTCGCCTTCTATAAAGATAAAGTGCGTAAGGCTAGAGCTCTAAGAAAAGAGAAAATCCTTGCTGCTCTTAAGGTGTTTGATTCTGATAACCCCTGTGTGGATTTAATAGAATTGAATCACAAGTTGAAATGTGTTGAGTACCTGGAAGCTAGCTGGTCTCTTGCCAACTCCAGAAGGTTTTGGGAAGGTAACATGGACAGGCCTAATAAACATATGTATGACTTGCTTAAGCAGAAGAAAAACAAGGATTTTATCCCTTTATTGTCTACAAGAAATGGTGTCTCTGCTGCTAACATGGAGGAGTCTTTACAATTGGCTTCAAGTTTCTTTATGAATGTTTTCTCTTGTCCTCCCAAGAGAGGGGAAGACATCCAGAGAGCCAGAGCCCACATAGCATCTGTCAGGGCTAAAACTCTCCCTCAAAGGATGATTTCTCTCTTGGACTTGCCCCTCTCTCCTGGTGAGGTGAAAGAAACCATTGATAAATTGAAAACTGGAAAATCTCCGGGGATTGATGGTATTCCTAATGAGCTTTTCAAAGTGCTCAAAGACTTCATTACCCCTTACCTTCTGGAGATCTGGAGAGAGGCCACTAGGAAAGGTTCTTTGTCCTCTGACATAAACATGGGGGTTATCAGACTCATCCACAAGAAGGGCCCTAAGGATGATCTCAATAACTGGAGACCCATCACTTGCCTTAACTCTGTCTACAAAGTTTTTGCTTCTGCCCTTGCTAGACGGCTTAGCCCCATCATGGATTCTATCATTTTACCCATGCAAAAAGGTTTTATCAAAGGTAGGTACATTTTAGATGCTATCATATCTTTGTGGGAAGGCTTTGATCTTGCTAATGAAAAAGGTCTTGATTTCTTCTTTTTTAAAATCGATTTCGACAAGGCCTATGACAGAATCGAATGGGACTTTGTTCTTCAATCTCTGCATGATATTGGTCTGGGGAAAAAGTTTATCAAATTTGTCAGTACTCTTTTTGGTAATGCTTGGTCCAGAATCTCTTTGAATGGTCATCTCTCCCCCCCTTTTAAAATTATGAGATCCATTAGACAGGGGTGCCCCCTGGCCCCCTTGTTATTTGCCATTGCCAGTGATGCTCTTGGGTGGTTGGTTAATCATGAAATGTCCAGAGGCAATATAAAAGGCATCCCCATTCCCAACTCCAATCAACAATTGGGGCTCCAAATGTTTGCTGATGACACTAACATGTGCACTTTGGCTGAACCTATTTTTGCTGAAAACTTTCTGGCTTGTTTGAATACTTTTTGTTTGGCTAGTGGTTCTCACATTAACCACTCAAAAACAGGTTTTCACTCCTCCAATAAAATGATTCCCATCTGTATTTCTAATTCCAATTGTATGATCTTGCAGGAACAGGTTGTCTTTAGACTTCTGGGTATACCCATGGGATTCAATGTTACTATGCAACAAAGATGGGATTGGGTGATTAACAAATTTAAAACTAAAATGTTCAGATGGTATAATGTTTATGCCTCTTTGTCTCACAGGTGCTTCATATTAAAACACTACCTGCTCCCTTCCTTGGTGTACTTCTTGTCTTGTTGGAGCCCTTCAAAGAAGCAGCTTGGCCAGGCCATTGCCCTGGCCAGGAGGTATCTATGGGGTGGCAATGATCAAGTTAATAAAACTCCTAAAGTCTCTTGGAAGATCTGCTGTTTGCCTAAGTATGAAGGTGGGCTAGGCATCATATGCCCCATTAAAATGGCTGAGAATATGGCTTCTAAGTGGATCCTCAGAGCTTTAGGCTCCTCTGATATATGGGCTGTTCTCCTTAAAAGGAACATACATAAATTTCATGTCAAAAATTACAAAGCTTGGTCTAACAATCACTTGTGGGATATTGTCATCTCACCCTCCATATTTTCTCCTGTTGGTAGTACGCTTTCCTGCAGATTTTGGTCTATGTGGATGAAGGTCAAAACCTGCTTCTCTCCCAGTTTTAAGTATACTTCTAACATTAATTTCTTTCTGCAGGAATCTCCTTGGCTGGGTTGGATTGCTTTATGGAAGAACAAAAGTTTTGGCATTAGAGAGCATAAATGCTTCAAACTTGGAATTAGAAACTGGGCTTGGTTCCTCAAAGATGGGGAGTTGATCTCTGATAATGATATCCGTGTCCTGACACAATGCTCTTCTGGTTGTTTTCAGATCTTGTTGGAGATGAAGTCTCTCTTGAAGGAGAAGCTGGAGGAGTGCAGGATTAGCAACACTCACATTAAAGACATTGCTAAAGATATGTGGCAAAACTTTAAAGCCAACAAAGGCTCTGTTCTCTGTGTGGTCAACAAGCTGAATAAGAGATGGGGTTGCAACTGGTCAGCCATCCAGTGGAGATACAGGTTCAAAGCTATTTGGGCTTTTCCCTTTAACATCAAACATTCCTTCTTGGAATGGTTGATCCTTCATAATGGTCTATGGACAGGCAACAGGGCAAAGAGAGTAAACCCCATTAATGGAAAATGTTCTCTGTGTAGCAGGGAAGAGGATTTAACCCATCTATTCATTAAATGTTGGCATGCCAGACAGTTCTGGAGTCTGCTTGATCCTATTCTGGCAATTAAAAAGATCCCCCATTTTGGTGTTAATGAAATCCTTCTTGGCTGCTGCAATAAACTTGATCTTGTTCTATGGAATTTGTGGAGGGGACATATTTTATGGTATATATGGATCAGTAGAAATCAATCGGTGTTTAACAGTGGCAAAAAAAATTTTTTGTGTGCCCTCAGGAAAACTTTGTATCTTACGGGCATACATAGTCTTCAAGCAATTAGAAATGTCCCCCATGATCTCAATAGTATTACCAAATCCTTGCCTCCTTCTAAATGGAGGAAATCCTTACTTGAATGCTATTCCCAAGACACATTTACTATGGTCTGCAATTTGTAACCCTTTGTTTTTAGATGGGATCTCTGCTTCCCTTCCCTGTATACTTTGTAACCTTTTTCATTAATTTACTCTCCTTTCCTGTTGTCTCAAAAAAAAAAAAAAAAAAAAAAGAACTTCCTTTTATTGAAAACAAAGAAAAGGAGAACTGGCCGATCGGGAGTCGGGAGTCGGCACCTAATGTGCAAGGCTGGAAACCGTCCGTCTGGCGGCGCCCTGGTTGAGACGTTGCCCGCAGCCCCACCACCAGCAGCGATCACAAACCACCATCGCAATTCAAGACCGTGCATGGTGTAAGTGGCCGACAGACTGACAGTCAGGGCAGGAAGTCATCGCTCATCGGGCTGCCCGGCTGGGTTCGGTCACGTTAGCGCCTCGCGAGTCGCTCCCGCTTGTCGGTTGGAGCTGATAACGAATCACGAGAGAGATTTTAGTATGTCATGGATGCAGAGCCGACGGCGAGCACGCGAGTCTGGGCGTAAAACCGATGGTGAACACTGAAAGTCCATCAAATCAGTGGCGGTCATTGCTTCATCTTTATGTGACTCCAGGAGCGCCGAGCCCAGAATCGTACAAATCACATCCCGGAACTTGCGCCTTCGTCGTGACTCGTGAGTCGTACTGGTCCCTCTGTAACAGTTCGAACTTAGGAGCAGTTGGAGCTATGGTAGGTCCCTAACTTATTATCATAGAGCTGAGGGCGTATGACAGGCTTTCTACTATCTAGTTCCGCGGGAGGTAAAGGACAGATGGATCATCATGCAGAATAACACAAAAACGGTCAAAACTGTCCAGTGCACTAGCTAACACTAGCTCTTTGCTGCTTGTTGTGGTCCACGGATGATCATTGATGAGTTTGCTTGTTGTGGTCCATGGATGATCCGATGGGTTTTCTTTTTTTTTGTTTGAGAAAGAACAGAAAGTATAAAATTGATGTAAAAACAAAAATTACACCAGCACCAGGGGTTATGATGCCTCGAGAAGGATAGCCCCCCACATTCACATGGGTGAAGCCTTACAACAGCTGAAAATCAATATACAACTCAAGGAGGTGAGACATGTTAGACCTAGAGACACAATCATAAGCAATTTGGTTATCAAGGAGCTACATGGATTGTTCCTAAAAATCATGAAGGAATCACTATGCTCTTTTGGGGGAGAATCATGGGAGTAAGCTTTACAAAGGTTCGTCAACCTCCTAATTCCAGCCAAGAAGGGGAAATAATAATCCTTGTTGTCTTTGGAAAAAAGTTTGTGGTTTCTATGCTTCCATATATACCACAAGAATGTGAGATCTTAGTAATTGCCAAAGCAATATGTCCATTCCATTAGTTTCACCAAGAAGAATGTCTCTGCAAGCAGGAGACTTTGTACCCATGTTGTTGCAGCACCAGTGAAGCACATTCCAATATCTTTGAGCCATCTTGCACTTGAAAAATAGATGCTCCAAATTTTCAATTTGACCACAATGACAGCAGCTAGTTGCATCAATTTTATACTCTCTGGCCGTACTTCCTATCCAAATGCCTTTGTGGAGAATGAGCCACAGCAAACAGGACTGCTTGTTGCAGAAAGGAAAGGACCAGATGCATTTCATCCAAGCATTCCAAAAATTACAGACAAGACTACTGTCTTTGGGAATAAACACAATAGGAGAGGTCATGAGATCCCACAGCTGAAAATTAAACCAATTTTTCTTATTTTTAATATACAATTTACAAATATTCCTCTTAAGAAGGCAAGCCCAGTAGTCTTCAGAAGAAGTAGCCCTAAGAATCCACTTGGCTGTCAGCTGAGTGGCCATCCTTGAAGGAAAAATCAGACCCATGCCACCCTCTTTCTTTCTCATGCAACAAGTACTCCAAGAAACCTTAGGAACTTTAGCACCACCCCAAAGGAATCTTCTAACAAGGGAGATAGCTTCAGACATGTGCTTTTTGGTAGGTTGCGAGCAGGCCAGAAAATAAGTTAGAGAAGGCAAAATGTAGTGCTTTAAGACAAAGGTTCTTTGAGACATATTTTGTTGAAAGTCAATCCATTTAAAAATTTTGTTTCTAAGCTTCTCAATCACCCAATTCCATCTTTGTTCATTAGTCACATTAAATCCCATAGGAATGTTGGAGACCTCTTAATCTCCAAAGGTTTGATCTATAGTGATCTAAGAACACTTCTATATCAGTTATGGATCAAACTTTACACAAAACTTTCATTAACACTTCTCTCAGTGAAGAAATTCCTTCTTCGGAAAATCTGCTGCAGAAATGAACTTCATTATCTGCACATATCTTTAGATTTCTTCAAATCAATGATACACATATCTCCACACTACCTTTGCGCAATCATATCAACCATTAGTTCTTCAAAAGAATCATTAAAACTTTAACTTGATCCTTAAGATCAAAAGTATGTCAGAAATTGTCTTCCTGAACTAGTGACTTTCACATAGGTAACTTCTAAGATTGATTTCTCACAGTACAGATGCCGTTTTGCTAAATGCTTTTAGCCATAGCTTCCTTACCTTCCAACTTAGATTTTGAATGCTCACTCATCAAAAACTTTACACTGTGCATTGAGATCTAAGCAAATCATTGACATGAAAAAGTGTGCAACTCTGAGAAATCATTTTCAATCTTTACATACACATGTTCCTATTGATCATACTCACATCAAAAGAGGAATTAGACCATGAAACTTTGAACATAGCTTCATTAGCTTCTAGATTAGATGTGTACAAAAGGATTTATGATCCACATGATCAGACTGAGAGAAATCTACGAAATACCCATCACTATTTTCTGAAGATGACTCTCTACACATCTATCTCAATGACACTTGGCTTCTAATGACTCTCATATGTATTTCTTTATATCATTGACTTATATACATATGGTTCTAGACTTATCCCGCATCTATTACAGTACTCCTTATCATCCTAAGGATTATCTATACTCAAATTACAAGAGTTTCCAACTATAATGTACATATGTATACAAGCTTCACTTCTGAGATCTCTTCACTTCCTCAAGTGTCTTCTTCCACTTCAATCTGAGCATAAGCTTGCTTCAAGCTCTTTGTAATCACCAATTTGTGATTGGTTTGTTCCAACAGCTCCCCCTCAATCACTAATTGTGATTATTCCATTCTTCTTCACTCCTGCCATCTCTTTGAATCTCTGAAGCTTAGGTCCATCCAAGCTTTTTGTTAACATATCTGCAACTTGTTCTTTTGTTGGAGTATACATCACTTCAATCTCTTTATCAAGTACCTTTTCCCTCAAGAAATGGTACTGAATCTCTATATGCTTGGTCCTGGCATGAAAAAAGAGGATTAGCTGCCAAATACAACGAACTCATATTATCTCCAAAAATAATTGGAGTACTCTGATCAGTTCCAAAACTCTTCAACAAGGTCTTTAACCATATCACTTCCTTTCCAGCCTCTACCATTCCTTTATACTCAGCTTCTGTAGATGACAAAGCAACTGTATGTTGCTTCTTTGAGCACCAAGAGACTAATTTATCTCCAATATAACAGAGATACCCATGAGTAGACCTTCTATCATCTGAATCACCTGCCCAATCTGCATCACTAAACACTTTGATTCTTGTATCAGAAGTAAATCCATAATACAGACCTTCACTTAGAGTTCCTTTGATATATGTGAGTACCCTTTGAGCTGCAATCCAATGAGTCTTCTTTGGACCATGCATAAATTGTGATAACACACCTACTGCATATGATAAATCTGGCCTTGTCAAGGTAGCATAGATTAAACTACTTACCAAACTCTGATATTTCTTCATGTCGTTAAACTCTTCACCTCCATATCTGCTCAATTTATGATTTACCTCCAATGGTGTGCTTGAAGGCTTGCAATCCTCCATGTTAAATTTGACCAGAAGATTCTTCAAGTACCTCTCTTGTGTAATTCCTTTCCTTTGTATTTCTTTAACATCTGCATACTCATTTGTTGACCCTGTATACCATGTACATTCCTCATCAAATGTAACATCTTTGGTAACAAGAAATTGCTTTGTAGATGGACTCCACAATCTGTAACCCATCTGTCTATCGTCATACCCAATAAACACATACTTCTCTGCTTTGGGTTCTAGCTTATGTCTCAATTGTGAAGGAACATAAGCATATGCTAAACATCCAAATACCTTAAAATGATCAAGAGTAGGTTTCTTACCCCACCATGCTTCATAAGGAGTTCTTCCCTCCAATGCTTTACAAGGTAACCTATTCACAAGGTATGTTGCAGTGTTAATAGCTTCTGCCCATAAGTAATTTGGACAATTCTTTTCTTTCATCATTGCTCTTGCAAACTCTACAAGAGTTCTATTTCTTCTTTTTGCAATTCCATTTTGTTGAGGAGAGTACCTGCAAGTTACTTCTCTTTTTATACCTGCATTCCACAAGTAATCATCAAACTCTTTAGAGAAATACTCTCCCCCTCCATCTGATCTCAACCTTTTGAGCTTTTGTCCTGTAATCCTTTCTGCATAAGCATGATAATGCTTAAATGTCTTGAACACTTCTGATTTGTCCTTGATTACATATAAAGTAATCCATCTGGTTGCATCATCAACAAACAACACATAATATCTGGATCCATTTATGCTATAGTCCCTTGAAGGACCCCACACATCTGTATGAATCAATTCAAGCATATTTGAATACTTATATCCTAATTTATTGTATGAACTTTTGTGTGCTTTACCTAATTGACAAGCTTCACACTTGTACACCATATGTTGCCCTTCAACTTTTGGCAAACCAACCACCACATCATTCCTTGACATTTCCTTTATGGCTCTCTCATTGAAATGACCTAGCCTTTTATGCCATAGGTCTAACTCAGAGATCTTTTGACTTCCATAAGTAAATAAAGCATGTCCCACATTACCTTGGACTTTAAGAGTAAACAACCTTCCTTCCTTTTTACCTGCAATGATGTTTCTATATCCCTGATTTGGATCTTGCACATAAACACCATCATTTGTGAATCTGACTTCATATTCCTTCTCCACAATTTGCCCTACACTTATCAAGTTTTTAGGAATAGTAGGAACATAAAGTACCTTGCTCAAGAGTGTACTTCCACTCTTTGTCTTCACTGATCCAATGCTCTCCACTTGATGCTTGGTGTTGTCACCTATTTGAACTGTATGTCCATTCACCTTTGCTTCCATATCAGTCATCAATGATATATTGCCACTCAAATGATTGCTACATCCTGAGTCAATATAGAACACCCTTTGGTCTTCTCCTACTGCTTCATGAGTTGCATTCAAGATAAGAGTCATATCATCCTTCTGATCTGATGCATAATTATAATAATTGTTGTTGTAGGACTGAGGTTGAAAGCTTCTTCCACCTCCTCTAACATATGATGTCCTACCACCTCTTCCTCTGAAGTTGCCTCTTTGGTTTCTGCCTCCTCTACCTCTTTGATTAAAGCTTTGATTATTGCTTCCACCATTTTGATTGTTATACCAACAATCATTTGCCAAATGATTGGTTCTGCCACAAATCCAACAAGCTTTAGTATTATCTTTATTCTTACCTCCTCTTCCTTTACCTCTGAAATTCATCTTTCCTTTTGTAAAGTTAGCTTGACTTGAGATTCCTTTATCATCAGTTGACTGCTTCCCTTTGTCATTATTTTTCTTGTACTTGGAGTACATAGCTTGACTTGCACTCCTAGCATTGTCTCCCTTAATGTCCTGCTCAAAAGTTAGCATGTGTCCTAGCAATTGATTAAGATTAGGAGTAAAGTGATCTAGTGACAATTCTATGGACAATATGAAAGGCTTCCACTTCTCATCTCCTCTTAGACCTGTAAGTATTTGTCTTACCAACTTATCCTCTTCAATGTCTTCATCTACTGCTCCCAAGCTATCTGCAATATCCTTCATTCTTGCCACATAATCAGAAATTGATTGTGAGGTTTGCTTCTTGAAAGTTGTGAACTCAGCCCATAATGAGGACTTTCTAGACTTGGTTGTGTTTTGGAAATGCTCTTCCAAAGCATTCCACACATCTGTTGCACTTTCCAATCCTCTGATGTGAGGTAGAAGATAATCATTTACAGCCATGTAAATGATGCTTCTAGCTTGAGCATCCTTTCTCATCCAAGTCTTCAAATCTGCAAGCTCTTCCCTAGTTGGAATACTAGGATCTATAAATTCAGGCTTTTCTTCTTCTCGTGTAATGAATGACATCAAATCTTTGCTCATGAGGTGTGCCTCCATCCTCATGGACCAAGCTGGATAGTTCTCCCTATCTAGCTTATCAATCTGCAAGCTTTCTCCCATCTGTGTCTGCAATTACTATGATTTATGATAATAGAATGTACCTTTGATATGAAGCTTTAATCTTTCTTGATCCTTCGAACTCATGTTTTTTACTTCTGTAGGTTATCTTCAAGAATTTGTCCTTGTTCACCTTCAATTAGAAGGAACTTCAATACTTGCAACAGTCGCGACATCCACTCCTTTTACTTTACTTGTATTGCACCGTTTGCTCTGATAACACTGTTGGAGACCTCTTAATCTCCAAAGGTTTGATGTATACTGATCTAAGAACACTTCTATATCAGTTATGGATCAAACTTTACACAAAACTTTCATTAACACTTCTCTCAGTGAAGAAATTCCTTCTTCAGAAAATCTGCTTCAGAAATGAACTTCATTATCTGCACATATCTTTAGATTTCTTCAAATCAATGATACACATATCTCCACACTACCTTTGCACAATCATATCAACCATTAGTTCTTCAAAAGAATCATTAAAACTTTAATTTGATCCTTAAGATCAAAAGTATGTCAGAAACTATCTTCCTGAACTAGCAACTTTGACATAGGTAACTTCTAAGGTTGATTTCTCACAGCATAGAGCCCGTTTTGCTAAATGCTTTTAGCCATAGCTTCCTTACCTTCTAACTTAGATTTTGAATGCTCACTCATCAGAAACTTTACACGGTGCATTGAGATCTAAGCAAATCACTGACACGAAAAAGTGTGCAACTCTGAGAGATCATTTGCAGTCTTTACATACACATGTTCCTATTGATCATACTCACAGCAAAAGAGGAATTAGACCATGAAACTTTGAACATATCTTCATTAGCTTCTAGATTAGATGTGTACAAAAGGATTTCTGATCCACATGATCAGACTAAGAGAAAACTACGAAATACCCGTCATTATTTTCTGAAGATGACTCTCTACACATCCATCTCAATGACACTTGGCTTCTAATGACTCTCATATGTATTTCTTTACATCATTGACTTATATACATATGGTTCTAGACTTATCCCACGTCTATTACATTACTCCTTATCATCCTAAGGATTATCTATACTCAAATTATAAGAGTTTCCAACTGTAATGTACATATGTATACAAGCTTCACTTCTGAGATCTCTTCACTTCCTCAAGTGTCTTCTTCCACTTCAATCTGAGCATAAGCTTGCTTCAATCTCTTTGTAATCACCAATTTGTGATTGGTTTGTTCCAACAAGGAATGCCCAATAATCTGAAGATGGTCCCTTCCTTGATGATCTCACAACTTGCCTTCTTAACACAGACAGGAATGATACTATTAGAAGAATAAAACCCAATTTTCGTGTGGTCGACAATGGAGCCACTGGCACTGCAAAAAAGGTTAAGGCAGTTAAGAAAATTATCAACATATACGACACTATACACTGGTGTTTTATCCCACGTTCAGCCAGAAATGCATTAAAATCAGAAGACATATATTCCCCCCTCGATCAGAACGGAGGGTTCCCATTTTACATGCTGACAGATTTTCAGCCAAAACCAGAAATTGTTTGAAGCACATGAACACTTCGGACTTTGCCTTCAATGGATCGACCCATGCATGCCTGGAAAAATCATCGATGAAAGTCACGAAGTAAAGATAATTCCCAAAAGAAGGTGTTTGCATTGGACCACATACATCACTATGTACAAGCTGCAATTTCTGAGTAGACCGAACTGAACCATCTTTTGGAAAGGAGGAATGCTGCATTTTGCCCAAAATACAGCCTTCACAGACATGTTTTCCAGGTGCCTACAGTTTGGGCGAAGAGGACACCATTTCAGATTTCTACAAGCATAGCAAACTAGCAAAATTCAGATGACCAAAGCATGCATGCCAAAGCTTTGCATCTGACATAGCTTGAGAATCATTTACTGCACATGCCAAATCATTTACATATCTTTCATAGTCTATGATCTTATACATCCCACGACATAAAATGCCAGAAGCAATAATCACATCACCATTTGACAGATCATGAATTGTACACCTATCATCAACAAATTTCACAACCAAGCCAATCTTGTCTAATGCAGAAACAGATAACAGGTTCTTCTTGATCCCTGGCACAAATAAAGCATCTGAAAAGGTGAAAGAAATACCATCAGTAGTCAAAATGATCTTACCAACTCCCATAACAGGATAAGAGGAGTTGTTGGCGCATGTAACCGTATTCCCTGTAGGCAGGCTCAAGTGAATAAAAGAAACTGCGCTGCGAGGTAATATGTTTGGTCGCCCCACTGTTAAAATACCAAACATCTAAGTCTACTGCAGACATGCACTGCTCATGAGAAGATGCGCCAAAACTGTAGACAGCAATAAACGCCCATTCTTCTTCCTGCACAAGATTAGCAGACTCTGTTTTTTGTGTAGAGGCCTCTGCAACAACCATTCCAGCCTCTTTCTTCTTTGCCTCTTTAGCAGCCAGTTTTGGACAGTTCTTTATGATATGATCATTTCCCTTACAGTACTTACAAAACAATTTCTGCTTTTTTGATTTCTTTTCATCTTTATCTTCCTTCTTCGAATATGTAGAATTGGCAGATTTCTGCTTACTAGTTGAAGAGCTCCATTTTCCTTTGCCCTTCTGACTAGCCAGGAAAGCTTGATCTGCAACTCGCATAATGAACCTATTTTGCCTGGACTGATCTTCCTGCAATAGAACAGAGACTAACTCCTAAAATGATAAGGCATTTGGATTGCCTTTCATCATCAACCGAAGAGTAGAAGCAAAACTCTGATATGAATCAAGAAGACCATTCAGAACGGTCTGCAGAACTGAGCTATCTGGTATAACCTCATCAGCAGAAATCAATTGTTCCTTCAAGTCTTTGATCTTCATTAGGAAACTGTCCATAGAATCACCTTCATTCATGTGTGCACTCTCCAACTGTTTTCGGAGGTAAGCAACACGAGCCTCATTCCTAGCTTGGTACAATGTAGTAAGTGTATCCCAAGCATCCTTAGATGTTCTGCAAGAGTGAATGTGCGGAATAATGGCATGTTTGACAGACAAAGCTATCAATGCATGTGCTTGGGCATCTCTGCCATCCCAGCGAATCTGCTCTACAGTAGGTGTAGCGGAAACCGTAGCACGAACAGGAATATGCAGAATATCATCATCTTCGACACCTTCTACATCAGCTTCAGTACCTGCAGTTGGAACAGTTGCAGGTGTGATAGGACGTTTTTCGACACCTTGTACAATGTTCCACAGTCCTTTTGCAACCAACACATGTTGCATCATATAAGCCCATAACGGGTAGTTGGTACCATCCAACTTATCCTCAACAGCCAACATACGGAATACATCACTGCATTCAACCATGGCTGGTGACTAAAATACCTTGATGCAAAAAATTGAATGTATCTCAAAAAGTTGAACAAAACTGCCCAGACGAATTCCACTAGACCTGTAGCAGACTTCGAGATGCTTATACTGGCGGACAGAAACTGGTATATACCTTTGGCACAAAAAGACAAAATAGCTTGCACAAGCACTACGATAGTGCGTTCGGAGGCCGAAACGAGCTCTGATCGTGATTTTGGCACCACAAAGCAAAGATGTTTTGTTCTCGAAAACATGTTGAGTATGCTCACCAAAATTCGTGCGATTCTGAGACTGCGACCGGAGGAGTGTCGACGGCGCCCTAGATGAAGCGACGACCTGCTCTGATACCAATTGTTGGAGATAGACGTCTGTGGAAGCACACGAACAGCACAAGGAAGAACAAGAAGCTTGGAGCACAATACACAATACTGAATGTATCACTAGAGAATGTACAAAGATAAGAAGCCCATTAGGGCAATAGGCGTATATACAAGCCGAGGGAAAAAAACCTCCTAAAGAGGGAAAAAAGTGGCCCGGTGGTCCTAGTGTGTTCACACACATCACTAACTAAATATATCAACATTAACCATATGGATGTGCTGCTTGGGTGCTGTAGAAACATGGACCTGCTCTTGTGGAATATTTGGAGAGGACACATTTTATGGTTAATCTGGCTTAGCAAGAATAATGCCATTTTTTGTAAAGCAAATAGAAATCTCCTCTTGTCCCTCCCTAAAGTCTTGAGGAAAGTGTCTGCTAATGTATTCTCCGTATTTCAAAAGCCCCTAGTACTAGTGAGGTTACTCATAGATTGCTCTCTAATTGTAATTTCACTAGATGGAGATCCCTTATCTCCCCTTTGTATTCTAGACAAAGATTCGACATGGCTAATACTTTGTAACTGCTCCTGTGTGGTTCTTGCCCTATGCACAGAATGTATAGTCCTTCATTAATATAATTTTCTTGTTTTCTCTTCAAAAACAAAAACATTAGCTAACAGCTTTTTGTGAACGCTAGGGTTTTCTTTGTCCGCAGTGAGTCTCTTCATCTTGGTGTAGGAACCTGCTGTTTGCCCTAGTACTCCTTGTGAGTATCCCCCTATGTGCTTGCTAGCATTCTGGTGTTTGCTCCTAATCCTTCAATTTCTTCCTCTTACGCGGAGGGATGGAACTTCAAGAGGTGTTGCAGAATAGATACATGCAGAGCATGATTCAACAAGAGCTTTCTGGTTTGATGTATCAGAGAGCTCCACGTATGGGATCTCCTTCTCAAGCAATGCCAATTACGATTGTGAATTCCCCACATACAACTTGGACAGCTTCATTGCCCAATGTTGGAACTTCCACTGGTATCTCTTTTTCCCCCAAACCATTTGCAGAGGTAGCTTAAGTGCTCTCTACCTTAGAGAATCCCTTGTTCAACTTTGGAGCCTTCTCAAGTAATACTTTGTGTCCCATTAACCGTATGAATAAAGGGAAAAATAAAGTTTCGACTGAACATAATGTGCATAACCTAATCCTAGACTCAGACAATGAAGACAAGGAAGATGCTACTCTGGTCATAGATAGGAACACATTAGAACAATGGCAAAACCAACTCTATGATAGAGCAATTATTGGCTTATGTCATGGACCATGGCCAGGTCAAGAGGTCCTAAAACTATGGATAAAAAATAATTGTGAAAATTGGGGATTATTAGTGAAAAACATTCAATATTTACCGAAGAATTATTTTTTATTCCTTTTCAAAGACTCGAATAGTACTCTTAAGGTCATAACGGAGGGACAATGGCTTATTAAATATACCCTGATCACTTTTTTCCAATGGTATGGTGGCTTTAATCCCCAAGGCCTTAAGAGGTCCCAGTTTGGGTGGAATTTTTAGATCTCACAGTTGAATATTACCCCTAGCTTGATGGCCTCAGTGGGCTTTTGGGAAGAGTTTTAGGTCAAAGATCCAGAGGAAACATCAACCCCAAATGGGACCCCCAAGTGCTGATTGAAGTAGATGTAGCTAAACCCATTGAAACAAGCATTTGGATAAGAGACTCTGATGGTAAGTCCTTGCATGAACAAAAAGTGGTGTATAGAAACCTCCCTAATGCCCGTCTTAATTGTTACAAATAGGGACATTTAATCAAGGATTGTCCCCTCCTTGTTCAGAAGATGGAACCTAAAGTTGGCACCAATCAAAAACTTGCTCTTGAAACAAGTAACAAGCAATAACTATACAACTAATGATGAGGATGGCCCGAGCAATAATTGCACAACTATTGATGACTCCAAGGACTTGACACAAGTTATCAATAAAAGGAAAGTTAGCATCAACATTCAAGAACAAGCATCTAGTAATACCACTCCAACCTTAGCCATTAATGACAAATCATCAAAGTGAACATGCTTTTGTTAGGTTTATCAAAGTTCGTAGCCCAATACTCTCTTGAGGCTGCAAGAAAGCCACTAGCATCAAGGTACTCTTCATACTTCAATCTTTTCTAAAGGGACAAAATTTTATCAATTAAAAACCTTAGTTCTAGGAAACATCTATCAATTCATGAGTACAAGTGAGGTTAAACCAAGCACTCTTTTTAGCTCCTCAAATAACATTCCCTTTCTAATTAAGACGATTGTTCAGAGAGGTCACCATGTTAAACTTCCCAAGCATGAGTAGAGGGCCACTTAGGAGAGAAAGCTCAAACCAATAAGACGTTCTCAGGGTAGTCTCATTCTAAGCATTAAAATGCTTGTAACAATATAGTTATACAGATCACCCATTCTGATGGCTACCCATCGGTGTGAAGGAATTGTAAATTTATTTTCCATAAGGTGATTGATGGAGCATTTTATACCTATAGCATCTCCTCCTCTTCCAAGATTGTGATTGGTGTAGTACCAAACATGATTACTAGAGATAACATTAAGATTATACAAATGTCTATCATTGTTAAGCTTAAGCTCTTGAATGCAAATGATGTCAGGACTTATAGAGTTATCAAACATCCATTTATAGACACATTTACCATGCAAAGGGTCAGTAATGCCCCTAATATTTAAGGAACGAAGATTGAACGATTTCATAATACCAAAAAAGGAGAAAGACAAACTTATAGTCCAAAAAAAAAATCACATTTTGTTGTTCTTATGTGGCTTAGGCATTGATATTGAAGTTCTAACTGTCTCCTTTCTTTTAGGTTTAACTACCTTTTTCTCAACTATGCTATCATCATTACTTGAGTCCATCTACACATCATCACCAATAGTTTCTTTTTGGTAATATTCATTTAATTTAGCATGATCATATCTATTTACTTATTCCTTGAATGTAGTGTCATAATATTGTTGATATATATTCAGTTCTTCCTTGAATGTAGTGTCAGAATACTATTGGGTATCAACATGTAACAACACATGCCCAAAAATCTTGAACCATGTTAGCTTCATCATTCTTTGCATTTGCTAAATTTTCAGCAATAGACATGCCGGATTCCCTCTTCTTTTCATTGCGTTTAGCAAGCTTTCTACACTCATCAATAGTATGACCAGCCTTTTGACAATATTTGCATCTCTTCTTCTTTTGCAAATCACCATCATTAGAGGAATGAGTGGAAGAGGAAGCTTGAGACTTTGGTTTTGATGAACCCAAAGCTGAACCATACTTGCTTTTCCCTTTTTGTGAGATAGCAAGTGCTTGTGTTCCCTCAATCAAACCACTCATATTCACTCTAGATTGCTCTCCTTGCAAAAGAAGAGACACAACCTCATCAAATGCATACATATTAGGATTTCCTTTTGCAACCAAACGGAGTGTAGTAGCAAAGCTTTGAAAACATTCTGGCAATCCTTTCAACAATGTAGAAATGAGTGATGCATCCAGAATAATCTCATCTATGTTTGCCAATTGCTCTTTCAAGTCTTTGATACATATCACATACACATCCACCGACTCATTTTCAGCCATACATACATCCTCAAGTTGCTTCCTCAAATACGCAACACGTGCTTCATTACGCATGGCATACAAAGAAGCAAGAGTGTCCCATGCCTGTCTCGATGTCGAACATGACCGAATGTGTGGAACTATATGACGCTTCACAGAATGCGCAATCAAAACATGAGCTTGAGCATCTTTTCTATCCCATCTAAGCTGATCTTGTGTAGGCTGAGAAGAACAAACCATTGTACTTGAAGAAGAATCTCCATCTGTGATAGTAGACTTTGAAGTAGAAGCACCTGGGGGTCTTCGATCTACATCTGCCACTATGTTCCAAAGTTGTTTAGAAACAAGAACATGCTTCATCATGTAAGACCACATCGGATAGTTGATCCCATCAAGCTTATCTTCAGCTTGAAACATGCCAAAAAAGTCATTGCTGCCCACCATTTCACTAAAGAACAAGAATGTGATAAAACCTTCACTTCGACAAAAGCTGAAATGAGTGCTGAAATTTCAGCTCACAAACTGTCACTTTTGATTATGATTATGACTGCACGAATGGCTTTGAAATGGGGGTAAAACCTCATCGCACCTGCTTGAAATGTTTCTTGGCTGCTGAAATTCACAGTTCTATGCTCCGAAGTCAATTTGCACAGTTAAAAGTGTGCGTGCATCGCGATGCAAAAAACTGAAACTTGAGAAGGAGTTGAACCTGCTCTGATACCACTGTTGCGTGTGTGTAGAAGTGTGAGAGACACACAAGAAGCACACACAAGGAGCACAAATGTAGCAAGACACACGGAGAAGATGATGGCTGGAATAGCTCTCTCTATTGATGATGAACTTAACTGGAGTAAGAGCTGAATAATATCCCTAAATACAAAGTACCACCACATATGAGAGTATCAAGTATGTGGTAACATGGGGAAAAAACCTCTAGCCAGCACAAGAGTAAAAAGTGCCAATGTATAGGGAAAAGGTTCACATCAAAGCTGTGGGAATTTGAATCCCCGAAATGCAACAAAAAACACAATGGACCCTCCCAAGATCAAAAAACAGTTTGATAGACCATGCTGAAACCAGCGTGTATTCAACAAAAGATTTAGATATGTTTCCGATGTCAAATGGAGTTCAAAATTAATAGATAGAAAGCTAAGAGAATTCTCTTTCCAATAAGACAAATTTCACTGAAAATGGCGTACGGAGCTCAGAGAAACAGCCCGACAAAGTTACATGAAAAAAACTGCCATAGCTGTCGGCAGCTCTCTGCAACTCAGAGTATGTGCAGAGATGAACTATAAAAAAATTACAAATGACTAAGAGCTCACTTGGAAGTGATAGCCCCGTGCAAAATACTCCTAATAATCCACTCTTGGCTCAGTTACACTCTTAACGTACGAACTAAAAAATCTCTTTATATAACAAACAAAAGTAGTCTAGCTCATCAATCAATCTTCCTAAAGTTTCTCCTAAATAAACTACAGCCCACAATTTAGACTTTGATTGAAAAGTTAGGTGAGATATATCTCGTGCAAAAGCTTCCCTTGACATGTGGCAATGCTCCTCCAATAATATAGAAGTGTTTGAAGCTTTCAATTAATCATAAGGTTGAGCTTGCACTTCAACATTCTCCCCCTCAAGCTCAACTTCTCAGCCTGCATCCTTCAAGTAAATACTTTGCTTGAATATTCCAAGTTTGGTTGCATCCAAAACCTTTGTCATCATATCAGCCACTTGCTCTTGAGTCTTACATGCTCTATTCGAACTTCCTTTGTCATGACTTTCTCCCTCACATAGTGATAATGAACTTCTATGTGTTTTGTCCTCGCATGGAACATTGGATTTTTGGCAAGCTGTATGCTGGAAATGTTATCACATAAAAGCAAAATCTGATCACAATCAAAATCAATATCTGCAAATAACTTTTTAAACCACATAGCTTCACATGTTGCATTAGCTAAGGATCTATATTCAGCTTCGGTTGATGACAATGCAACAGTTGGTTGTTTCTTCGACTTCCATGATACTACCTTGTCACCTATCATGAAGACATAACCTGATGTACTTCTTCTATCTTTCCTTGAGCCTGCCCAGTCTGCATCACAGTACCCTTTGACATCCAAACCATCATTTGTGCTGTAGTAAAGACCATGATTAATAGTACCTTTCATGTACCTCAATACTTTCCTTGCTGCATGAAGATGTAAGATTGTAGGTCTTTGCATGAACTGAGATAAAACACCTATTGCATAACATAAATCTGGTCTAGTGATTGTGGCATAAAGTAATGAACCAACAATGCTCCTATACATGGTAATATCCTCAATGGGCTCACCTTCATCAACATTTAGTTTTTCATTTACCTCCATTGGTTGTTGAAGAGGTTTGCAACCACTCATGCCATACCTCTTGAGCAAGTCGAGTCTAAACTTTCTTTGCATAAGATACACTCCATCCTTTGCATAGACAATTTCGATTCCAAGAAAATACTTTAAATCTCCAAGATCTGATATCTTGAACTCTTTGTCAAGTCCTTCCTTTATTTCTTTGATGCCGTGCTCATAATCATCTGTGACAATAAGATCGTCTACATATACACAAATAAGCACTAGCTGTCCATTAACATGTTTTATACATAAAGAAGGATCTGCATTCGAAATATGAAATCCAGCTTGCTTAACCAAATAATCAACCAATCTCTGATTCCAAGCCCTTGAGGCTTGCTTTAGGCCATAGAGAGCCTTCTTTAACCTGCAAACGTACTTTGTACTATCTGCCTCTTCATATCCTTGAGGCATCTCCATGTAAACATGCTCTTCTAACTCACCATTTAAGAAGGCATTTTTTATGTCAAGCTGAAAAAACTTCCATCCTTTTGCAACTCCTAATGCAATGATAGACCTTATGGTTGTCATCTTGGCCACCGGTGAAAATGTCTCCTCAAAATCCAGCCCATAGCTTTGTGCATATCCCTTCGCAACTAACCGGGCTTTGTACCTAGCAAGGGATCCATCTGCATTCCGTTTAACTTTGTATACCCATTTGCAGCCAATGGGCTTCTTTGCTGAAGTTCTTGGGACTATCTCCCAAGTCTTATTCTCCCTTAATGCCTGCATTTCATAATCCATAGCATCTCTCCATTCTTTATGCAAAACTGCATCCTCATATGTAGTAGGCTCTTCACATTTAATCACTTGAGACATATATGCAAGATGTTTAGCAATGAATGTATCATATGTAAGCCTTTGTACTGGATATCTTACTCTATTAGAAGATCTTCTTGGTGCTGGAGTAGTGCTTTTTATCCTTTCTTTTCTTCTTAAGATTCCTGGGGTTTGAATCTCTTCTTCTACCTCTTCGTCTTCATCTTGTGTAGGCATGGCTGCCCACATATCTTCGTCTTCAAGCAACTTTTCCTTGCATTTATCTTTTGTTGTACTTCCTTGAGAGATTGGAGAAGAGCTTCTAAGCCTCCCAAACCATGGGCTTATGTGAGTCGATGTTTTATGAGCTGATGTTGAAGGTCCACTCAGCTTCATGCTCTCTTGTTCTCTACTAACTTTCAGCTCCCTTGTGGAGGGATTATAACACCTGTATGCTCTTTGTTCAGCTGCATATCCAAGAAATATACATTTTTCAGCTCTAGCATCCATTTTTTATCTTACCTCTTGTGGTATGTGCACATAACAAGTGCAACCAAAAATCATCAAATGCTTTAAATTTGGTTTCCTTCTATACCAAGCTTCATCAGGAGTAATCTCATGTACTCCCCCTGTTGGTGTCCTATTTATAATGTATGTGGCAGTAGAAACGGCATCTCCCCAATAGCATAGAGGCATGTTCATCTCGTCCAACATTGCTCTTGTTGTCTCTGCAATATGCCTATTCTTTCTTTCAGCCACACCATTGTGTTGTGGTGTATACCTGCATGTAAAGCTTCTCCTAATACCATTCTCTTGTAAGAAAGTGTTGAACTCATTTGAGCAGTACTCTCCAGCTCCATCTGACCTTATACATAACACATACATGTCTGCCTCTTTCTTTGCAACAGCCTTAAACCTTTTGAAGTTTTGAAACACGTCACTTTTATGCTTCATCAAGTAAATCCACACCTTCCTAGTGTAGTCATCTATGAAAGTAACATAATATCTATTTCCTCCTAATGAATCTTCTCTTGTAGGCCCCCACACATCGGTATGAACCAACTCAAGTGGATATCTAGAAACATACCTTTCCCTCTTAAAGGGAAGTCTTGTTTGCTTTGCCTTCATGCAAGAGTCACATAGCTGATGCATATGAAATCCTTTGAAGATGGGCAGCCCTTCCACAATGCTCTTCACCTGCATCTCTTTCAATCTTTGCAAATTTACATGTCCTATTCTCTTATGCCAAAGATCTATTTCAGCTATCCTCTTGTTATCATATGTAAAGTACATAGGCTGAGAGTATGTTGGATTTACCTCAAGTGTAAATAATCTTCCATCCTTCTTACCTCTTGCAATCAGTTTGTACCTTTGCTTTGGATCTTCTACAAAGCATCCTTTATTATTGAACTTGACTTGATAACCTTTCTCCACTATTTGCCCCACGGAGACAAGATTCTTTGTGATCGTCGGTACATGCAATACCTCTGTTAGGCAGCTTGCGAAACCTCCTTTGCTCTGCACTTGAACATTTCCCACATGCTCAATAGCATGTTGAGTAGCATCACTTGTTTCTACATGTCCCAAAGTAGATGGTAAATGCAAATTTATGAACCAATCCTTATTACATGACATGTGGTTTGAGCAGCCACTGTCTATATACCATTTTCCATCTATGCTTTCCTTTCCTCCTGGCATATACTCCATTGCTAACATAGATTCAGCATCATTTGAAGTTGAAGCATAGTTACCTTGTGTCTTCTCACTTGCATGGTTGTAGTTTGAGTCCTTTTGGTAGCAATCCCTTGCGAAGTGCCCATACTTTCCACATATGAAGCAACCATTGTTGTTTCCTCCATCTCGATTGCTTGAATATCTTCCTCCTCTATATCCTCTTATCCTTCCTCTACCTCTTCCATACCTTTGCCATTGATCTCCTTCATTTGAAGCTTGTTGACTTTGTTGAGAACCATTTGCTGCTCCTCTACCTCTTCTTCCTCTTGAACTTCCTCTTGCATTCCTTCCTCCTCGAGCTTTCCCTGCATTAAAAACTTGGGGCTGATTTGCCCTTGAAGATGAACCTTGAAGGTTCATTTCCTCTGTAACCATAAGACTAATAAGTTGTTCAAAATCTGGTAAGTTATCTCTTACATACACCGAGGTCATAAAAACTTTCCACTTATCATCTTCTTTGAGACCGTTGAGTGTGTAAGCCACTAGATCATCGTCCTCGAGCATGCGTCCAATCGAACCTAATGCATCTGCCAACTCTTTGACTTTGAGAATATAATCACTTGAGGATGTGGATGGACTCTTCTTTAGGTTGTTCAGCTCATTTTTTAGTTGTATCTTCCTAGCTTTTGTGCTTGTAGAATATAACCTCTCTAGAGATTCCCATATTTCCTTTGCGGTCTCTAGTTGTTGTATATGTCCCATAATGGAGTTTGAAACATGTTGAGAGAGAAAGAAGATGACTCGCTTATTCCTCTCATTCCATTGATTGAAAGCACTTTGTTCATGATCAGTAGGTGTGGGTGTGCTAAGTGTTGGCATAGCTTCATCACCTGTAACTATTCCCCAAAGATTCTTTCCCATCAAGTAGTTCTTCATCCTAAACTGCCAAGGTTGATAATTGTTCTTTTCTAGCTTCTCAATAGTATTTGCAACTTCAGCCATTCTCTCCCCCTTCTTACTGAGCCTCTATGGATGTGAATAAGAGTGGAGAGTGATAAGAAATACCTTTTAACTCCTTGATCTTAGCTCCATTTTTCCAAGCAATGTTGAGTGTGCAGTCTTCTCTTGAGCACTGCCAACTTGTTTGCAACCTCCTTCACTTCAGCTTTTCTCCTTCACTTCCAAAGCTTCTTTCTTCACTTCAACAGCTCCAAGAGGTCCTCTTTAAAGCTTGTGGTAGCTCTGATACCAAATGTGGGAATTCTAATCCCCGAAATGCAACAAAAAACACAATGGACCCTCCCAAGATCAAAAAACAGTTTGATAGAGCATGCTGAAACCAGCGTGTATTCAACAGAAGATTCAGATATGTTCCCGATGTCAAATGGAGTTCAAAATGAATAGATAGAAAGCTAAGAGAATTCTCTTTCCAATAAGGCAAATTTCATTGAAAATGGCGCACGGAGCTCAGAGCAACAGTCCGACAAAGTTACATAAAAAAACTGCCATAGCTGTCGGCAGCTCTCTGCAACTCTGAGTATGTGCAGAGATGAACTATAAAAAAATTACAAATGACTAAGAGCTCACTTGGAAGTGATAGCCCCGTGCAAAATAATCCTAATAATCCACTCTTAGCTCAGTTACACTCTTAACGTACGAACTAAAAAATCTCTTTATATAACAAACAAAAGTAGTCCAGCTCATCAATCAATCTTCTTAAAGTTTCTCCTAAATAAACTACAGCCCACAATTTAGACTTTGATTGACAAGTTAGGTGAGATATATCTCGTGCAAAAGCTTCCCTTGACATGTGGCAATGCTCCTCCAATAATATAGAAGTGTTTGAAGTTTTCAATTAATCATAAGGTTGAGCTTGCACTTCAACAAAAGCTACTCGAGGAACACACAAGTGTAACAGCAACTCAAATTCCATGGCAAAAATTTGTTGATTAATTAAGTTACAAAATAATGGAGACTTCAGGAGAGAGAGCTCAAAAACCAAAGAGCTTCTTTCTCGCTATTGAAATGGGATGTACTAAATGGTTAAAAACAATATAAATGGGAATCACACTACGAATGGAACAAAAAGTGTTTATAAACACTTTACGCTATGAGATGCATCAATGGAACCACCAAAATGATGAGGATTCTCCAACAAATTCCCCAAAAGTTTTTATGAACACTCTAATGAGATGAGAATGATTATCAACTCCATAACATGAACAAAATTGAAGTAGACAAGCAAAGATTGCTACAAAAGAGGATGGGTGGGAGGGAAAATGGAGGTAAAAGGCGTACAGAATGATGAATGATAAGGGTGGGAGCATGGGGAAAATGGGCAAAATGAGACCCAAAGAACATAAAATTTATGGCAAAAGCTTCTCTCAATGAGGAGAAAGCAAGACCACCAACACTCAACCACCATCACCACCAAAATGACCAACAAACGATCCTGCAAGACCTCCAACTAGCACTCTGATACCATCTAGAGAGTACACACACAGAAGCAAAATGAAAAGAAGAGTGTACTCACAAAAGAAAGAGTGTGAGAGACTCAAGGTGAGTAGACCAAGAAATGGGTAAAATGACATGGATTAGAAATGAGCTTGCCAAGAGCATGGAGTAGGTTCCTCAAGATTCTAACCAAGTACAAATGGGGGGAGAGGCCCTCCTTATATAGATTTGGGAGGGGCTATCTAGAGTACATCTCATGGGGGATAATTCCCCTCAAAGGAGAATGAATACGATGGTACAAGAAAATGGCAAGGTACCCAAATACAAAGGATATAATATAAAATGGAAATGGAATAGAAATAGAGTGACTCCAAGATACAAAAGGGAGATGCACTCTCATATTCTCAACAGTTCATACCATCAAGTTTACCTTCCGTGAAGGTTGGTGGTCGTATCCACAATGTTGGGATGACCGCATCACTATTGCTCCTATCTATGCTCCACCTCAGCTCCTATTGATGAACTGCCTTGATTCCCAATTGTAGATGATGACGTACCACTTGCCATCTTCTCTCTTTTGTCATTCAGATCTCTACAACCTTTGCATTTTTGCTTCTGCACCACTCAGAGCCTCCTCAGCTCTGATACCATGTAAGAAAAAAAGAGCATAATGGAATAGACCAGTAGAAAAAGTTGAGAGAAAAAAACGTAGATAAAGATAGACACAGACTACAGATAGAGAACTCAAATTCTCAATTCTCGATCGTAATGTAGTTACAATGATGGTGTTGTCCACCCATGCACTCTAAATGTGGAGCTTAGATGGTGATCTAGATACTCCAGATGAAGGGCTTACTAGTGCACAATGCTATGTAAAGCTCAACCCGAGCCATGCTTATATAGCTTTTACAAGGGGAGTCAAGTCGGAAAAATATACAATCTAACAAACTCCATGATCAGAAGTCCTACTACAGAAGGGAGCAATCCCCCCTCTACACTCCCCCTATTAAGGTTCTATGGGGAAACCGCACGATGCCACAACACCTTTATTTTCACCTTGAATGGAAACCCAATGGCCGTGAAGTTTATGCCCTACCTAACCTAATGGCTAGGCTCACAAAGATCATCTATAACCATCAATAGTCACACATACACCTCATCTAACTTAGAAGTTACGGTTCCACAAAGTTCTGGGCTCTCACAATGGCTTCTCCTCATAATGGGAGCCTTACAACTTAGAGCACCATGGATCATTTCTGGTCACTTGAGGGTGGAGTATTGAGCATATCTAAAATTGCCTTCATCGTCCCCTGTAATGATCAAATCATCAACATGTATACAAATGAAAACAGTTTTCCTACCTTCCTTCTTCACAAAGAGTGATGGTCTGCATGACTCTGATTGTATCCATATTTTACCAAGTAGTCCACAAGTCTTTGGTTCCAAGCTCTCGGGGATTGCTTGAGTTCGTAAACAGCCTTCTTAAGCCTACAAACATGGTGTGAAACCTCTCATCTTCAAAGCCTTGGGGTTGCTCCATGAAGACTACTTCTTTAAGATCTCCATTTAGGAAAGCAATCTTCACATCCAATTGGTACATGTTCCAACCTTTTGAGGCTGAAATTGTAATCAAACTTCTTATGCTAGACATCTTAGCTTCTGGATTGAATGTTTCCTCAAATTCTATGTCATAGTTTTGATCAAAACCTTTGGCAACCAAACTCACTTTGTACCTAGAGATGCTCCCATCTACATGCCTCTTTACCTTGTACACCCATTTGTTGCCAATGACATTCATGTCCTTTGTTCTTGGCATAAATGACCAAGTATCATTTTATTCAAGTTCCTTGACTTCCTCCTTTATGGCTTCAATCCATTCCCAATGCTTATTTGCTTCTTCAAAAAGTTAGGTTCTTCACAAGCTATAACTTGAATCATGTAGGCATAGTGTTTTGCAATGAATAGATGCTTTAAATCCTGGAGTTTGTAACTTCTCCACATCTTCATCACTTGTAGAGTCCATGTCTACCCATCGATGGTTTTCTTCATTTACCTTTTCCTTTACTTTGCTAATTCTTTGACTTGAATGAGCTTCATTCCTTGTTCCCCCATGCCAAGCTGATGCTGACTACTCTCTTCTGATGGTGTGCTTGAAGTGGTTGGACCATTCATCTCCATGCTTTGTTGTTGCTCTCCGAACTTCTTATCAGCTCGATATGCATCATCAACTTATAACACATCTTTGCTACCATATCAAGGTAGAAACTCATTAAACATTACATTCCTAGACACATTAAGCTCTTTTTTGCAAGGTTTAATGTTTATATACTTCCTTGTCTCCTTTTCCACTAGGTTTTTGAACCTCTTGAAGTAATAAGACACCTCTGACTTTGACCTCATGCAATAGATCCAAAAAACCTTGAATGATCATATATAAATGTGACAAAATATCTATTAGCTCCAATGGATGGATGCCTTGTAGGTCTCCATGTTGAAGATAAATGTACAAGCTCATTTTCATATGAGCTATGCTTGGATAAATTTACCAAATATAAAGATAAAGGAAAAGAAGAAAAAAATAAAAAACTAAAAGAAAAAAGTCTAGTCAAAATTCATCATGAGTAAGAGATACAATATCTTGCCTTGTAGTTAGTGGCATGTAGTGGGAAAGTGGTGAGTTAAGAAGGAGGCACAAACTTCTTCACATGCTCATTGGTTATAAAAGTGAAGTGGGAGCATGTTCAAAATAAGGAGAGGAAGAGGCAAGAGCTCCCAATAGTCGGATCTAGTCGTTTTGTCATTTTGTCTTCCCATAGACTCCTTCTAGTCGCACGTTAGTTTGTACATAGCTCTATTGTGGAGCTCATATCTCAGTGTATATGTAACCATTTCTTGCGTTTAAACACTCATTGCAAAGCCTATCTCGTGTACTCTTTGATATCAAATATCTCCTTCAAAGCTTATATATTCTGTGAGATATCAATGAAAGAGTGAAGTCCAGTTTTTTAGTATGCCTATGTAGACAGGTAGTCTATTTTGGTTGATTATTTTTGCCAACCAAAACATATCCAAATTGCTTGATTTTTGTCTTCTTGGAAATCTCTTGGCATCTATTTTCACTGTCCCAAATATCTCATTCAGAAGATTTATATTCTCTGAGATATCTGTCCGAGAATGAAGCCTAGTTTTGTAGTGTACTTATGTGTGCAGGTGGTCTATTTTGGTGAGGTGAATTTCCTGACCAAAACTCATTCAAATTACTTGTTTTTTAGCTTGTTGGAAATCTATTTGTGTCTACTTTCTCTATACCAAATATCTTTCACAAAGTATATATATTCATAGAGTTATTAGTCCGAGAGTGAAGTTCAATTCTTTAGCATACTTGTGTGGACATCTTTGTCAGTTGCATTTCCTAATCAAAACTTGTCCAAATTAAGTTATTTATAGCTTTTTAGAAATCTCTCTCTGTCTACTTTGATTGACTAAAGACACAAGTCCATTTGAGTTTTGTATTGAGAGCAACAAGTTATCTAAGGTGCAGCTATTTGTCCAAGTGCTGGACATACAAGGGTTCACTACACATTTTCGTTGCGCATAGGAGAACTCATTCTCCACAGTTGGTATCAGAGCAAACTTGGTGCTCAAGCTTCATCAATAGAGCTGGAGATAAAGCAAAGCAAAAGAGGAGCTATAAAACAAGGAGGAGCTTCACAAACGCAAGAGCAAAGGACAATATAACTATTTGAGGTAACTCTCAGAGTCTTTGATACTCTTCAATGGTTGACTTGGGTCAACAAGTAGAGAAGTTGGATAAGGATAACTATCCCGTGTGGAAGTTTAGAATGACCAACTACCTAATGGGAAAAGGCTTATGGGGTATTGTGAGCGGCGATGATGCTCAACCTCAAATCAATCAAGCTATGGCCACCAAAGTCCAAAGGAGGCAAGCAAAAGAATGGGAAGAGAGGAATAGGAGAGTCATGTTCCTCATTTCGCAATTCATTACTAATGGCATGGTAGGGCATATTCAACATCTAGAGAAAGCTAAGGATGCTTGGGAAGCTCTTGAAAGGATGAATTCAACAAATACCAAAGCTAGGAAACTTCAACTCAAGAATGAGTTGAACACAATCAAGAAAAGTTCGAGTCAATCCATAGCTGAATATATTTTGAAGATTAAGGACTACACGATGCTTTAGCTTCTATTGGCACAACGGTTGAAGATGAAGATCTTGTGTGTTATACTCTCAATGGATTGAGAGAAGATGAAAGATGTAAGCCTTTTATAACTTCCATTAACTTGAAAGATGCATATCTAGGTTTTGAACAACTAATCCCTCATCTTATCACAGAAGAGCTTAGCTTTTAGTGGCCCCAAAGGAAAGGACAGCCACAACCAAATGTCATATGCAGGTCAAGGTAAAGGAAGAAACTCAAGAGGAGGATCAAGATGAAAAGGAAGAGATCACAACCACTTCACCTACAATCAAAACAATTCGGAAGACAACAAGGATGCATCAAATGCCAACACACAAGGAATAGGTCGAGGTAGAAGTAGAGGAAGAGGCCGAGGCTCCTACAATTCTCATAAAGGTATAACATGCTATCATTGTGGTAAAGTAGGACACTATGCTAGTGATTGTTGGCTGAAGAATGGAAGACCAAATGGAGGCAATCAAAGGAATCAAAGCAACTATGCAAGCACTTCAAGTGAAGGAAGCAAGGACACACTACTTGCAATGAGACTTGAGTATAGAAGCTCTTGTGAAGATGACAAAAAATGGTACATTGATTCGAGTTGTAGTAACCATATGTCATGCCAAGGAAGTTTGTTCACTAATCTATAGGTACCAAGTGGAAAAGGATGTGTTGAAACAGGTGATGATACTCAACACATGATTGAACATATTGGAGATATAAGGCTTGGAGATACAAGTAGAGCAAAGGTACTATCTAATGTTCTTCATGTTCCTACAATTTCAAAGAACTTGATTTCAGTAGGACAAATGGTAGAGAAGGGTTATCATGTCATATTCAATGAGAATGGGTGCTTCATAAAGAATCCAAAGGAAGGCTTCAAGGTCATTGCTCGAGGTAGAAGAGAAGGAAGGATGTTCACTTTGGACGTCCAACATCCACATGGAAAGGTCATGTACATTCAATGTGGGAACAAGAAGATTTCAGAGCTGGACTTATGGCACAAAAGAATAGGACACATCAACATTCCAAAGCTAAAGGACATGAGCAAACATGAAGTGGTAAGAGGTCTTCCAAAATTTAATAGCATTGGACTACATGAGTTATGTGAAGCTTGTCAACTAGGAAAGCAAACGAGGCAGCCATTCAAGAGGAACAATTATGTGGCCCCAAATTTCTTGGACTTGATACATATGGATGTATGGGGACCAACCCAAGAGGCATCAATGGCTGGTAATAGATTTTTTGTCACCTTCATTGATGATCACTCAAGAAAGGTATGGCTGTTTTGTATGAAGCAAAAATCAGAGGTGTTTTCTATATTCAAAACATTCAAAGTTGAAGTAAAGAAACAGGAAGGTCTATCAAAACCTTAAGGTCCGATGGTGGAGGAGAATACTTCTCCAAAGAATTTTTAGATTTTCTACAAGAGACTGGGATCAAAAGGAAGTTCACTTGTAGGTATACACCACAACAAAATGGAGTAGCTGAGAGGAAAAATAGGCAAATTGTTGAAATTGCAAGATGCATGCTCAACGAGATGAAGGTACCATTGTACTATTGGGCTGAAGCTACCACAAACGCCATTTACTTGATGAATAGGTGCACAACATTGGGAATACATCACTTGACTCTAGAAGAGATATATTCCGATAAGAAACTTGATCTTACACACCTCAAAGTGTTTGGATGTGTTTGCTTTGTTCACATTCCACAAGAAGTTAGAACAAAGATGGAACCAAGGTCTGAAAATGCATTTTCATCGGCTACTCGACGGAGCAAAAAGGATACAAGTGTTACAACCCTAGAACAAAGGAATTAAGAGTCTCGCAAGATGTGGTCTTTGATGAACTAAGACCATGGTATGAAGATAAAGGAAAGGAAAAGATTCTTGAAGAAGATTGTGATGATTATGCAGGAACAAATCAAAGAGAAGTTCAACAATCAAGCACAAAGGTTTCAGGTCCAGAGGCATCTACATCAAATGAAGAATGTTCAACATGGAGGGGGAGTCATTCTATGTCTCCAAATTCAGCTCATAGTAGAATCAAAGAAGCAAGTGCTACTCCAAATAGTGAGATAGATGCAAGTGAAGAAGAATATGAAGAGGTAATCACTCCAATGGTGAAGCTAAATAGGTTAAAGAAGCAACTTTCTAAAGGCAATGAAAAAAGATCTTCAAGGAAAAGGTATCCAACTCAAAGGTTGAGTTATGATAGTTTTATGGCGGCACATTTTGCATACATGATGTAGGTTATCAAAGACAAAGAGCTTGAGACATATGAAGAAGCTTGCACACAAAAGGAATGGAAGCAAGCTATGAAAGAGGAGATCAAAGCTCTCAAAGATAATCACACACGGGAGCTAGTGCCAAAGAAAGAAGGTATGAAGATTGTTCCAAACAAATGGGTGTTTAAAGTAAAGGGGAATGTTGATGGTTCACTAGCTAGATATAAAGCTAGATTAGTTGCCAAAGGATTTAAACAAACACAAGGCATAGATTATGATGAAGTTTTCAGCCCCGTTGCAAAGATGGGAACTATCAGAACATTAATAGCAATTGATGCTTCAAGGAGATGGCCATTATATCAACTCGACATCAAAAATGCTTTTCTTAATGGAGAACTACAAGAAGAGGTATACATGAGTCAACCTGTTGGATTTGAAGATGAAAACCATCCAGATTTTGTTTGCAGGTTGAAGAAGGCACTTTATGGCTTGAAGCAAGCACCAAGAGCATGGAATCAGAGATTGGTAGAATATCTAACTAAGTGTGGATACAACCCAAGTAGTGCAGATCCTTCATTGTACATGAAGAAGGAAGAAAATGGAGAGGTATATATTTGCATTTATGTCGATAACCTCATCATAACAGGAAATGATGTTACAGGGATTAAAGATATCAAAAGGAAGCTTGGTAAGGAGTTTAAAATTTCAGATCTTGGAGAGCTGAAATATTTTTTAGGAATTGAAGTTGTTTATGGAAAGAGTGGCATCTACTTGATTCAAAGGAAGTACTTGTTGGATGTTCTTTTCAGATTTGGAATGAGTGAATGCAAACCACTCACTCAACCTATGGACACAAATACAAAGATTTGCTCAAATGATGGAGAACTATTGGAAGATGTAACGACATACAGAAGCATTGTACGATCATTAATCTATGCAAACATTACAAGACCTGATTTATCTTATGTTGTTGGTGTACTTTCTTAGTTTATGCAAGCCCCGACAAGTGAACACTTAAATTCAGCCAAGAGAGTGTTGAGATACATAAAGCATACAGTTAATCATGCTTTGTTTTACAAGTTTGACGAAGAACTGCAGGTCAAAGGCTTTAGCGATGCTGATTGGGCAAGTTCAAAGGAAGATGGGAGATCAACCTTAGGTTATGTGTTCATGATAGGAAGCAAACCTATCACATGGAGGTCAAAGAAACAACCTACTGTTGCACTTTCATCCATGGAGGCTAATATAGAGGATTAGCATTTGCCACATGTGAAGCAAGGTGGATTAAAAAGCTTTTGGCTGATCTTGAAGTGCAAGTTGGAACCATCCCTACATACGGTGATAACATGTCGAGTATTTACTTGGCAAGAAATCCTATGTTTCATGCAAGGAGCAAGCACATAGAGGTCCACTACCATTATGTAGGGAGAAGGTATTGAGCAAAGATGTGGAGATAAAATTCTTCAGAACCAAAGAGCAAGTTGCAGATATGTTTACAAAGTTCTTGGATGCTTCTAAACTCAAAGGTTTCAAGGATGTGATAAATTTGCAAGACATGGTTGAAGATAACTCCCAAATGAGCTTGAGGGGGAGTGTTGAAGATAAATGTACAAGCTCATTTTTATATGAGCTATGCTTGGATAAATTTACCAAATATAAAGATAAAGGAAAAGAAAAAAAATAAAAAAATAAAAGAAAAACGTCTAGTCAAAATTCATGATGAGTAAGAGATATAATATCTGGCCTTGTAGTTAGTGGCATGTAGTGGGAAAGTGGTGAGTTAAGAAGGAGGCACAAACTTCTTCACATGCTCATTGGTTATAAAAGTGAAGTGGGATCATGTTCAAAATAAGAAGAGGAAGAGGCAAGAGCTCCCAATAGTTGGATCTGGTCATTTTGTCATTTTGTCTTCCCATAGACTCCTTCTAGCCGCACATCAGTTTGTACATAGCTCTGTTGTGGAGCTCATATCTCAGTGTATATGTAACCATTTCTTGCTTTTAAACACTCATTAGGAAGTTTATCTTGTGCACTTTGTGGATATCAAATATCTCCTTCAAAGCTTATATATTCTGTGAGATATCAGTGAAAGAGTGAAGTCTTGTTTTTTAGTATACGTGTGTAGACAAGTACTCTATATTGGTCGGTTAAGTTTCCCAACCAAAACATATCCAAATTGCTTGATTCTTGTCTTATTGGAAATCTCTTGGCATCTACTTTGACTATCCCAAATATCTCATTCAAAAGATTTATATTATGTGAGATATCTGTCTGAGAGTGAAGCCCAGTTTTAAAGTGAACTTATGTGTGTAGGTGGTCTATTTTGGTGAGTTGAGTTTCCTTACCAAAACTAAGGATATACATTCAGAGAGTTATCAGTCCGAGAGTGACGTTCAATTCTTCAGCATACTTGTGTGGATAGGTACTTCATCTTTGTTAGTTGCATTTCCTAATCAAAACTTGTCCAAATTAAGTTATTTATAGCTTATTAGAAAGATCTCTTTGTCTACTTTGATTGACTAAAGGCACAAGTCCATTTGGGTTTTGTATTGACAGCAACAAGCTATCTAAGGTGCATCTGTTTGTCCAAGTGCTGGACATACAAGGGTTTACTACACATTTCTGTTGCGCATAGGAGAACTCATTCTTCACACCCCATACATCGGTGTGTATGAGATTCAACACTTCATTGCTTACATGTGCTCCCTTCTTGAATGAAAATTTGCTTTGTTTTCCTAATTGACAAGCATGGCACAAATTTTGCATATTTTGAGATGTACGATCAGGTAGACCACTCACCAATCCATTTCTTTGCATGTACTTCATCCTTTGTAAGTTTATGTGCCCAATTCTTTTATGCCACAAGTCAATCTCTGCAATTTGTTTATTTCCAATTGAGAATTAGATAGTGTGATGGGTTGATGGCTTTACCTCCATGGTGAAGAGTCTTCCTTGCTTCTTTCCTTTTTCTATGAGCTGGTAGTCATGCATGGGATCTTCAACAAAACATCCTTGATTATTGAACGTCACCCCATAACCTCTTTCAACCATTTGCCCTATTGAAACCAAGTTCTTGGTGATGGTTGACACATGCAACACATCCTTCGACACCTTACAACTTTGAGATCTGTTAGGCCATCGGAAATGAATGTCATTTTATTTAGAAGAAAATGTAATTAGGAACATACGGGCATCGAATGGATGTCGCACAATCGTTGTAACCCTTTCTTGATAATAGAAGAGGCGATGGGAAGAGAGCAACAGAGGCATCGTCGGACTGTGCATCTGGGTGATGTGTCTGGAAGTTGATTCCGGTGCAATTACCTACATTGCTATATCGTCTGTTTTATCGTCATTTGGTATTGAATAACCGTGGTACTGTGTTAATGTTTGATTGAGTCATTGATGAATTTCAAGTATAATGGTGATGATAAGCTAGCAGGTATTAAGTCTCTCTCTATTCGGGTGTGGTGATTGTTAGACACTGTCATGTATTGGAGATTAGTAGTTAAGTTTGTCGGAGTTGTCAGCAAAGTAATGAAGGGACTACTACAGTAGTGAAGTGAATGGGAAAATATATAAAGGGCCTCTGTATTACAGACCCCTGACCATCCCAAGAACCCACCCATAGTCGGAACGTAAGTTATAACTACCTCGACAAGGAAAAAACCAATTAACATTGGTGTCGGCCATGGGGCATGGAGTAGCCAGTCTGTGAGCAGATTAGGGCTTGAGAAAGAATCCTATGATATATGCCTGTAACGCGTTCCGAAGAATCTTACCCGAAGTAGAGAAGGCATCAACGTCCCTGGGAAGTTCCTAGCGCATTGGGAACACCTCTTGGTGGTAGTGGTTACAAACAATCATCGGAAGGAAAGCGGGAGATATGGGCTAGTGGAGTGTTGTAGCTCAGTGATGAGTAGCACCTCCTTTAATGTCAATCCGGGAAGACGTGAGGATGGTATGATGACCTCGATCGGGTGAAGGCACAAGTGCGTGAGTGAGAAGCACACCAACATGCACACACATACACACACACGCACGGCAAGACAAAGAGAAAGACAATGGAGTTCTTTTAGACTCCTTCCAAAGTGCTCATACAAGTTCAATTCTATTACAAGCTAACCTCAAAAATGAGCTCTCTAGCTCTATTTATAGTTTTTGACTAGCTTTTGGCCCTAGCCAGACCTAGTGTCCGGCCTAGTTAAAAATTAGGTTCCAGGGCCTATTTGAGGGCTCAAATGAAGTCTAAAAAATATGAAAATTGATAGGATGATACTTCTAATACTCCTCAAGCTCGAGGACTCCTCGGCTTGCATGAAATGGAGTTACAAAAAGGTGAAATGGTATTTACAATGATTTTTAGTGATGAGAATCACTATTATTAAGAGGTTGATTTGGAAAAATTTGAATGGCCTATTTGCCAGATCTTCATTGACTACTTTGTCTGCTTATGCCTTCTCTCTGCTCTGGCTCCCTTCTTTGGCTTCCTTGTCTTGTGAGTCCTTGGGTGCCTTGACTACTGCCAACACCCCCCCTCTCTCGCGTCTGTCATCTCTGAAAGACCCTTGTTTGGCTGAGTGTTGGACATAGTATTGAACCAAATCTGAAGCAAGGTGGTGTTCTTGTAGTCGCAGCCCTCGTGCTAGGTCTGTTAACAATGCATCCCAATCCACTGGACTTGGAACGTCTGGATGTGGCACCCGCAATTGATCTGAGTGGATGGTCCTCTCCACAGCGAATAGTTGGAGGAGATGTGAGGGCCTGGGTACGAATATTTCTGAGTGATATTCCCAGAACCCTATGACAAACATCTCCTCGAAGGTCTACTTGAAGCAAGCTGGGAGGTATTTTATTCTTGCATGCTAGGCATATATTACCTTTATTAAGGGGGTGGTGCTCATGTCGTATACCAGGTCTAGGTTGCCTGCAGTGAAGCCAACTCCTGAGAAATGGGGTTCTTTGATGTTTTTGAATGTTCTGAATGTGATCAGCATTAATTCAAAGGTCTTCATGCACATCTGTGCCATCACATCCGGGGTGTTCTGTACTCGAAGGCTCCAATGACGGATTGTAGAAATCATATAAGCAACGGTGGGAGGTCCTAGTGGAGGTGCTAGATAGACATAATTTAACCACTTTGCACAGCCTTTGACACTCTTGACAGCAATGGTAAACTCGGGCCAGGTGCGTCTTCGGAAGACTGGAACATAACAGGGGTTGTATTTGATAAATAGCGGCATGTTATTCCAGGTACGAACCATCTCGGGATAGGTCTCAAGAAGATGGATCCTCCAGGTGGGTTGATGAATGGATCCTTTTTTAGCACTCTCAGGGATATCATCGTGGCCAAATTGTGTGGCAAAGGTGGGAGCCTTGCCACATCGTCGTTGAATCTCTACGTTGTAATCTGCCAAGAGTACACAATAAGGCACATACTGATCATCGTTGGTGCCTATCCATCTGTGATGAGACATGCTTTGGAAATATTCTGAGTTGATGATAGTGTCTTCCAATTTAGCCATTGATTGGATTTGGACTGCCACTCGATCTTCGTGGCTTTTAGCTGTCTTTTCGAGTTTTTGAAGCCATTCGGGTGCTTCGACTTCCAAGGTGTCCATTCCTTCCGAGGTTTGCTGACCCCCTGGCATCGGCATGGGAACATATGGTTCCTCGTACGATTCATCCACCTCAATGGGCACCAATTCATCTGGCTCTAGTTCTATGATTAGAGAGGGTTGTCTTTCATGCTCAAGTAGCATCTTTTGCAATTCCTCCACCTGTTCCTTTAATGCCTTTACTTCCTCTGAAGTCGATGCTGGTGCTATGACCTTGAGTTGTTCCTCCTGTTCCCTGAGCTGGCGGCGTAGTGCATCTCGTTCCTGTTCCATATTATCATGTGCTTCTAATAGATCAGCATAGCTTTCTAGGATTATCTTCATTGTATCTGAGGGGACTGCTTTAAACTGTTCTGGGTCGATCTTGTGGGGATGTGTTTCCTGAGTAGGGTTAAATTACGCCGGACTCTTAGATTATCTGTTTGGTAGACTTCAAGTAAAGCTTCGAGTTGTTTGATGCCTGGCAACTGTGATGGTTGGGGTGTCTCCAGGAGGGTTTGATGGGCCTGCTCGAGTGTGGTGTAGCGTTGATTGAGGTCAGCGTTTTTGTCTTCTATATTTGTAAGCCACCTCTGTAGTTGTTGGTGATTTGTAGTTAGTTGATGATGACGGTCTTCGAGAGCCTGATACTCGCTTTGTAGTTGATACACACATTGATGTAACGTTGAAAACACATTATTCACATTAAAGAATGCAGGGAAAGTAGAGGATGCAGGGGGAATGGGGAAGGGAAAGGGGGTCGTGAATGATGTGGAGTCAAGTGGTGATGTGGGTGGAGGGGGTATGGGAGATTGGGGCTGCATGGGGGGAGGGAGTGGTGTTGTGGCTGGTGATGTTTCCATGGTGTCAAAGGTGTGTGTGACTGTGTAGATGGGGACAGTGGGTGGGGTGGATGTGATGTTCGTGAATAGTGTTGTGAAAGTGGGCATGGTAACTCCTCCGAATTGGATGCCAGGAGAGAGAGGAATTCCCATGACATATGTGGTCATGGTGGAAGTGGGGGTGGTAGTGCAATGTGGTGAAGTGAATTGTGTAGTGAGAGGTGAGGAGTGTGGTGAGAGCGGTGCCGCCTGATGTTCTTCTATTTGTGTGGTATCCCCTGGTGTTGATACATCGATGTGAATTTGCTTGCCGGATCGCATGGGACGGGTTGGCACACGTTTTTCGAAGTGATGAATGTAAGACACAGTCGAATGAATGGCCTCATCCAGGCCCACCGTGTCCGCGTGCAGGTTCAGGGACTCAATAAACATTTCATCCACTCCCTCTTCTCCTTACATCTGACTTATTATCATTTTTCCTGTTTCGAGTCACAGTTTGTGGTGCTCTTGAACTCTCTTCATAGTTTCATACAGTCTCTTTATTTGTGCCGAATAAGCTGGGGCACTCGGTAGTTCTGAAGGTTCTTCGTATTCTTGATCATGCTCTTCGTATGCTTCTTCATCCTCTTCTACTTCTACTACTTCCGATTGGGTCGGGGCTGAAGTTGTTGTAGTGGGTTGTGTTTCTTGGGTCTGCTCGGCTTCCGTCTCGAGGTTAGATTCATTGATCAGCCTAGCAATTTCTTCATCCATGAGCATTCAGGGTGTAGCCCTGTGGAAATTCCAGGTCATAAGGGATTGGAGGGAAAACTAGATTAGGTCCTTCTGCACTCTATCTGGGTAAGCGAATTGTAAACGGACGGACACGTCGCATTTGTGGAGGGGTCACTTCCGGTGTGGTGGTGGCTCCCCTTGCTTGGGCACACGGCAATTGGACTGTACCTCTCATTTTCTTCAATGGAGGACCCGTTATGGATAGTCATCTCTGGAACTCCTGAGCTCTGGACCACACTAGTGCTCTTTGAATGGGCACATCATAAGCTAAGCATCTATAAATTATTTTTGTTAGTGCAGAGCACCCATGAAGCACGTTCTTCTGTTTCTTATTCCATCGCTGATGGGCTAGGTGGATTTGATCTATGATCCAGTGTGGTAGATTGATTGTAAGATCCTCTGTTTTCGCCAAGTACAAGCTGAACTAGATCTTTTTTGGTGGCATAGTGAAGCGTTCTTGGGCAGGGAAAGCGAAGCGTTGCATGATCGTTTGTAGGTGAAGAGCGATGGTTGGTGTCATTGCTACCATGTCCTTCAATTTGTTGAGATCCTTGTGCTTCATCCTGCCTGGAATCATTGTTTCTTTCTCAGTGGGAATATGCATACCTTGCATGTTCAATGCTTCCTGTACTAGGTTGAGGGTCAGTTTGAACCTTTTGAGCTCGTGGCCTGGCGTCAATGAGGGTAGTACGAAAGTACTATCGCCTCCCTTGGCTCTGCTTGGGGTGATGGTACTGATAAGGTAGGAGCAGTGCAGGAAATCTGGCTTAGGTAAATGTGCCCGGAAATAGCTATCCAAGCTCGCTTTGGTCCATACCGATCGCATTACTTCTGCATTCTGATACTGCTCAAATTCACGGGTGAAGAAATGGTAGCGTCCCCATTTTCCATTAAACTCAATTTCTGCCTCCCAAAAGTAGGTGCCATCTCCCAATAGTCCTGCGACATCACTAAACCAATGTGCGTGTTTCCCCACTTGAGAAGTGTGTCCCTGAGGAGGGTCCTAAATAGGAAGCACATGCACAGCTCTAAGTTCTTGAGGCCTCTCGGTGAGTTGTGATTCAAGGAGGGTTTCAATGTCCACAATCTGGGCGCTAGACCTTGCCTGGGAACTGGTGCCTCCTGCTTCTGCCATGTTACTGTGTGCTTGCTGGTTCTGTGAGAATATAAAAGCATGCGTTAACATTGTAATGGACAAGATAGAACAATTTTTGTCCCTGTTACAACATTAACATGAGGTAAGTAAGGGGTTAGTGGGTCAGTGAGTGCTCGATGATTGTGTGTGTTGTTAGTGAACAAGTAGTCCTCTGAGCTAGGTGAAAAGATGCAGTGTGAGAATGATGCAGTTAGTAAGTGGAGATGAATTTACAAATGGGGCTCGGGGGGGTTATTGCAAGCTTTAGGTTGCCAAACATAGTGGATGGGTTTTGGTTTTGATTTTGTGGAAACTTTGAAGGCTTTATAAGAGTGTCTACTTGGAATTGAGGCTTTTTAGGGACCCATTTACAAGTGATTCTGCTTGTGCTCATGGGGAAATATGTGTTCGTGCATGTTGAATAAGAATGGGCATCAGCTGTTCGAGTGAGTGAACCATGTTGTCCATGGTGTGATCTGTGTGTAGCTATTTGAGCCCGCAAGCAAGCCTTAGGCACCCAGATTTGTCTTGATTGTGGGTCAACCTTCATCGACTTCTTGGGTACCCAGATAGACTTTACTTTTACAGAAGAATTTTTGGAGGACTTCTTATTAGTGTCTGGTCGTTGATCACTAATAGGAAGTTGAGCCAGTTGTTGAGGCTTGACCGCAATAGAATGCTCACCTTTCCGCACCCACACTTGTTTTGATGGCTGAAGCATCATGCATCATATTTTTTTTGGGCTTCGAGCATAAGTCATCTACTTCTTCTAAATCTGATCCACCTTTGGTTGTTGTATCCCTGTGGCTTTTGGAAAAGAAGGGAGTTCCATCGTATCCTTGACTTCTTTGTTGAGATAATCATCCCTCTGCATCACATGGTTGTGGACAAGAATAGCATGGTCACCTTCATGTGTACTCCTGGAAGGACCAGGAGTGTGTGCCTTTCCTAGTTCCTTGAGTGCTCCATTGTCTAACTCAACTATAATTCGACTCTGATTTACCCATACCTGAAGAAGTCCACTTCTTAGGTTTAGGTTGACTGCATGATCATAGATCCAGTCTTGACCCAAGACAAGAGGCTCAGTGAGATCCTCATCTTGACACACTAGTACTTTGACTGTCATTAGAACATCTTGAATGTAGAGAGGAAGTTCCACCTCGCCCATGCAAGGGGTTTCCACACCTCCCAATCCTATGAGATATGCTTCAATAGGATTGATACTTAATTTCAACTTCTGACAGTAAGAAAGTTTAACCGCGCGAGTGGATGCACCTGAGTCAATCAGGGCCCGCAGAGTCCTTGCACTTTTCCCTTGTCCTATCTCTAAGGTTACAAAAGGACGTCGATCAATTATTCTACGGGAACTTATACTTGAGACTTCACACATAGCCATATGATATCCTGGGCCCGCATAGTCATCTGCCCTTGGCTGATCCCTACCCTGTCTTCTCAACTTCATCCTTCGGATGCGTTCTAAAGCTTCTGCTTGAGCTTCTTCTTGAATGCGCTTTTCTTCCTCATTGCATTTCTTGGCAGTGTTGAGTCAATTTAGCATCTCCTCAGTGAGGGGTTCTTGATATAGTTTGACTCTGCATCCACTTATGTAACTAGGGAGAATATCACCTTCGAGTGTAGCTAATTGGACTGCTCCACTTGTTGATATCCTATTGATAATCATGGGTCCATAGACACACTTTTCTAGCTTTCTTGCATGTTGTTTCAGGGTATATACCAAAACTAAGTCTCCGGCCTTCAATCCTTTATCCTTAACATGGGCATAAAAGTACGCCTTCTATCGTTTCTTAGTTGCATATATCCCTCCGGCAGCCCTCAGTCTTGTTTCACCTAGCCGTTCAAGGTCAAAGATTCTAGAGGAAAGCTCATGGCCTGTCCACTCGTGCTCTTGTGCTACTTTCAGTGTAGGTATCAAGAAGTCCAATGGTAGCACTGCATTTTGGCCAAATACCATCTGAAAGGGGGTGGCTTGCAATACCGTTTTATAGGCAACTCGATATGCCCAAACAGCATGGTGTAGCTGTTTGTCCCAATCAGAGCGTTTATTATTCACTAATTTTGTCAGTACATTGCAAAGAATCTTATTTGTGCTTTCAGCCTGGCCATTAGCTTGTGGGTGGTAAGGAGCAGACTTCTTGTGTATCACCAAGAATTCTTGGAGAAGGTTTTCTATGACTTCATTCAAGAAGTGAGTGCCTCTATCACTAACTAGCTCTATAGGTAGCCCGTATCTAGTGAACACATTTTCAAATAAGAATTTAGCTGTCATTTGAGCATCATTCTTTGTCGTAGCCTTTACCTCTACCCACTTGGTTAAATAGTCTATGGCCACAATGATATATTCAGCATGTGAACCCTTGGCTGGGGGATTAATAGGACCTACAAAGTCTATTCCCCACTTGGAGAATGCACATCCACCCATCATAGGTTTCAACGGCATCTCATCTGTACGTATAGGATACTGAGTTCGCTGACAGACATCACACCTCTTCACATAGGTATGTGCATCCATGTGAAGGGTCGGCCACCAAAGTCTTGCAAATAGGATTGCCTTGATCACCAGATCTGGTCCAAAGTGTCCTCTTGTTACACCCTGGTGAGCAGTTTCCAAGATCTTAAGATATTCACTCTCATGGACAAATAATATGAGATAACCATCTTTACCACACATGTATAGATTATCACCAATGAGTGAGTAATCTAGGGCTTCTTGTTCTAGACTTCTTTGTCTGGCCAATGTCATATCTTGTGGGAATGTTTTCGTCCTCAGAAAGGCTACTAGTGGTTCACTCCAATCTGGCACTATGGACACTTGATAAAGAGTGGCATGCTCCACGGGTGGTTTAGTGCAACAGATTGGGCATTCTTTACACATCTTATGTACATCAGCTTCCATAGTAGGCCAATGCACTCTGAATCTCCTTAGTGTCTGTAAAGTTCTTTGCCTCGAATGGTGCTGCTCTAATGCACCTACATGTGCTGATTGAAACCATTTTGCATACTCGTCCTCTTCCACACAACAAGCCAATATCCCTTGATCTGTCTGTTTGTACATGCTTCCTGCCATGATATGGTACTTCTGGGCTTTTACTACCTCCCTATCTTGAGTGTTTATGACTGGGTGGTTAGGCCCGTATGTCAATACTAGCACTAATGGCTTAGCCCACTGAGGTACAACTTCCAAATTAAACAAGTAAGCATCAGGAAGGTCATCTGATACTCCTTGTGGGGCTTCTCCAGATGTGAGCCTAGAGAGATGGTCTGCTCTCAAGTGAGTCTTGCCTTTCCTCACCACAACCTCAAAGTCGTATTCCATTAGTAACAGGAACCATCTAACTAATCTGCCTGTATTGCATGGCTTGTTTACCAAATATAACAATGCCTGGTGATCAGTAAAAAAATTAAACTTATTTGCAAGCAAATAATGTCTCAACTTTTTAACCGCATAGACCATGCCTAATCCTTCTCGTTCGGTGGTGGTATAGTTCCGTTCAGCTGCATTTAGCTATCTATTAGCATAGGCAATTGGGAGATCCATATTACCTTCACCAGTAGGTTGTGCGAGTACACATCCAATAGCATAATTGGATGCGTCCACGTGAACATGAAATGGCTTATTCCAATCTGGTGTGGTCAAGATTGGTGCTGAAAATAATCGCCGTTTAAGCTCATTGAAGGAATTCTCACATTCATCAGTCCACTCAAAGTTAGTCAAAAGTCCATACAGAGGCTTTGCTATGATGGCATACATGTGTATAAACCGTCGGTAATAACAATGCCCCATGAAAGCTTGTACTTCCTTGACATTCTTTGGCCTAGGTAGCTCTGCTATAGCTTTCACTTTTTCTTCGTCCGTAGATATGCCATTCTTTGACACTATGTGTCCTAGAATCTTGCCCTACCTGACCATGAAAACACACTTTTTTGGGTTCAAGCTGACTTGATATTCTCTACATTTGTCAAAGATTTGCCTGAGCTCAGGTATATGTGTTTGTCTAATGCTGGAATGAGCACAAAGATCATCAACATAGACTTCTAAATTCTTCCTCAGGAATTCTTTAAATACATGGCACATCAGTCTCTGAAAGGTTGCAGGAGCATTGGTAAGCCCAAATGGCATTACTCGAAAAGCAAATATGCCCCACTCTGTGGCAAAAGCCGCCTTATGCTGGTCTTCCGGAGCAATGGCTACCTGATTGTAGCCAAAAAATCCATCAAGGAAACGGTATACTTCATTGCTTGCTACTCTTTCTAAGAGATGTTCTGTAATAGGAAGCGGATAGTTATCTTGAATAGTGGCGGCATTAACCTTTTTCAAGTTAATGCACACACGTAACTTTCCATTCTTCTTGGGCACCACTATGATGGGGGATACGCGCTCAGTGTGCTCAATTTCATAGATGAATTCGGCTTCAACCAAGCGATCTATCTCTTCTTTGATCTTGGCAGCATAATTATCGTTGTATGTGTATGGCTTTTGCTTAGAAGGTTTGGCATCTGAGGTCATGGGGATAGTGTATGAGCATATGTCAGGGTCAACACCTTTCAAGTCCTTGTAGCTCCAAGCAAATACATCTCTGTATTCTCTTAGCAAGGCTATTAGCTCATGCTCTTCTTCTTCCGTCAGGTCATGCCCTATGTAAGTGCATCTCTCCTCTCCTTCTTCTATGGCTACAACTATTTTCTTGGTGGTTTCTTTGTTATCATAGGCCTCCCCTGATTGCGCTTCACGTTTAGGCATTCTTATCATGACTCTCCTATCCTCTACTTCATACTTCTTAAAGTTTTCAGGGACCTCAAACAAAGATTCTTCCTCTTCTGGTGTGACTTCTCTCTTCTTTCTTTTCTTGCCTTCGCTCTTAGCGGTCACTTGTGTGGTTAACCTCACTTCTTTTATAAGCTCCTCGTGTCTCTGAGGATGAGCTTCTACTTCATAGAAGATTCTTCATCTAATGCAAATGGTGGGTCCATAATAATTGACTCTAGATCGGAGTCACTTGCATCCTCAAATGCATCAGGGCTAGGTCCGCATTCTTCTAGAATTGAGTCTCCCATGATTGGCTCTATTGAGAAGACTGAGATGTTGTAGCCATCCTCATCACAGTGGGGTGTCCATTGTTCTTCATTGATGGCTACATCCATTGCTGCTAAAATTTCTGTCCACCCGTGAGGTTCAAATTCTTCATCAGGGAATACTACAGGTGCATAGGCTGGGACTTGAATTGATCTATGTGTCTCTTTTGCACCTACCTCTCTGGCTTTTTCTCTTTTCTCCTCTTCTACTGCCACTTTGCACATCCATAAGTGGGTGTCTTCATGCATCCATGAGGATCCTGATCCTATGGAATGCACCAACTCGGTATCATCTTTGGCCCTATAAATGGGGTTCCATTGGATAGGAGGGACATCTCTATGAGAGTAATCCTTGAGATTGACTTTAGTCGTGACGCCTAAGTGTTGCAAATACAAAGAATTAGTTCCCCAATCCTGTACCACTTGCAACTGCCGCATAAAGGGTCTTCCCAAAATCATCTCATAGGCTTGATTCTTGCTAAAGTCACATATAGCAAATGTGTGCTCAAACTCTACACCACAAGTAGTGAGAGTTATCCCTTCTAACAGCCCTAAGGGTCTCTCTATGTGACCGTCAGCCATTTGCAATTTCATTCTCGTTGGCCTGAGTGCTGGTTTACCCCAACGCTTCCATAGGGAAGTGGTCGCAATTGCAACTTCGGCACCTGAGTCTAGAATTGCCTTGGTTGTGTACCCCTAATGGGTAATGGGAAGATAGGTGTTTCCTTCTTCTCCTTCACTCATGTCTCCTATCTTATCCAAGGGTATTTCTGGCACTGTTCTATGGGATCCTACCTGTGAACAAGGTTTAGCTATCTTTGGTACTTGTTTGGCTACATGTTTCCATAGTTCTGGCTTAACCTTGAGTAGCTCTTCTAAAGTGAGATTGCACTGCACTTTAGTATTCTTTACTACCTCCGTGTTCCTAGGTATGACTAAGTCTTCGTTTCGTACCATGACCATGGGTGCTCTCATACAACTAGACTTATGGGCCTGTGAAGTGGGGTAATTCATGTAAAGAGTTAGACTCAAAGTCTAATCTCTCTTGAGATTGTGCACTCTCCAGCTCTCCATAAATGGAGGGAATATCTTGTGGAAATTGATCATGCGTGTCATCCACAAGTTCAATGGGAGGAGAGACTTCACTCTCTTTTGCCCATTTCTCTTCTTGAATCTCTCGTAGAAACTCTGGTGTGTACTTATTCATAGAAGAAGAGGTGTCTGGTTCATTGGAATTGGGCACATAAGCTTCCTGTGGGGGAATGCTTATTCTTTTACTTGCCTCATCTCTTACTTGGTTTTTTTTCTTCCTTGGCAGATTTTGCAATTATGCTCTCTAACTTCTCTATTAGTCCATCCAAGTGCAATTGTGCCTTAGCTGAGCAAGAGTAGTTGAAGAGGCGACTGGCTTCAAACATGGTCTGAGACAATGCGACCATTTTTGCGCAAAGCTTGGTTCTTTCTATCTCTAAGTCAGCTCTAGGGTAGCACTTGTCATGATCCGTCACATTTGGCCCTTCTTGGATTCTGGCCTGATATGCCTTAAGCATCATGTCTATGTCTTCAGGAGTGGGTTTAGCTAATACTGATCCTACTCTAGGGGGTGGTGGGATGGTCTGAGGTGGGTTGAAAGATGGTGGATTAGATGGTGATAGGGATGAAGGTGGTGGTGGTATGTGAGAGTTAGTTTGAGAGGTGAGTTCAACAATTTTGGCTTTTGTTTCTCTTATGCTTTCTTCTAAATCGCTCATTTTTTTAGACCATTGTCTTTTCATTCTCTCTCGGCTATCCTTCCAGGCTCTCGACTGTTTCTTGGCTATGCTCTCAGTTTCACTAACCTCTCCACTCTTTTCTTGGCCTAACCCTTGGTTCTGCTACAAAGCTTGAGCTCTAGTGACCACCTGTACTGGTGCAGTGGAAGTTACACTTCCTGTAGCGTCTACTACTAACCCAATAACATTAATTGGAGTGATTTTTTGGCATATTATTGGGATTCTTTGGGCAATCTCATAAGAGATGCTCCTTTCTGCAATCTTGACAAAAGCCCTGTATTGTTACTGACTGGGGTTGTGTAGGTGCAGGCATTGGACAATCACGAATGAGGTGATCTCCCTGACATCTATAGCATGGTCCTCTAGGGAATGGGGGTCTTACTTGCCTAGGTTGAGGTCTAGGGTTGGAATTTGTGTACATGATATTTGCATACTCTAGATCCCAACTAGGTTCACTCGATTCTTCACTATAGTAGGACTCACCATGTTCAGGAGACTACATGTAGTAAGTCTGGGGGCTATCCACATGTGTAGAATCAAAACTATGGTCATTGGGGTCACTTTCTGAAAGCAATGGTGTTACTGGTACTATGGCTCTATTTAGATTCTCTTCTGCAGCTGCGTACTTTACTGGGATCACATTGGCTAGAGCAGGGGGTTGTTGTGCTAGCACTGGTTGGGGTCTCTGTTGGGCCTGATATTGTGGTTGATAGGTTTGTTGAGGCCTAGCATACTGTTGTGGTGGGTACTGGTTCTGATATCTTCCTTGTTGTGGATAGGGCTGAGGGTAGGTTTGCCTAACTGCTTGCTTATTATATGGGCAATCTTGTGTTGTGTAATTAGTGTATCTCCGTTCTATGGTGCAGCATTGGCTACTGGGATTCACTTGGGGTTTGAGCCATGATGGGACATACGTTTGCCATATGGTCACCTCCACATGTATAGCACCGTTTAACTGGGGCAAATATTGGGATTTGTTTGCTAGAGGCACCTAGTTTTTGAGCTACTTTCTCAGCGAGTTCCTCAATAGATGTGGATTGCGAGGAAGAGAGGCTAGAAGAACTATCTGAATCTTTGTAGATTTTTGAAAGCTCTAATTCCTCCCCTAGGTTATCCTCAATGTCGATGCACATGCGTACACACTCTTCTATGGTCCTCGGGTCCTTTAAGTACACGTATGATCTCAACTTTGTACTTAGCAGTCCATCTAGGAATAAAGCCACTTGTTTGGCTGGAGTGGGTAGCTCAGGAATCGGACATCTCTCTAGATATTGCCTAAACCTTCTTCCTGCAAGTTTGACTGTCTCTTGAGGAGTTTGCTTGAAGCTATGAATCAGTGAGGAAGTGTTATGCCTTATGCCACTCTTAGAGAATTCAATAATGAAAGCCTCTAGAAGTTGGTCTATGTTCCTGAAGTGTCTTTCATTTAGTGGTTGAAACCACGTAAGAGCGGTGTTCCTAAGGGTTAGACCAAGGGCATTGTATTGCATGAATAAGTCCTCCACTTGTTCAGCTCTCAAGATTTGCCTAAATTCGACCACATGATCGTATGAGTCTCGAGTGCCATCGAAGTAATTCTTCATGGACTTTACCAGTTGTGTAGGTCTCAAGGTTCTGGTGTGTTCCCTAGGCCTTGGCAAAGGAAAATCATCAGCATTTCTTAGGTTCCTTGGAACTCTAGTTCTCTCTGTTTCTTCTCTATCTGTCTCTGTCCGTGCTCGTTCTCTTCCTATTAGGTTGGCAAAGCTTACCTCAGGTCTATCTCTACTTCTGTCCCTTTGAGCTCCATGAGCCTCGGATGTTCCCGCTCCTTGGTGGCCAAAAGAGACATTAGATCTTGGTTGGGGAAAAATAAATTCTCCCTTCCAAGTGTAGGCATGCCTACCATGCTCCGTGACTACAAAGATCCTCTCTGAAGTGTTGTCTAAGTAGGTCACCTTGCCTGGGCTATCAGGATCTTTGAATTCATAGATCGTGATCGTTCCTATCTCATTAGGCTGATCAGGCTTATACCTCCAAAAGGCTTCATCGGTCTCTCGGTTTAAGAGCAGATCTATGCTCTTATTGTCCTGGGGAATCCATTCTGGTGTGAGAATTCTAGTGAGAACTGATTTGCCTCGAGGGGTTTTAGGTTCCACACCTGTGTTTCCTTGCTCTAGGTCCCCTATATCCATTTCTGGGATCACATTTCTGAATTCATCTGTCCTATCTGGGTGATTGGTGACTACATATATGGTTCCTTCTTTGTCCAAGTATGCTCCATTTTCAAACTTGACTGCTGGACATTCTAGTCCAATTGGTTGATCTGGGTTTTTGATCTGGACCACAGATCTTCCTAGGCCGTCCAAATAGATGCTAGCACCTAATCGGTTGGTCCTAAGGTATTCCAGTTGCGTCTTGTAGGGGCCTTCTACCCTATGTAAATATGGCACACCTAAACTCCTTGTAGGTCTCTCCATACCGTGGGACATCTCTAACTCACTAGTCTCAGAGCTAGGGTAGTACGAATGATGGCTCAACTGCTGGGCCCAAGACCTAGCAGTATGATTGACACTAGCCTCTGAAGACCTAAGACTTTGTCTATCTCTCCCTAGGTGTCATCCTGATCTAAGGTTAGAGCCCAATTGAAGAATTCCCCAAATTTCCCAAGTACAATTTTCGTTGCTGAATTCTTTTGTATTAGTCACTTGTTCTTTTTAATTTTCCTTAGGCTGTCACTTCTTGTCCAATCAATCTTCGTCGCAAGGAACACTTAAGTTTTATCGTACTTTGAGTGTGGTCGCTCGATTTAAATTCTTTTCCCTTAGGTTGTTTCGCAAATGTAATCTCCTGGTACTTGCACTTGAGTGATTAGAGTTCTTGGATTTGGTCGTGCTTAACGTATCCCTAACTAATCAGAACCTCTATCTGTACTTAGCCTAAGCTAGGGATTGACAGAGGGTGTTGAGAATTTCCAACCTTAGTTTCTCTCCTCGGTTGCCCTTGTGTGCCCAGGAAGCGTATTCCCAAGCTTGCACTTAATCTTGCTTTGAGTACCCTTCGATGCTCTCAAAGGACCTGTAAAAGTCCCAATGTTAACTCAAGACTTGAATTCCATTGACACATCAGACCATGTTCATTCATGCAATTCAAAGATCAAACTGTTCTTTGCTTTTTTGGAAAACAATCCTAAAGATCCCTTAGTTTTTCTTCCCCCTAGGTCTGGTCACTTCAAAATAGTATATTTAATAATCCTGGTATTAATTTTACTATAGCCATTGAAAGTTTTGGTTGTACTCCCCACGAGCTTTCCAACAAAACAAAAATCATGGCAAACGGATTTCGTATGAGAAAGTTATGACTGTTTAGGGTTATAGGGTTAAAACAAGGTCCAAACAGGCTAAGAGTCAAACAGGGTCTTTTCCAACTATTTGTTTATGGCCTCCCTATGTGCCCTATAGCCCAATATTCATGTCCAAACTTAGCCCAAAGTCTTCAATTAAAACCCTAAAAACTTGGCCGAAATTGCCCGTCAATCACGGTCGAGTGGTCTGTCAATCGCGATTGACATGTCAGTCACGATTGACGTGTCGGTCGCGATTGACAGGTCCGTTGTGGCTGTCAGTCGCGATTGATGGGTCAATCGTGATTGACACGTGGCCCGGAAATTTAGTCGATCGTGGTCAAAGGGTCGTTGACTCTATCGGTCGCGATTGATGGGTCGATCGCGATTGACAGGTCCGTCGCGAGGTTTCTATCGGTCGTGGTCAAACAGTCGTTGACTGGGTCAGTCGCGATTGATAGGTCCGTCGGGGCTATCAGTCGCGATTGATGGGTCAACCGCGATTGATGGCTCGATCGCGATTGACACGTGGCACGCGTAAATTCTGTCGGTCGTGGTCAGTCGATCGTTGACTCTGTCGATCGCGATTGATAGGTCGATCACGATTGACAGAAAACAGAAGAATTTTAGAATTTCAAACACATATTTAGGATGCCCTAGGCCTACACATCATGGTTATACACTTTGTTTTGCAAAAAAGTCAAGTTTTCTGTCGGTTGCGATTGACAGAGGTCAACGCCTCGGGACCTGCACAGTCAAATTTTTTACCTGCTGGAGCTGGTACAGATGTTGGGGATGCTGATTCTTGCAGAAAATTTTAGAAAACACACAATAGCACAAACACACATACGCTCTCTCGCTCTCTCTCACAAGTGAAATGAGGGGAAATAGTGTGGGAATGGTGATATGACCAAAAAACTGAAATTTTCGCGATGATGGAGATGGAGGTGGGAGATGGTGATGATGATGATGATGATGGTGATGAGGAAAACAAAAGAAAATAGATAAAAGTGAAGAAAATACATATGACTCCAACACCTCAACTCTACATCTTACCATCACACGCTCGTCCTCAAAGCTCGATCCCCGGCAACGGTGCCAAAATTTGGTGTAGCTCAGTGATGAGTAGCACCTCCTTTAATGTCAATCTGGGAAGACATGAGGATTGTATGATGACCTCGAGCAAGTGAAGGCACAAGTGCGTGAGTGAGAAGCACACCAACATGCACACACATACACACACACGCGCACACACGGCAAGACAAAGAGAAAGACAATGGAGTTCTTTTAGACTCCTTCCAAAGTGCTCATACAAGTTCAATTCTATTACAAGCTAACCTCAAAAATGAGCTCTCTAGCTCTATTTATAGTTTTTGACTAGCTTTTGGCCCTGTCCAGACCTAGTGTCCGGCCTAGTTAAAAATTAGGTTCCAAGGCCTATTTGAGGGCTCAAATGAAGTCTAAAAAATATGAAAATTGATAGGATGATACTTCTAATACTCCTCAAGCTCGAGGACTCCTCGGCTTGCACAAAATGGAGTTACAAAAAGGTGAAATGGTATTTACAATGATTTTTAGTGATGAGAATCACTATTACTAAGAGGTTGATTTGGAAAAATTTGAATGGCCTATTTGCCAGATCTTCGTTGACTACTTTGTCTGCTTGTGCCTTCTCTCCGCTCTGGCTCCCTTCTTTGGCTTCCTTGTCTTGTGAGTCCTTGGGTGCCTTGACTACTGCCAACAAGTGCCACCTCAGTATTTTCTGGTACAAGGATTACAGGGTATACCAGAAATGCAACCAACCCCATCTGCGAAAAGTACGATTGGGGAAGTAATCGTTGGTTCTAGTGATAGTTTGGAGAATTCCAGTAGAAATTTGTGGAATTTCGATGGTAGTGTGGAAAATTTCGGGACTGGCTTGTTGAATTTCGGTGACACCTCTACTTAAGGTTTCGATTTCAGAGAAACTAGTGTATTGTTGGATGAAAGTTCTAGTGAAAAGTTTATCTCAGAAGCCAACTACAAGGAATGACAGTTGGGTGTAGGCGTGTGTGATCGACTTAACAATATCGGATTACCGAAGAGCTTGCAAGGTGGCGAGACGACACAGCTACAATTAGGATTAACTTGTGCAAATCATTCTGCAGCGATACTTCCTCTTGATTTAAACAACATGAGTGGTTGGCAACAGCAACATCACCAGCAATAGCAACATCACCAGCAACAACAACAACAACAACAACAACAACAGCAGATAATACCCTAATGACCGATACTTGCTGGGGTTATGTATACAAAATTTGGAGGATTTCCTAGCGATGATCCTGATGCTCATGTGCGTACTTTTGAAATCAATTATGCGGTACTCAACTATCCAGCAGATCCGGCATATAAGGCTATAGTATTCCTATCTACTCTGGTGAATGAGGCTGCCCGATGGTTAAGTGAATATATTATTAATCATTTTGGTCAATATGACGATGTTAAGGATGCCTTCTTACAGCATTTTCAGTTAAAGAAAAATGCGATTGAAATCTTTGACTATTTGCAAAACAATAGACATAAACCACATCAGAATGTGCAAGAGTATGCAACTTTATTCCGTACTCATCTACGGCAACTACCACCAGTGCATGCTAACCTACTGGATGACGTGATTAATCAGTGGTTCATTAATGGATTAAACCCTCGGCTCAAGCAAGTTATGATTATACGATGTGTGGGTGGCATGACCTTGGATGCGGTAATAGCCATGGCATTGCACTTGGAGCATAAAGTTGGTGGTTTTATTGAAGATCTGGATTGGTTAAAGGCATCCAAGAGCATGAGCGAGGATCCATTGAAATAGGTGTTTTGCACTAAATGTAAGAACCCGGGACACACTACTTCTGCATGTGCATTAAATCAAATGTACTATGCTATTTGTAATATGGCGAGTCATTCCACCGAAACGTGTCCATATAATGCCAAAGTGCAGACCAGACCAACCGTAAATGCCATAATACAAGAGCAGGGACAACAAGCTACCCACTATGTACCACTGCATTTGAGAAACACTTCTTACCAAAGTTACAAAACCTATAGGGGACCGTGAGCAAACAATTCTAGATAGACCCGGTGGAACTCGGGCCAATCGGGTGAAGGTATATCTCTTACACCACCAAGATGTCATTTTTGTGGCAAGACTAGACATATCCGTAAATATTGCAAAGATGCATCCGAGTATGATAAACAAAGAAAAGAACGACAGCATCCAATGGCAAATATGGTATATATTTCAGTAGTGGATACCCAAGTAGTAGCAATTCAAATGATGAGGTTATTCCGCGATCGGTCAAGCTTAAGGCTGGGCTACCAAAAACTTTTCAAAATGATTTACTACGGTTGCTGAAAGAGTTTCAAGATCTATTCGCATGGGACTATCGCGATATGAAAGGGTTGGACCCTTGCATCTATCAACACCGTGTGATGCTGAAACTGGATGCACGTCCAATTAAACAACCTAGTTATCGAATGAATCCAAACTATGCTGCTCAAGTGAAAGCTGAATTAGATCGCTTGTTGAAAGTAGGCTTCATTGTCCCCATTAAGCATGCAGAATGGATTTCACCCATTTTCATTGTCCCAAAGAAAAACAAGCAGTTGTGTATCTGCGTAGATTACCAAAATTTAAATGCGACGATAGTGCATGATCCCTTTCCACTCCCCTTTTTGGATACGATGATGGATGATGTTGCCAAACAAGAAATGTATTCCTTTTTGGATGGCTATAATGTCTATAATCAGGTGCGAATGATTGAAATGGACATCTCAAAGACTACGTTTATTACAAACTGGGGCGTATATGTGTGTACGGTGATGTGGTTTGTTCTTCGCAATGTTCCCAATACCTTTCAATGATGCATGCAGGAAATCTTTTCTCCCTACTTAACCACGTTTATGCGGGTGTATTTGGATGATTTTTCGTTATCTGGTGACTCATTGGCTCACCTCTATCACCTACGTTGCTGCTTCTCTAAGTGTAGGGAGTTTCATTTGTGCTTAAATCCTAGCAAGTTGGCCTTTTCTATTTCCTATGGCAAATTGCTTGGTCATATCATTTCGCAACAAGGCATTCAAGAAGACCCTGATAAAGTGAAAGTAGTGTTGAATGCACCTGCCCCTATGACACCAAAGGAAGTTATGTGATTCCTTGGACAAATATGATGGCACGGACAACATCTTTGATGGCTTGTGCATGTAGATATACCACTGAATCGACTGATTACTAGCAAGCCTTGACAGTTTGAGTGGACAGAGGAGTGTCAAATTGCATTTGATCATCTGAAAACACTCTTAACATAGGCTCCTATTCTGCAAGCATCGAACTGGCAACTTCGGTTCCATGTTTTTGTGGATGCATCGGACATTGCAATCGGCAGTGTGCTAATGCAATAATAGGGTAAGTGGTTCCGCCCTATTTATTATGCTATTCGACAATTAGCCACTACTAAATGGAATTATTCCGTAACTAAGCGCGAATGTCTGGGTTTGGTTTATTTGGTGAAGAAATTCCGGCACTATTTACTGGGATGCCCATTTACCTTTCATGCGGATCATGCGGCTCTGGTTTATCTTGTCCGCCAGCAACATTTAGGGGGCAAATTAGCTAGGTGGGTGTTGTTGCTGCAAGAATTTGATTATGAGGTTGTACATCGTCCGGGGTCAGAGCATGCTCTTGCTGATTTTCTGTCTTGGCTTGATTCCGGTGAACTTCTCGTGTATAGGATGATTGTCAGGAGCTCCCTACGGCACCATCGTACTATGATACTCTGATGATTTTTCTCACTAGTGGATTCTCCCCGACTAATACTTCCACTGCTATTCGCCGTAAACTGGTGATGTATAGTCGACAATTTTGGATCATTGTAGGATAGTTGTATTACATGGATCCATCTGGTGCAATTTTATGATGTATTCTACCACATGAAGTTTCTTCGGTTATTGACATGGCTCATTTTGCTCCTTCCGATGGTCATTTTTTGGTAGGTCTTACTTATCGAAAAATCCTACAGAGTGGCTTATGGTGGCCCACTATGCAACGTGATATTGCAGTGTGATGCTTGCCAATGATCGGGGCAAGCTTTACAATGGCATCATTTCCCACTGTAGCATGTCTCTCCCCTTGAGCCCTTTCAAAAGTGGGGCTTGGATTTCATTGGTCCCATTACACCTCCTGCTATCGTTACTAATCATCGGTATATACTCACCTGTACTGACTATGCTACTCGGTGGGCTGAAGCTTGGGCATTACAGTCTGCAACTGTGTCGGTGGTAATCAAATGTTTGATGAGTGATGTTTTTCCTCGCTAAGATCTTCCCTCAGAGATTGTTTCCGATCAAGGTACACATTTTGTTAATACCTTAATGCAAGTGCTTACTCACACACTGAAGATTGCCCATAAATTTAGTTCCCCATATTATCCTCGTACCAATGGACTCGCTGAAAGTACCAATAAAACACTTCTTAACATGCTAAAGAAACTTGTGCTGGAATGTCCGGAGCGTTGGGATCAATTCCTTCCTTTGGTCCTATGGGCTTACCGTACTACTTACAAAGTGGCTACAGAAACTACACCTTTTAAATTGGCATATGGTCTGGAGGCAATTGCACCTATGGAGTTGGTGGTACCTAGTTTATGGGTGGCATTGGATTATAAGCTATTATCAGAAGATTATTTTCCTTTCTGGTTGGATGTGTTGTTCGTCCGCGGTCCTTGGACATTAGTAGTTAAGTTTGTTGGAGTTGTCAGAAAAGTAATGAAGAGACTACTACACTAGTGAAGTGAATGGGAAAATATATAAAGGGCCTCTGTATTACAGAGCCCTGACCATCCCGAGAACCCATGCATAGTCGGAATGTAAGTTATAACTACCTCAACAAGGAAAAACCCAATTAACATATCCATTCAATGCAACATCTCCCACATGTGTAATCTTATGCTCAGTTTCATCCCCTATCTCTACATGTCCTTGAGTGATGGGTGAGTGTAAATTAAAGAAAACATCTTTATTGCAACTCATATGGTTGCTACAACCACTATCTATCACTATCCTTATTGGGCTTGAATTTCATAGCATTGACTGGGCTTGAATTTCATAGCATTGACTGCTTCATATAACAACTTTGTCTACATGTAGGCCCTCATCGTGTCCTTCCACAAATTGTACTTCCATTCAACCTTTCATCCTTGGGCATGAACATGGGAGTGAATAATGGCAAGAACATCACACTTGAAGATGTTGCGTTCAAAATGGTAGACATTGTTGCCATTGAAACAAATGGAACTTCAAAAATGAATCATCACACTTGCGAAATGGAGTCCAAATCGAAGTTTGAGAAGGGGGTTAGGGGGCTTAGAAAAGCCCTTTCAACATTTTGACACCCTTGGGGGCTTAGAGTAGCCCAATGTGTACTTAGACACCATTGGAGACTAGACTCCCAATGCACACACACTCAATAAATTATTCTTATATGCTTGACATACAAAGAAGGGAACTTAGTTCCAAAGTGAGCCAATTGGGGGGTTGAAAACTTTAAAAAAAGAAAGGCCTTGTGTATATCTTACAATCTTTTCACTTATGCAGAACTAGAGAGATATATGGAGGGTCTAAGCACCTTTTGGAAATTATATAAGAAAGCCTTAAGTAGGGGATAAAATGGTGGAAATACACCCAGAGATATAAGGTTTGAAATTAAGTCTTTTTCTTGGAAGAGAGAGAGAGAGAGAGAAAAAAAATGAACCTTGATGATTACAACGAGGAGTGCCAAACAAAGTGGAAAAATTAAGGGTCAACTACCCTTTGTAACATACAAAATAGCTCTTCCTAAAGGCTTCTCGAATATTACAAATTAATTTCTTAGTGTCCCCAAGGGAGAGGGTTAAAACCCTTTGGAAAGTTCAAGAATAAGTGCCTTGTTGTTACCAAGGTGGGAAATGAATGTGTATTAAGCAAGACCAATAAAGAGGTTGAATGAATGGAGGAGTAATGTCCCAAATTCATCGGAGTAGTCAATGATGCACTTAATTGAAAATATTTGTAGAATTATACTTGATCAAGCGTTCAATAATGTTTAAAATACCCAATGTTTTGTAAATACTTGGAGCCAAAAAAATCCTTTTACACATTGTTCTTCTGAAGTGAGAGACAACAAAATTCCACGAATTTGAAGCTCTTCTTTTCGTATCTTATTAAAATAAATAAAACTTTAAGTTCATTGACATCATAGATTATGTCAAGTTGTAGGTCCACAAACGATTGAACTAGGATGCTTCATGTTATTTGAGAATCACTATTTGAGGAGAGAAAAACTCAAGTGGATTCTCTCTCTCTGTCTCATGTCCTCTAGCCCCCTCCTTTACAACACCACAAGTACAGTAGACATGAATCACATCGTCCTCACCATCTCTTCTTTCAACAGGTAATGTACACATCCCTCTTGCCCTCTCAAATTGTAGGGAATCATCTTTGCCTTATTGTACTACTATGTTATCCTTATATATGTAGGCCAACGGTGTTATGTGATAAATACACACAAGAACTGGATGTGTTGAAGCTTCGCATGATTAACAATGGTTAGATTACCACCCTCCATAACCATCATGGTAAAGATAGTAGTGCCAAGGTTGATGCCTATAATTTTCTCATTCATAATGCAAATGGGTCCACCATAAGAGCAGTGTGATATCTTCCTCAATTGGTACAAAGGATTTTGACTTGAGATGAAAGTCTGCTTTTTCAAATGATACAAAACATTTTGCTTAGATCACAAGAGCAAGTTGATTAATTGATCTCTTTCTACTATGTCACTTTGCTACTTGAGGAACTGGTTGATTGTGCATGTGGTATTGGAATGACAATGATGCAATGAGGTCTCATGGCGCCCAAAGGCAACAACAACAAATGTAAATAGATTGAGGCAAAATTTTCACTGCGCTCTAGATTTAGATACATTCACAGGAAGGAAAAAAAAATGCTTGAAGCATGGCAACCAACAATGAATATGGAACAAAATCTCAACTAAATAACAAATGTAGATACATAAAGGAATCCTCAAAATTGGTGCAAAATGAGTTCATATTCATCACACTCTAAGTGAAAACAACATCAAGCAGTGGTTATAACCACTCTAAAGATAGAGATGCATTACAATTGTTGGGTGTGTTTAGAAGTGCAAGAGACACATAAGAAGCACACACAAGGAGGCAAAATGTAGCAAGACACATGGAGAAGATGGATGGCTAGAATACCTCTCTCTATTGATGATTATCAGAATTGAAGTAAGAGCGTAATAATATCCCTATGTACAAAGTACAAAAATGACATGTATAGGGAAAGGTTCACATCAAAGTACTCGAGGAACACATAAGTGTAACAAACCCCCTAGAGCGAATGATGTGAACCAGGTCAGCCCCCACTAGGCAATAAGCCTAAAGCTTTGCAAAAAGCTTCAAACTTTTCCGGTCGAAGAGCTTTGGTGAATATATCTACCATATTATCTCATGTCAGCACATATACCAAATCAAGATGTCATGCATGAAGGTGCTCTCTCAAATAGTGATAATGCACCTCAATATGTTTGGTCCATCCATGAAACACTAGATTTTGTGCAACAACCAATGCACTTTGACTATCAGTAAGAATATGCATACCAGATCAATCTCCATGCAAAGGTCCATCAATAGACATCTCAGCCATATACACTCCACTATAGATGTGAAAACTACCATGTACTCGACTTCACAAATCGATGTCGCCACTATAGGTTGCTTCTTAATCAACCAAGATGTGCATGAGTCTCCAAGGAAAAATCAATTACCACTAGTGGAAATGCAAGTAGCATAACAACCAGCATAATCACTATTCATAAATGCATGCAAGCATGGTTGAATATCTTTGCCATAAAAGAGACCTAAACTCAAAGTGTCAATGCTTAATGCAAGGGATATGCATGAATCGACTGAATTGAGATATTTAAACACACATTTCACTGCTTGCCAATGCTTAGTGCGAGGGCTATGCATGAATTGATTGAATTGGGAAACTACAAACTATATATCTTGCCTTGTGTTGCATGCATATATAAGACATCCCATAATTTTCTTATAAAGAGAAGTGTCAAATGCATCACTAGAATCCTCAGCTGAGAACCTGGATCCTATCTTAGCTGGAGCAAAAACTGGCTTGCAATCCTCAAAGTCAAAACACTGAAGTAGTTTTTCAAAATACTTTGCTTGATGCATAACAATTCCCCCATCAACGGATACAAATTGGATACTAAGATATTAGCTCAAAAGACCAAGATAAGCGACATCAAAAGTATGTTGAAAATCATCCATAAGGATGTCAAGTTTTGCATCACATGACCCAATCAAGAGTATGTCATCAACATAAAGAACAAGCACAGTAATATCAATGTAACAACACATGCCCAAAAATCTTGAGTCATGTTGGCTTCATCATTCTTTGCATTTGAAGAATTTTCAGCAATAGACATGCCGAATTCCTTCTTCTTTTCATTGCACTTAGCAAGCTTTCTGCACTCATCAATAGCATGATTAGCCTTCTGGCAATATTTACACCTCTTGTTCTTTTGCAAATTAGTATCATTAGAGGAATGAGTGGAAGAGGAATGTTGAGGCTTTGGTTTTGATTAATCAAAAGCTGAACCAAGTTTCTTCTCCCTTCCGTGAGATAGCAAGTGCTTACATTTCCTCAATCAAACCACTCCTATTCACTCTAGATTGTTATTCTCGCAAAAGAAGAGACAAAACTCATCAAATGCATAAATATTGGGATTTTCTTTTGCAACCAAATGGAGTGTAGTGGCAAGGCTTTGAAAAGATTTTGGTAATCCTTTCAACAATGTAGAGATGAGTTATGCATTCATAATAATCGCATCTATGTTTGCCAATTTCTCTTTCAAGTCCTTGATGCATGTCACATACACACCCATAGACTCATTTTCAGCCATATATACATCCTCAGGTTGCTTCCTCAAGTATGCGACGCATGCTTCATTATGCATGCCATACAAAGAAGCAAGAGTGTCTCATGCATGTCTTGATGTAGAACATAAATGAATGTGTGGAACTATATGATCCTTCACAAAAAGCACAATCAATGCATGATCTTAAGCATCTTTTCCATCCCATCTAATTTGTTCTTGTGTAGCTGGAGAAGGAGTAACCATTTTACTTGAAGAATAAGCTTCATCTTTGACAGTAGACTATGAAGTAGAAGAACCTATGGGTCTTTGATCTACATCTACCACTATGTTCCATAGTTGTTTCACAATAAGAACATGTTTCATCACGTAAGACCACATTGGATAGTTGGTCCCATCAAGCTCTTCAACTTGAAGCATGCCAAACAAGTCACTGTTGCCTGCCATTTCACTAAAGAACAAGAATGTGACAAGATCTTTACTTCAATGAAAGCTAAAATGAATGCTAAAATTTCATCTCACAATCTATCACACTGATGGCAATTATGACTGCACAAATGGCTTCAAAATGGGATAAAACTCTAGTGCAACTAGTGGAAATGTTTCTTGGCTGTTAAAAATCAATGTTCTATGTTTTGAAGTCGATTTGCACTACTAAAAGTGTGTGTGCATCACAACACAAAAAATCAAAACTTGAGAAGGAACAAAACCTACTCTGATACCACTATTGGGTGTGTTTAGAAGTGTGAGGCACACAAGAAGCACACACAAGTTGGACTACAAGTCAAGTGCTTATGGATTTTTGTCATACCATGCATGTGGAGCTTGCTTGAGACCATACAAGGCTTTACGCAGGTGACAAACCATATGCACTTTCTCTTTCATGGAAAATCCAAGAGATTTCTTCACATAAACCTCATCTTGCAAATCACTATTCAAGAAAGTTGTTTTGTGTGTAACCGATGTACTTGCCAATTTCATTGGGTAGCCAATGCAACCACAGTATGAATGGTAGTCATGCGTGAAGTAGGTGCAAAAGTTTCCTCATAGTCAACGCCATATTGTTGCACATATCCTTTGGCAACCAATCTAGCTTTGTGGTGATCAATGCTACCATATGACTTTCTTTTAATCTTGTAATCCCACTTTGTAATAATGGAATTTTTCCCTTTTAACAATGCACATAACTCACAAGTACCATTCCTATGTATGTAGTCCATTTATGATTGCATAGCACTCATCCAATGTGGGTTGTCACATGCATCTTCAAGAGTAAGTGGCCCTTCATTACATGTTGTTGCAATAAGATAATAATCCACAAAATTACTTGATGCATGGCGAGAGCTTGATCTTGTTCTACCAAGTAAAGTTGCACTCAAATTGCTATCCGTCAAAGTTTGTTTCAGCCACTTTGGCATAGTTTGTGCACTCTTGATAGACATGCATTCATTATGTAATACATCTTCAACATGTATATCATGTGTGGGCTGAATTTCATTCTCATTTTCAGCCATATTTTGATGCAAATGGTCAACCATATGTGAGTGGAAATTTCCAACCGTGTTTGGCTAGAAAATTTCACCCATGTTTGGTTGGAAATTCTAAGCATTTTCAGTTCTATTTTGTTGGAAATTTTCAGCCCTTTGAGCCTCATTTGGCTTATCTACATGGCCATAGTCAAGCGCATGACTTTGATACAAAGCCATGAGTGTATCATGTTGATATATTTAGGTAGTGATGTGTGTGAACACACAAGGACCATCCCAACACTTTTTTCCCTCTTTAGGAGCTTTTTTTCCCTCGGCTAGTACAATGGTTACTTATCTTTGTTCATTCTATTGGTAATACATTCAGTATTGTCTATTGTGCTCCAAGCTTCTTCTTCTTCCTTGTGCTGTTCACATGCTTCCATAGACCTCAAGTTCCAACAATTGTTATTAGCACAGGTCATCGCTTCATCTAGGGCATCATTGACACCCCTTCGGTCATAATCTTAGAATCACACGAAATTTGGTGAGCATACTCAAGATGACTAGGAGTTCAAAACACCTTCGCTATGTTGTGCCGAAATCGCAATCTGAGCTCGTTTTGACCTCCAAAAACACTATCATAGTGCTTGTGCAGGAAACTTTTTCTTTTTGTGCCAAAGATATATACATGTTTTGGTTCACGAGTATAAGCACCTCGAAGTCTACTATGGGTTTAGTAGAACTTGTCTGGATAGTTCTGTTCAACTTTTTGAGATACAATCATTTTTCTTTGGCACAATCATTTTGTGCCAAAGATAAATACATGTTTTGGTTCACCAGTATAAGCACCTCGAAGTCTACTATGGGTTTGGTAGAACTTGTCAGGATAGTTTTGTTCAACTTTTTGAGATACAATCATTTTTGAGATGGATGGATACCTCAAGGGAATGAGGTGGTACTGCTAAAACCTGCTTTGTACCAGCCCTAATACACTTCAGGTTATAATAGGCCTGTTTAGCTTGCAAATGACACAAAGAAAGTATCTATGTACTTTGGAGTTAATGCTTGAAACAATTAATCCAAACCAGACTAGTTCAACAATAGCTAGTGTTGAAAAACTTGCTATTCTAGTCCATACACCTACTGGCTTTTTTACTCAGAGCTCATAATACAGTAACAATTGACAAAATTCCCTTGGGGGGAATTCAATTAGCTTAGATAGCTAATGATTGCAAGTGGAATCATTTAAAATGACCAACTATGCTCTGAGAAATCATTTTAGCAAATCAAATCCACCCCTAACTTTTTAGGGACTAACCAGTAGATGCCCAGTGAGCACTTTGAAGATGCTTTCTCCTAGATGCCTAAACCAAATGCCTTGAAAATTTGACAGCACAAAGTAGACTTTAAGCTAGTTCCAATAAGCTAAATATTATGCAAAATCATTGAGTATTCACTGAGATATGACCAGAAGATGTTGACTGTTTTGAGTAGTCATAGCAGAGAAGTAGACAAAGATGTTCAATGAGCTATTTGTATTATATCACATGATTCTACAAAGTCATTGGCATTATAATGATGCTCAATGATGATGAATTGAGTGAGCTATGGTGTGAGCTACTATTCTACAAATAATCAAGGAGAGAGCTATGAATGAGGCACCCTATCTCGCGAGTTTTACAAGACCCTTTTATAAGTATTTCTTCTAAGTTTGAATTTTGAATTCAAACTTGGCTCCAATAAAAAAGTAACTTCTCTGATTTAGGAGACATTCCCTCATCTTGAATTCGTAGCTAATATTCCTCCATGAGTTATAAGCTTTTACAAGATTCTCCAAGGGTTTAATGATTTACAATGGTAAATGATCAAATAGTTACATGCTATAGTTCACATGAATCATCAAGTGCTTCTACACAATGTCTTCCATGCTAAGCCGAATGTGTAGGCTTGTACATTTGCATCAACAGATCCCCCTCAAGCTAAACATCTTGGCTTGCATTGCTTTATCAATCTTCTTGAATATCCTATAATCCAATCATGGTTTTAAACTTGCAAAGTTTAGTACCATCAAGTGCTTTGGTTAACAAATCAGCACACTGCATATTTGTAGATACATATGCTAGTTGAATCCCTTTGCTCAAGAGTTTCTCTCTAGCATAGTGATAGTTCACTTCTATATGCTTAGTTCTTGCATGATAAATGGGGTTGGCTGCAAGATGCAAAGAACTACTATTATCACCAAAGATCATTGGTGAATGAGTATGAAATCCCAAATATGAGTAGAGCAATCTAATCCAAATAGCTTCTTGTGTAGCACTTGCTAATCCCCTCTATTCAGCCTCTGTTGAAGATAGAGCAACAGTTGGTTGCTTCTTAGAAGACTATGAGATGGGCTTATCACTTGCAAAAGATAAATAGCGAGAAGTACTTCTTCTATCTTCCTTACAACATGCCCAATCTGCATCTGAGTACAACTTTATATCCAAATCTGATGTGTATGGGAAGTAAAGACCTTGATTTTGAGTACCTTAGAGGTACTTTGAAATTTTTTTAGCTGCTTCAAAATGAGGTTGTGAGGCTTTCCTCAAGAAACATGCAAATGACGTGTGTGCCACTCTCCTCCCATCCATTTATATCCTCTTGTATCTAAAATAGCAGTGATCTGGAATGTTCTAACGTCGCCATGTGGCCAGCATGCAACACTCATCCCCACTAACCATCAAATACCTTAGGATATACCCTCGAGCTTAGGACCTTGGCTAACTAGCCCTCGTCCTACACACACATGGAATGGTCTCTGTAGACCAATGTCTGACACTCTCTCCCCCTTCTAAAGATCATTGTCCTCAATGATCAATGAGGGAAAGTACTTGCGAACCAGAGCTGCTGATTCCCAAGTAGAGTCAATAAGTGGTAATCCTCTCCAGGCTACCAGATACTCTTGGATGACACGATTCCTTAACCGTTTCTGTCTCCTATCTAGTATTCTATTTGGAGAATGATCTTCTCTATCGGTTTCCTGCAAAGAAACAATACCCTCTATTAGATTATCCTCCCTAGATATATACTTTCTTAGTTTACTGACATGAAACACTAGATGGACTCTGCAATCTGGAGGAAGCTCTAATCGGTATGCAACATCACTCAACTTCTTTACTATCTTCCAAGGTCCACAATACCTTGGTGATAGCTTACTACACTTCCCTGTGGACAATGAAGTAGATCGAGCCGGTACCTGAAGGAAGACTCGGTCTCCTTCCTCAAAAGATCTAGGAGATAGTTTCCTATCAGCATACTCTTTGGCTCTATCAGCTGCTTGCTGCATCTTGGCTTTAGCTATTTCAAGGTTTGCTTGGAGATTCGCTAAGAACTCAGAAGCACTAGGACATTTCTTAGGCATTCCTATGGTACTGGGAGCAGTGGGATTCATGCCATAGTTCATCTCGAAAGGAGACATCCCAGTCACCTTGTGAGGTCTATTATTATAAGCAAACTCTACTAATGGCAAATAACTATCCCAATCTGTCTGTCTCTCAGAAACATATGCCCTTAACATAAACTCTAGAATTTGGTTGACCCTCTCGGTTTGACCATCTGTCTGTGGATGATCACCACTACTCATTTTTAGTTACACTTTGAGTTTGTCAAATACAAACTTCCAGAAGTGTCTTGTAAATCTGACATCCCTATCTGAAACTATGGATGTAGGTAACCCATGCAATCTGAAGAAATTCTGGATAAACAACTCCGCTACCTGTGGAGCTTCTATCGTCTCCTGCGTAGGTATGAAATGAGCCATCTTGCTCAGTCTATCTACCACAACTAGGATTGTATCCCGCTTCCTTTGGGTCCGCGGTAACCCCACTATGAAGTCCATGGATATACTATCCCAGTTATGATCTGGAACTTGTAAAGGATGTAAAAGACCTGGTGTCTTTACCCTTTCTGCTTTGTTGACTTGACACATAAAGCATTGTTGAACATAAGTATGGATATCTCTGGCTAATCCAGGCCACCAAAATGTTCTTCTAACAAGCTGTATTGTCTTGTCAACACCAGGATGTCCTGCGTAGGGAACATCATGGTTATCATGCATGACTTTCTTTCTCAAATCCCGGGAATCTAGCACACAAACCTTTCCTTTCCGCTTCACTATTCCATTCTCCTGTGAGAAATTAGAATACAGAATGGACTTGTTTGCTTTAGTAGAAGAAGAAACAGCTGGAACTGTCCCGTCTCCTAAAATAGAGTCATCACTAATGGCTCTAACTATTTGTGACAAATGTGGATCTTCTACCTGTGCTTCCTTAATTTCTTGAAGCAATGAGCTTTCTAAAACTGTAAAGCTCATTTGATACATTATTCGAGATAATGCATCAGCTACTATATTTTCTTTGCCTCTTCTATACAAGATTTCCATGTGAAATTCTTGCATGAGCTCAGCCCAACGAGCCTGTCGGCCTCGAAGATCTGGCTGACTACAAAAATACTTGAGTGTATGATGATCTGTGAATACCTTAAAGTCTACACCATAAAGATAGTGTCTCCAAACTTTAAGTGCATGCACCACTGCATACAACTCTTGTTCATGCACCGGCCAATTGCGCTATGCACTACTTAACTTCTTACTTTCAAAAGCTATTGGCCTGCCATCTTGACTTAAAACTGCACCTATGGCTATGCCACTAGCATCCATCTCTAACTCAAATGGTTTCTGAGGATCTACCACTTTGAGTATAGGAGCCTCTGAAACAGCTTGTTTCAGAGTATCAAAACTCTCTTGTTTCTCTTGCTTCCATGCAAATGGAATTTTTCCTTGAAGCAAGTTCGTCATAGGTGCTGCTATCGACGAATATGAAGAGATGAATTTCCGATAGAAATCGGAAAGTCCTAAGAATGGCCGTAACTGCCCCTCATCCTGAGGAGTAGGCCATGCTAAAATAACTGATACCTTCTTAGGATCCATCTGAACCCCATCGGCTGAAATCACATGCCCTAGATAATCTATCCTCGGAAGAAACAACTGTGTCTTCTCTCGATTTACATACAGCTTATTTTCTTTTAAAATATTCAACCCAAACCTTAAATGATTTTCATGCTCATGCACAGTCCTACTATACACTAGCAAATCATCCACAAAATCAACAACACACTTTCCTATGAAAGGTCTTAAAATATCATTCATTAACATCATAAATGCAGCTGGAGCATTTGTCAAACCAAAAGGCATGACCAAATACTCATAATGACCAAAATGGGTTCTGAAAGCTGTCTTATGTACATCATGATCTTTTACTCTAATCTGGTGATAGCCACTCTTTAAATCTATCTTACTAAATACAATGGCTCCACCTAGAGCATCTAAAAGATCATCAATCCGGGGCATGGGATATCTATGTCTAATAGTGATCTTATTGAGTGCTCGATAATCAACGTACATCCTATAAGATCCATCCTTCTTCTTCACAAGAAGAACTGGTGCGGCAAAGGGTGAATAGCTGGGTCTAATCAACCCTTTTTGAAGATACTCGTCCACGACCTTGCGGACTTCATTTTCCTCCTGCAAACTCATTCGAAATGGTGGCCGAGCGGTTGGACTCGCTCCTGGTACCAATTTGATTCTATGCTCTATATTCCTGCAAGGAGGCAAACCTGATGGTAATTCCTTTAAAAACAACTCTTAGAATTCTGCTCTCACTTTAGCTGAAAGTGCTGGAGCATTCCAACTAGAGTCTCCATGACTGCATGAATCCATCTCAACATACGACAAATACATGAAATAAAGAAATAGATATACTTACAATCAATTTTGAGCAACTTGGTAGCAGTCACCAATCGCGTCTCTTGGAGATCTGGTTCTCCACGGATCAATAATCTCCTTCCCTCATGCTCAAACTGATACACATGCGAAGCAAAATCAATGATTGGTTTCTTCCTCGCATGCCACTTCTTACTAAGAACTATATCGAATCGAGCTAATCTTGTTATCTCAAAATCCAATCTGTCCTCATAGGACTGGATCTGAATAGGAAGATCAACTACTCGTCTATCCTAAGTCTCAGTTCCCTTCCCGTCAGCTAGCTCTACGGTATAAGTGTAATCTGACTGTACTGTATCTAAGCATAATCTCTTGACTCGTCACGAACTAATAACATTATGAGTCGAACCTGTGTCAAAGAGTACCTTGACAAGCTGTCCTGCCACGACTCCTCTCATAACAATAAGCTCAGTATCTGGGAATCGGTATCCCTTGGCGAAAGCACAGCATCTGGCACAGTCGGAACCATTTTAGTGACTGTCATAGCCACTATGGGAGATGATAATGGAGATGGGGGATCCCCAAACTCATCCTCACTCCCACCCCTTGCCTGAGTCGGATTTATGACTATGGTAGCTGCTATCTTTTTCTTTTTAGGATAATCCTTATATAAGTGTTGTCCTAAGCATCCATAGCACAAACCCTCTTTCATTGCCTTCTCTTTCTGCTGAGGGGTAAGAATAGATCGGTTATATGCCCTCTCAGCCAGAGCAGACACTTTTCTCTTTCCTCCTGAGACTGTCTGGATCATGTGCACCTGCTTAGCCTCCCTAGAAGGATGTGCACTGACCGAACCAGGAGTCAAAGTATGGAAAGGTCGGCTAACCCTAGTCCATGGGGATCTCTGGCCCTGGGAACCTGTGCTCCTGTGGCCATCCTCATAAACCAAGGCCATCTCTGTGGCCTGTGCCAAAGACTGACACCGCTCTTTCCTTACTAAAGGTCGGATAGTTTCTCTGAGTCCCAAGACAAACTTGTGGACTTGAAGAAACTCTAGAATGGTATCAAGTACTTTAAGAAGTACCTCTCTATACCGATCTGCGTATTCCTGAACTGACTGATTCTTTTGACTGATGAAGAACCAGGTGTCTAGTGCTCTAGACCTCTCATCAGGTGGTACAAAATTATTATAAAACAGGATTTTGAATTGATCCCTTGTTGTGGGCTCCTTCTTATCCTATTCTATCTTTCGCCACCACCTATGAGCGACATCCATAAGATTATAAGTGGCCTGCTGAATCTTATGCCTATCATCAGTGATATGACACAGACGGAAACACTGTTCCCACTTGCTGAGCCACTGCTCAACCGCGTCATCAGTTCTAGTGCTAGTTGAGCCATGATATCTTGGCGGCTTAATATCCTTAAGCTGCCATCTGGATTCTCTAACTAAGATGCTATCTTTAAGGACTTTTGAAGTTTGATGCTCATCTGGAGCATCTACCTCCATCTCTGGCAGATCAAAATCAAGAGGCTCTTCATCTTTCTTAGAACCACGTACGTGTTCCAAGATATCATGAAGAGAATTTTCTAAGGAAGAAATTCTATTGTTCATAGCTTGAATGGGATCAATTGGAGGTTCAGGCATAATGGATTCTGTCCTAACAGGTGATGAAGGTTCGGGTTCCATGCTAGGCAAGAAACTTTTTCTTTTGGTTTTCTATTTTTTTTTTTTTAGACTAAACAAACGTAAATACTACTGGCAAGCGGAAAAAAGAACCAGTCAAAGCTTTTGCTAAATAGAAAAAGACAATAGAAAGAAACTTTAATATGCTTTCTAAATTTTAATGCACATGCATGCTAATTTTTTAGAAATTTTGGCAGCCTAACAGCATCACTATGAAATCCGAAATAATTTCGAAGAAAATAAAACACGTCAAGCATAAATCATGTGCCGGCAGGCACGATCTATTCTTTTTTATCTTCTCGTCGAATACCTGCAATAGAAAACTTTTCCAAATATACTGTTGGGCACTACAGGCCCTCAATCAAAATATTTCTCTTGTCGATATCTGCCGATACTTACCACCCGTAAGAAAAGCTCAAGCATCGAACATAATTCTCTATTTATGCTCTACTTACGTCATCCTACGCGTAATGCAAAAAAAATAGTTCTAATATGCACAATAACCAACCAAATATTGACTAAATACTTATCTTCGATTTTCTTTGATATTTTTGGAGCATCCAATTGAAGAGCTACAGGTAGAATATCGACTCCCTTTTGCTCGTAGATTGCAGAAATCTTCAAAAAGTGCTTCGTTGATGGTATTCAATGAAGAACAATCCACTTCAAACCTCTGTTGCAGGCGATTTCTGAACCCAAAGTATCGCTTATACCTGGAAAGATCTCTGAGAGAGCTTTCTAACAAGCCCAAGAACTCCAAATTTGGATAAGATTTGGCCAAGATATGGTCAATTTGATGAAGCTTGGTGCTCAAAAAACTAGGATGAGAGAAGCTTTAGCTATGGCCTCCTCAGAAATTCGCCTTCTCTTCTCTGTGAACGTGCGCGTAGCTGCCGATTAATCCCATATGTGCTCTTCAGCAGCTCAAGAAGCGCCTTTATATAAAGAAGCTCTTCCTTATACAACAGCAGAGAAAGAGAAGGAACTCTCTCTCCCTCTCGCCTCGTGGGCTGTCAGCTGGTACTCGCGGGCGGTATGCCCTCTCTTCGTGGGCGGCCAAGAAAACAAGCGATCGGGCTGTGCTTCCCCCCTCTTTTGCTACAAGGCGACAACAAATCGAAAAAACGTCTCTACCTCCTTCCTCCTCAAATGACGACGAAGAAGACCCCCAAACGGATGATTGCGCCTCCCCTAAAGAAAACATGCACGAAAATCCCAACAACCACCAAGTGCTCTGCTAAAATTAGCTAAAAAACTCTGATACCAAGTGTGAGGCTTTCCTCAAGAAACATGTGAATGATGTGTGTGCCACTCTCCTCCCATCCATTTATATCCTCTTGTATCTAAAATAGCAGTGATCTGGAATGTTCTAGCGTCGCCATGTGGCCAGCATGCAACACTCATCCCCACTAACCATCAAATACCTTAGGATATACCCCCGAGCTTAGGACCTTGGCTAACTAGCCCTCGTCCTACACACACATGGAATGGTCTCTGTAGACCAATGTTTGACAGAGGTGCTCTAGGTTTAGGCATGAATTGACTCAGAATGCTTACTCCATAACATATGTCAATCCTTGTTAATGTTGCATAGTTTAGACTCCCAACTATGCTTTGATAACCTACAATGTCTTCAAGCAAATCACCTTCGTGAGCACTTAATTTATGATTTACCTCCATAGGGGTGCTAGCTACTTTTGCATCCTCCAAGTGGAACTTCTTCAACATGTCCTACACATATTTCCTTTGAGTGATGTAGATTCCAGAGTTAGTGTATACAAACTTAAGTCCAAGAAAGTATTTCAAAAACCCTAGGTCACTGAAATTAAACTCGTGCATCATGTGGTTTTTAATTTGTTTGATGCCATTGGCATCACTACCTGTATGAATTATGTCATTCACATATACACATAAATATATCATTTCTGAATTACTCCTCTTGATAAACAGAGAAGAATCAGCCTTGCTCATCATGAATCCTTTGTCTTGAAGATAGGTTGTTAGCCTATGGTTCCATGCCCTAGGTGCCTGCTTCAAACCATAAAGAGCTTTCTTTAATTTGCACACATGATTTACCTTGCTTGGATCTTCATAGCCAGGAGGTTGAGCCATGTAAGCCTCCTCTGAAATCCACCCATTAAGAAAGGCATTTTTTACATCTAGTTGATACATATTCCAATTTCTAGATGTAGCTACACTTACCAATACTCTCATGGTTGGCATCTTAGCCATAGGTGAAAAAGTTTCTTCATAGTCTACTCCATGGGTTTGTGCAAAACCCTTAGCCACAAGCCTAGCTTTGTACTTGTTTATGGATCCATCTGAGTTCCTTTTGATTTTGTAAATCCACCTAGAACCAATTACCTTCATTGATGCTTTCTTGGGTACTAGCTCCCAAGTGTCCTTCTCTTGGAGTGCTTCTATTTCTTCATCCATAGCCTCCTTCCATTCTGTTTTGGTACTTGCTTCTTCATATGAACAAGGTTCTTCAAGTGATGAATCCTTAGCAAGATAAAAATGCTTAATGACTAATAAAGTATCATACCCATATCTGATTGGCTTCTTACTCTCTCTTTGTGATCTGCTTTAGGCTTGGTTGGATGACTCAGGTATGTCCTCCAACCTCTCCATCTTGACCTTGCCTTTTGATTTTCATGCTCTAAACTCTTCCAAGTTGATGGTGTCTTCATCATCTGATTTGATGTCTTCAATTGTGCTTGGCTCCTCCTTGGTGAGGCTTGGAAATTCTTCTTTCAAGTCATATGGCAATTTGACCTTCCTGCATTCACTTTCAAACCAAGATTCATTCTCATTAAACACAACATCTCTACCCATTGGATGGATTATAAAGCCTGTACCCCTTTTGATTTATATCATATCCTATAAAGATGCATTTCTCTACCTTAGGGTCTAACTTACCTCTGATTTGAGATGGAACATGCACATAAGCAACACAACCAAATATTCTGCAATGTTCAAGTGATGGTCTTCTACCAAAACATACCTCATAGGGGGTCATCCCATTAAGGGACTTAGAAGGTAACCTGTTAATAAGATAAGTGGAAGTAGAAACATCTTCTGTCCACAAGTAATTAGGCAACTTCTTTTCATTAAGCATGGATCTAGCTACTTCCATAATCAAATTGTTCCTCCTCTCTACTACTCCATTTTGCTCAATAGTATATCTAGTTGTGATCTCTCTCTTGATACCGCTGTCTTGCAAAAATGCATCAAAATCATTGGAGAAGTACTCACCTCCTCCATCTGACCTTATCCTCTTTAAACCCTTTCTTGTTTAATTGTCCACAAATGCAAGATACTTTTTGAAACAGCTGAACACTTCATCCTTATGTTTCATGAAATACAAGATAGTCCACCTCTTGAAATCATCAATAAATGACACATAGTACCTTGAGCTTGAAATTGTAAGGGTCCTTGCTTGGTCCCCACACATCTGTGTGGACAAGTTCCAAATTATCCTCATGCATATAGCCTTTCTTTGTAATGGGTAACCTGTGTGATTTACCAAACTGACAAGCACTACATTTATAGATCATATGTTGCTTGGATACATTAGATATCCCAAGTACACATTGATCTCTACATATCTGCTTCAATGTTCTCTCACCAATGTGTCCTAATCTTTTGTGCCATATCTCTAACTTAGACAAGGTTTGATCCTTATAATTATAAAGTGCAATGTTTCTAGTGTCCTCAAGCTCAAATGTAAACAATCTACCTGTTTTCTCTCCTTTTGCAATTCCCATGAATGCATGTTGTGGGTCCTCCACAAAGGCTACAAATTTATTGAACCAAACCTGCAAACCCTTTTCCACTATTTGTCCAACACTCATCAAATTCTTTGTGATAGTAGGTACATAAAGAACTCTACTCAATAGATTCTTATTCCCATCAGAAGTTTTGACATTTCCTACCTTGACAACTGAATTCTTGGTATCATCACCTATCTGCACTTGGTTCTTTCCCTTGGGCTCTTCAAGATCAGAAAGGAGAGCTATATTGCCTGCTACATGGTTTGAACAACCTGAGTCAATATAGAAGAGGTGCTCATCATTCATACCTTGTTTTGAACTCATGTTCATAATGAGAAGAGAATCCTCTCGATCCTCTGTATAGTTGTTGAAGTCTTTTCTTGATTTGTATCCTCTTTGATAATTTTTTTTGTAATTGTTGTTGTAGCCATGGTTGTAACCTTGATTATGGTTGAATCTTCCTCTTCACTGTGAGTAGCCACCTCTTTGGAATCCTCTTCCTCTCTAGTTCTTGATGTTCCTATAGCACTCATCTATTGTGTGATTGGATGGTCCACATATATTGCATGGGGAAGAGTTGAAGGGTCTCCCCCTACCTTTCTTACCTCCTCTGCCCCTTTCTCTTGAATTCCTACCTCTCCCTGCATAGTTAGCTTGAGAAGTAGCACCTTCATCTTCAAAATTTTGCTCTTTCCTTTATCCTTAGACTTTCCTTTATCTGTATAGAGGGCAGAAGAACCGTTACCTCTTGATGGTTCACCATTTTTGTTGAGCTTGGCCTCATGGGTGAAGAGTTTCCCCATGAGAGTGGTTAGATCAAGGATTTGCATATCCATATAAAGATCCATTGCAATTGTGAAAGATTTCCACTTATCATCTGCCTTGATGCCATTGATTATCTGTCTCACTATTTGCTCCTCTTCAATCTCCTCTCCTATGGTTGCCAACTGATCACCTATATCCTTCACCTTGGCCACATACTCTGAAACATTCTTCTTAGGTTGCTTCTTTTGAGTAGTAAACTCCATCCACAATTGATTTTTCCTCTTGTATTGGAAGAAAAGTATGAAGATAGAGTATCCCGAGTTTCGTGGGAAGTTTTGCAATTCCTAATATGAGGAAGGAGGAAGTCAGAGATAGAGTTAACTAGATATGACCTAGCTAAAGCATCTTTGGCACACCATGAGTTGAGTCTTTCTTGCTCCTCTCTTGTAGGTTGATCTTTGCTTCTAAATGTGGGCATCTCCTCATCTCCTGATATGTATCCATAGAGACTTCTTCCTTGTAGATAGGTCTTCATCCTCAAGGACCATGTTGGATACTTATTCCTATCCAGTTTATCAATGAAAGAAGGGAAACCATCTCCCATTTTACCTCAACTTGTTGTGATACCACTTTTGGTGGAGATGGATGGATACCTCAAGGAAATGAGGTGCTACTGCTAAAAGTTGCTTTGTACGAGCCCTAATACACTTCAGAGTTATAAAATAGGCCCTTTTAGCTTGAAAATGGCACCAAGAAAGTATCTATGTACTTTGGAGTTAATGCTTGAAATAATTAATCCAAAACAGACTAGTTCGAGAATAGCTAGTGTTGAGAAACTTGCTCCTTTAGTCCATACACCTGCCGGCTTTTTTACTCAGAGCTCACAGCAGTAACAATTGACAAAATTCCTTTTGGGGGAATTCAACTAGCTAAGATAGCTAATGATTGCAAGTGGAATAATTTAAAATGATAAACTATGATCTGAGAAATCATTTTAGCAAATCAAATCTTACCTCTGACTTTTTAGGGACTAATGAGTAGATGACCAGTGAGCATTTCGAAGACAATTTCTCCCAAATACCTGAACCAAATGCCTTGATATTTTGATACCACAAAGTAGACTTTAAGCTGGTTTCAAGAAGCCAAAGATTGTGGAAAATGGTTGAGTATTCACTGAGATATGACCAGAAGAAGTTGAATGTTATGAGTAGTCATAACATAGAAGTAGACAAAGATGTCCAATGAGCTATTTGTATTATATCACATGATTGTACAAAGTCATTGGCATTATAATGATGCTCAATGATGATGAACTGAGTGATTCATGGTGTGAGCTATGCAAGTTCTACAAATGATCAAGGAGAGATCTCTGAATGAGGCAGCCTATCCCGTGAGTTTTACAAGACCTTTTTATAAGTATTTCTTCTAAGTCTGAATTTTGAATTCAAACTTGGCTCCAGTAAAAAAGTGACTCCTTTGATTTAGGAGACATTCTCTCATCTTGAATTTGTAGCTAATATTCCTCCTAAATCCATGAGTTATAATCTTTTACAAGATGCTCCAAGGGTTTAAAATTAGTTCATTGTTTCATTTATCTTCTTGCGAAAGGAATTATTCACGTATACATGTATTTTTATCTCTGTCTCTCGAGAATTTTGCAGCTGAGTTTCCTTCCGGACTGCATAAGGGTGTAAAATTTATGGCCATCAAAGGATTATGTATTTAGTAGATTCGAACCTATGACCTCATGTTAGAGAGCTACACACTGTACAAGCTGTGCCAATGCCTGAGCCTTGTTGTTTTTCATTCACAAACATAATTTAAATGTGTGTGGGCTATCCTCAAGATATTCCAGTTGATTTTGGTGATCAATATGCGTTGACAGAGATTTCGATTCGATGAACTCCTATGCAGGAGAATTTCATCTTATCCGACACACCAAATTGATAGGCATGATATGTGGTTTGATGATTTTATTCATTATCTAATTATTGTTGTCTGCACGAGAAAGATTTCCACCTCTGATGTATACAGAGGATGTGCCAATCATGGAGTGATCATGTGAAAATTTATCATCTTCTCAAAATGTTTATGGAGATCCTAACTTGCTTTAACCACGATGGCGAGAGCCATTTCTAATCATGTATCCACCTGCAATTGGTTCATTATATCTTGTTGATTTCGGCCATTGTATGCGCAAGTAAAACAACCGGGGTCAGACTACATCTGTTGCCGCATGTGGGGGTTGAACTCGCAACCATGCCTTGTAGAGAGATTTGCTCTTGTAGCCATTATATCGGGGAACATACATGATATCATGTGCGATTTAAATTATCTTGTGATTTCTACATCCAGCTTGTTGCAGAAGCTCACAAGGAAAGGATATAGGACATATCAAAAATGGCTGGCAAGGATTCGAACTCATAGTCGGTTGCTCCAGACGAATGCGTTATGTGCACAAGATGCTACCAAGAACATTCAGTTCTTCTACCCAAGATACGGACCCATGTTTGTGATGAATTTAGTGATCTAGAACCTTACAGCACAAGAAAAAGAACCAATTGGGTCTGGTAGCGGGATTTGAACTTCCCACCTTTGGGAATAAAGTCAGTTACCTTATCCAATCGGGCTATAATCTTGGATCATTGGTTTTTGTATTCAATCATCACTATGCAGATGCTATTGAGTGGAAATGGATCTGCAGACTATCTGCAAGCAAACCAATGTGCTAGCCAATTCTACAAAAACACACATTGATGTTGATCGAACATGGAAGCATAAGTCAAAGAGTTGATTTTGCTTCTCCTAATCTGTCCGATGCTCAAGATTTGCAAAGTTTAGCCCACAATTTTGATTGAAGGCAAAGGATGGGCTAAGACAAGATCTATGCTTTCATGTAGGATGCATGTTATTATCATTGAAGTATAGAAGTAAACTTCATTTTTTATCATCTTGATGCAAATTATTGAAAACTAAATGAAAGGGCATAAATGTATTGAAATAATCATTAAGCACAAGCATGCATCTATATGTCACCGCATGGGAGTAAAAGAATGTTGGTGCATTTCTCCTTTCAAAAGAATGATTTCATGCACAAAACACGTTTTCTTCTTGCTTGAAAAGATAGTTAATACTCAAGCTTATGCACGTGAACGGCTAAATCTTTTTTAAAATCTAGCAAGAAGAATATTAGTGCATGGATGATTGCGAATATGCATTCTCAACCTCAAGAAATTGCCTGATTTAAGTTTGGTGCATGAAAGGAGAATGCCAACATGTGCATGCACTCACATGCATTTGCATGCAAGAACAGGCATTCACGTATGCATGATTGCTTGTTAAGTAGTTGAGTACTTATACTTTCGTTACCTCTTTTTTCTAACTTGACTTAGGTAGCTAGAGAAAATAGTAAACTATGTAGTTGCAAGGCTCCTAGCTGCCATGCAACTAAAGTAGCTAGTTTGTTTTTCTCAAACGTGATACTTAGGTATCACAAATTAGAAGTCTCGATTAGGAAAAGTAGGTCTTTTGAAAGTCAAGTATTCAATTTTCTTGCTCATTGGAGTGGCAAGAAAACAGGGCTGCTTGAAAGTTTCCATGATGAATCTAAGTTTAGGAAAACTTAGAGAATCCTAACGACAAGCCTAGATGTAGTCGTTAGCTTGGATTTAAGAAATCTTACATCCAAATAGGATGATGAGAGTTTTCTTAGATACTTGAGCACTTCTCATGAATGCTCTTATTTGATTTTATCCCAAGCCGTTATCAAAATCAAAATAAAGCTAAATGGGACTTACACTGGTTGAACTTTTAAAGTTCAAAAGATAGTTGTTCTATTCCTTAAGCAGCATCCCTAGTAAGGATGCAAAGTGCCAAGAAAAACTATGAAGCTTTTATAAGTTTTCATTTGATTTCATCCTAAGGAGTGATGGAAATCAAAGGTTTGACCTCAACATCTTTGACGTTCAATAGGAGGATGTTAGGTTCTATAGTTGCATCTCTTGTAAACGATGGAACTTGCTAAGCAATCATGGAAACATGAAAAAACTCTTTTACAGAGTTAAACTTTTGGTTTCATTCAAGCTAATTGAAGCTTCAAGAGTAAACCAAAGTAAGTAATCTTTGGGAAATGAGATAAGATCCTAAGGACTTGAAGAAGGTGTGAAATTTTCATTTAGGAATAGAAAGTTCCAAGAAATGGATCTCCAATCCATGAACTTTTCTTAAACAAGCTATAAAGTTCAAAGTTATGTGTTCATTACTATTGTATCAATCTTCAATAGATGCTTGGACTTTAAACATAATTTGATTGACAAAATATGTTTAAAGTACTCTAGTAACATCTAAAGATTGACCAATAATAATAAATATTGTATCAAACTCAAGAACAGGAATCAATATCACATAAATAAAATTTCAAGATAAATTTTCATAGTGGAATGGGAAACCATATCCAAAAGATGGTATTTATTCTCTAGTTTGAAATTTAGGAAATGAACACAACTAAATCAGTAAAGCTTATGGATATTGTTTGAAAGTCTAAGAGTTTCTTTCCAATATCCTTTCTACATTGCAAAAGATTCCAAGATGAATCATTTTCTCAAGTTAATTGATTCTCTAGAAAGAATCTCAAGACCTTGAAGAATAACATTCTAACAAGTAGTGAGAATGAAATTATTCATACTCTTTAAACTCTAAATAGCTCCCTAGACATCCCAAACCACCAGAAGTGGTACTTAAAGTCCAAATGGTTGATATCACCTGGACGTGTATCAAAGATTCTTAACTTTGGAATCTGAGAGGCATCAGTGTATGCCTAGACTAAAGTTTAAGGAAAGATATCTAAAAATCTTGCAGGTAAGCAAAGAAGCTTTAGATAGTTCAGGATATCTTAAAGATAAAGACTAAGTCTTTATGTTAGTCGCAGGGTCAACTAAACTTGATCAAGCTTGGCGATGATTGTCCAAGAATGTGCGATTGGAACTACTCTATAGATTGCCCAAGTATTGGCAATAAAATTCCTTTTGGGAATTATTCATTCAGGTTCCATTTATCCAATGGAAAATTGTGAAAAGAGTAAGTTGTTCCAAGTCTGAATAGAGTGAAGGAATTCCAAGAATGTAGTCTGTAACCGTGAAGATGGTACTTAGGTCTATGGAAGGTAAAACATAAATGTTTGCCTATCCTTATAGGGATTTTGGTAGAAATCTAGAGAGCATGAGCGGATGCTTAGACTTAAGTAGTAGAGAGATACCTGTAAAATTCTCAATCGAGATAGGTACCCAAAGCATCAGTAAAGAAGGAATCTAAAGACAAGAAGTCAAAAAAACTCTTGTCACTACAAATTGGTCAAGAATAAACCAATTGAGCTTGAATCTATGAAAATTCAAGTATTTGGAATTCTAATTGGTTTTCAATTGAAAACCCTAGTTCCATCAAAAGGCTTTCAAGTTCCCAAAGGAAAGCACAAGATCAGGAATCGATCATGTGAAGGGATCAAAACCAAGAAAATCTAGTTAGAGGTAATGCCTGAAACTTCAAAATTCTCGTAAAGAATTGAAGCAAGAAGGTACTCTATCAAGATATGTTTTGACTTTAGGATAAGTATCACCCACACATTAATGTGAATATAAAATAGGGTGGTATGGGACACCAAATTTTATACTCATATTGATGTAGGAAAGATGGTATGGGACATCGGACCGTGGGATGATAATTATCTTTTAGTTCTAGATTGGATCTTGAAGATAGGTTTGATCAAGTTAGGTATGATCCTCAAGGGAATTAAAACTTCAAAGAAGGAGTTTAAATTCAAGGAGGATAAAAGTAGTATCTCAAAATATTTCAAGATAACTTCAAGATCAAGGAAACGGAAGATATGAATCTTCTTGAAACACTTCAAGATAAAGTGTTGTTAGTTCGAAAATATTTCGTAAATTTCTGAAAAAGTTGGACTTTGATTTTGGGTTGATATTTTCAACCAAGGATTTGATTGACTAAGTCAAGCATCAAGTTCCTAGTGTAACTTGGTAAATTCACTCTTTTGACTCAAAGAAATGCACAAGAATTGCATTCCCGGTAAGGAGTTAGAAAGACTGAATGTGACCTAAACTTAGTCTCAAGTGAAGCATTATTTGAATACAAAACTCATCAATAGAACCTCAGTGGGTCAAGACACTGATGTTGGTTACCACACTAGCATCTTGTGGTTGGATGTTTTTTCGATTTGATTTGAATATTTTTGAGAATCCAACTTATTTCTCTCTCTTAAAAGATAGAAAAAATGCTTCAATATACTATTGAAACAAATCTTTGAGAAGTTAAAGTCCTGAGTCATCTAGACTTTGACTCATAGCAAGTTTACGTATCTTCGAAGTGTGAATTGGTTGTACAAAGTTTCAATTATTTCTTTCCGCTTTCCAAATCTTTTAGAATTGGCTCAGACATGGTATCTGATTCCTTTTGCAAAAGACCAGGGTTAGCCGGTTAGAATGCTTTAGCCGGTTAGAACTAGATAACTATATTGAATATCCTAGATAGATGTTCTGTACAAGAACCTTTTCAAACATCGAAAGTTTAAGATTTAATTATTCATTTGAGTTTGCTTCAAGTTATAGCATAAGTGATTTTCTAGAGTCTAGTATACTCTAGAATAGAGAAGTTAGGAATTGCTCATCAGATTGACAATTTCCAAGAACTTTTAGCTCAAGTCTTTGAGAATAGTGTCCTAAGTTGGACAATTTCGATTTTGAATTTGAATTGGTCAAGTTATAGTATGGTTGACTCAATGAAAATGGTAAACTTTCTACTACTGTTTACATAGGATTTTTAAAACTCATTAGGACAAAGTGGTCCTCTAATTGAGTAAAAAAAAATCAAGTAGTTGTTGGATAGGAGTAAACCATGGGACAACCAAACTTCAAGTTCTCCAAACCAAATTCAAGTGGATCAAGAATTCTCAATGTCTTGTAAGGGATAAGAATCCCACCTTAGTTACTAAGTCCATGCACCAATCATGCCCAGAAATGGACTAGTAATTTCAATCCATCCAGTTCACATGATTGTGCCCAGATTGCACCTAGAAAAAAACTGTGAATTAGGCCAGGGATATTTTTTAGATCTACCCTTATTTGGTGGTCGTAATCTTGCAGAAAACAAGCATGTTGGTAAGTGACTACACCCTGAAAATCAAAAGCATCTTGCATCTATTGGCATCAATGTAGATGATGATGATGATGATGATGATAAGGTGGAAGATTTCCTTCATAGTTTAGGAACTGTATGTGGGCAGTTCATAACTTCTATTCAGATGAGGGAAAATATTTTGAATTTTGTTGATATGGTGTCCATGCTAGTAATTGAATAAAAGAACCTTGATGGGGACTCAAATTCCTAAGAAAAAGTTGTTATGAGCAGGTATCCTACTCTGGCAGAGGAAGAGGCCGAGGAAGGAAGAGGAAACAATAACTAAGGCCAAGGTCAACAATACGTAAAGGACAATTTTGAGGTAGGGGGAGCCAACGAGGTCATAGAAAATTCCAAAGAAATTATTCATGTAATGAAATTAAATGATGCTAGAATTATGGTGGCTTTGTCACTTTGAACATGATTGTAGGTTGAAGAATCAAAATAGTAGAAAGCAAAAAAAAAAAACTATGCATCCATAAGTGCAGATGATTTGAAGAATTTGTTCATTGTCCAACATCACATGATGAATACAATGTTTGTTGATGTTTCAAAATTGAATGATAATATCTGGTATGTTGATTGAGTGCCTCAAAACACATGACCAGCCATGCAGAATGTCTTAATAGTTTGTAGAAATTATATGTTCCTAGATTTGTTGAAATAGGCAATGACGTATCACATCCTATCATGCATATAAGAAACATAGCACTATCTATGGAGGATAGGAAGGTAAAACATCTTGCTGGTTTATGTGCATATTCTCAATATAACAAAGAATTTGGTTTCTATTGGACAAATGGTTGATTAGTGATTACAAGTCAGGTTTAATGCTAATGGTTTATGTGTCAAAGAGTACAAACAGAATGGAAGGTTGGTCACCAAAGGAAAGAAAGTGGGTAGGATGTTCACATGAAATGTGAAAATTCCTAAAATGAATGCAGCCATGTTTGCAAAAGGTGCAAGTGTTATTGTTCAAATAAAGATTTGGCACAAGCAAATTGGACATGCAAATTTGTAGAGGCTGAAGTTGATGTAGTCAAAGCTTGTCAATGGACTACCAAATTTCAAGGTTGCAAAGAAGCAAAAGGTATGTGAAGCCTATCAATTTGGCAAACAATCAAGGGCATCATTTTCGCATGACAAGCATGTTAGTGAGAATGTGCTAGAAATGGTACATACATATGCTTGGAGTCTTGCAAAGACCATATTTATGGGAGGTTGTAGGTTTTATGTCAATTTGATTGATGACCATACATGGAAAGTATGGGTATACTTCATGAAAGAGAAGAGTGAGGTGTCTATTCGCTTTCAAAATTTTAAGGCTATGGTGGAGAAGTAGACAGGGAAGTATATTCGAACATTTAGATATGATGGAGGAGGTGAATACATGTCAAATGAGTTCAATAGCTTTCTAAAAAGTCTTGGAGTTTGAAGACAATTTTCATTTTCATGCAGGTACACACCACAACAAAATGGTGTTGTTGAATGCAAAAATAGACATATTGCAAAAATAACAAAACCCCTATCGAAATATATCAACAGTTCTTGAGAGACTATTTTTTTGCCTTTTATAGGAAACTCTTTAATATTTCTATTGTATTCCTTATGTGAAATCATCATCAAATCTCACCCTTTTACTTACAAGAGAGAGTGTTACGTGAGCAACTAGGAAAGTTTATTTTGAGCACCATTGAAGATCATCTAGTTCCTCTCATTCCAAAGTATGTATATGTCCAAAAACCCAAAGTTTGTAGCCAACTCCAATATTGTAATGCATGTTGATAGTCAACAAACAAGTGAAGGAGTGGCTTATCTTTATGACAATAGGGGCATGCAAGTTGAGTGCCTTGAATGGTATTTGCCTTATGGCCACACTAGACAACATGATGAAGAACCAACCAAGAAAAAGTAGTCCCTTCAAAACTATTTGAGAGGAACCAAATAACACATAATCTGTACTTTTGTTGTTGCTAGCTCCAATTAATATGCCACTTTCTATTGAGTTTGTTAGTAAGAAAAACTCCATCTGATCATTGATAAAGAAACCTTTAGAGATTAACTTCCAGCAATCATGTAATGTTTGTAGACTACCACAAGAGTCTTCTCTCACTAACAATATCATGGCGAGACATCAAACTCTTGAACGAGGGAGTCAAGGTCATGGGTTTGAGAGTCACTGTTCCAAATATTCTTGAAGGTTATGACAATTTATGGCCATTCTTGAAAAAAAACTTGTTGAAGGGGAAGGTGATACAAATTCAACTAGCTATTGCTTTCCATGATAGTTATCCAAATACATATGGGGAATCTAGCCTTTAGTTCAAGCCCTTACCAGACTTGGAATACCCTTTGAAAAAATAAGGGGCCCTTAAACTAAAATTCTTGGTTATTGAAGCAAATTGTGTTCAAGCCAAAATGAGTCCAAGCAAGGAAGCTTGTAGGATCTCCATTAAGTAAGTAATGTTTAAACATGGAGGCCCAGAAGGCATTTGAATTAAGGGACCTAAACACCCATTTACCAATAATTTTTTAACGAGTTTTTTCTTAGTTTACCAATCCAAGGCCACCTTCTTCTTTGGGAAGAAAAAAAATTGAATACTTGATCCTAGGAATTCTCTTTTGCTTCTTTGAGGACCCCCACATAAAGTTGAGGAGGATCATCTTCGCTTGTTGCATGTGGTTCTTGGTAGAAATGTAAGATGATGGTTGTTGCAATACAGTGGTTATGCAAAAAAAATCGAGTGCTTAAGTTGAACATTAGAATTTTCCATTTAAGGACTTTGGCCTTAAGCTTATTCAATAAATAATCCCGTATAGATTTAAATAAATCCAAGGGACATTTCTAAGAGCCAAAAAAATTCTCCTTCAACAATAGATTGACAACTAGCTTGGATAAGGAAGTCAAGGGTAAGATTCCCAAAAGCATTGATAAGTGTCTTATTATGGTTGATTTTTGAAACACTAGCTTCATAGAACGTGTAAAGAGCATCCCAAAAGTGAGGTATACGCTTCTAATCATCGTGAATAGCTGCATTGGTATGATCTATATAGATTACATGATGCACTTGTTGATGAGAGAGCTGATATTGAGCAGGCAAAAACTATGCCAAAATGGTTGGTGCAAACCTTGCGTGACAGCAAATTAGATGCACCTTTGTCATATCGTACTCGTTCAGGCTCTTATAGTGCCTCCTTTGCATCAGATTGCTATGCTATGGCTGTGTCTAGTCTCTGTGATGAGAATGAGCCTGTTTCTTTTGATGAAGCACAGAATTCAGAAAATTGGATGGCTGTTATGCAATCTGAATATGATGCTATAATGAAGAATGGTACATGGTCTTTATGTGACTTGCCTCCTGGCAAGAAGGCCATTGGCACTAAGTGGGTATACAAGCTGAAGCGTAAACCTGATGGTACAGTTGACAGGTATAAGGCTAGGCTTGTTGCAAAGGGTTATGCGTAGGAAATAGGCATTGATTTTGATGAGACCTTTGCACCTACATGCCGTATGACTACTGTTCGGAGCATTTCTGCACTTGCAGCCCATCATGGTTGGAATGTACATCAGTTGGACATTAAAACAACATTTCTGAATGGTGACTTGCATGAAGAAGTGTATGTTTTTCAACCCCGTGTGCAGAAAGGGCATGAAAACCAGGTGTGCAGGTTAAAGAAGGCATTATATGGTTTAAAGCAAGCACCACGTGCTTGGTATGAGAAGATACATGCCTATCTGGTTGCACATGGTTTTGAGAACAGTCCAACTGAAAGAACCTTATCTGTTAAGCATGCTAATGATGTGCTTCTGATCATTGTTGTCTATGTTGACGACATGCTGCTCACTGGTCCTATTGAGAAGCATATTGCTGATTTCAAGGCTGATTTGCATGCCTCATTTGAGATGTCTGATTTGGGGCATTTGCATCACTATTTGGGCATTCAATTTATGCAAGTTGATGGTGGAATGGCTTTGTGTCAAACAAATTATATTGACAAATTATTGCAGCGTTTTGGCCTTGAAGATTGTAAGCCTATTGCCACTCCTATGGAGACAGGTTTACGATTGAGTCTTCATGATGCTGGAGATGCATTTGATGTTGTTCTCTATCAACAGGCTATTGGATGCTTGATTTACTTATGCATTACTCGGCCAGATATTCAGTTTGCTGTCTCACAGATGAGCAAGTTTATGCATTGCCCAGGAGTCACGCATTGGAAGGCGGTTAAGTGCATCTTTCACTACTTGAGCGGTACTCGGCTACTTGGGTTGTTTTATCCCAAGGGGGGATCACTACCGCCAATTTGCATGCTTTTTCTGACTCAGATTGGGCTGGTTGCTATGACACTCGTGTGTCCACCAGTGGTTTTTGCTTCATGCTTGGTAGCTCATGTTTATCTTGGTTGAGCAAGAAGCAGCCTACTGTGGCCACTTCCAATTGTGAGACTGAGTATACGGCAGCTTTCACAGCGACTGTTGAGTGTGTGTGGCTCAAACGCCTTATGGCTGATTTGGGTGTTGGCCAGTCTTTTGCCACCACCATCTTCACTGACAGTCAGAGCGCATTGGCAGTTGCGAGGAACCATGTGTTCCATGCTCGCACTAAGCACATTGAGGTGCATTATCACTATGTCAGGGAGAGGTTCTCTGCTCGGGAGATTAGCTTGGCATATGTGCCCACGCAAGAGAACATTGCAGACCTTTTCACGAAGGCTCTTCCTAGGGAGAAGTTTGAAGCTTTCCGCAAAGCTTTGGGCTTACTTCCTTTTGTGGAGTGATTTCCGCATAGCTTGGAATTTCCTTATACATGAGTGCCAGCTCCTTGTTCACCGCATCACTCCCATGGGGGATTTGTTGATATATTTAGGTAGTGATGTGTGTGAACACATTAGGACCGCCGGGGCACTTTTTTCCCTCTTTAGGAGGTTTTTTTCCCCCTGCTTGTATATACGCCTATTGCCCTAATGGGCTACTTATCTTTGTACATTCTCTAGTAATACATTTGTTGGAGACCTCTTAATCTCCAAAGGTTTGATCTATACTGATCTAAGAACACTTCTATATCAGTTGTGGATCAAACTTTACACAAAACTTTCATTAACACTTCTTTGAGTGAAGAAATTCCTTCTTCAAAAAATCTGCTTCAGAAATGAACTTCATTATCTGCACATATCTTCAGATTTCTTCAAATCAATGATACACATATCTCCACACTACCTTTGCGCAATCATATCAACCATTAGTTCTTCAAAAGAATCATTAAAACTTTAATTTGATCCTTAAGATCAAAAGTATGTCAGAAACTGTCTTCCTGAACTAGCGACTTTGACATAGGTAACTTCTAAGGTTGATTTCTCACAGCACAGATCCCGTTTTGCTAAATGCTTTTAGCCGTAGCTTCCTTACCTTCTAACTTAGATTTTGAATGCTCAGTCATCAAAAACTTTACAATGTGCATTGAGATCTAAGCAAATCATTGACACGAAAAAGTGTGCAACTCTGAGAGATCATTTGCAGTCTTTACATACACATGTTCCTATTGATCATACTCACAGCAAAAGAGGAATTAGACCATGAAACTTTGAACATAGCTTCATTAGCTTCTAGATTAGATGTGTACAAAAGGATCTCTGATCCACATGATCAGACTGAGAGAAATCTATGAAATACCCATCGCTATTTTCAGAAGATGACTCTCTACACATCTATCTCAATGACACTTGGCTTCTAATGACTCTCATATGTATTTCTTTACATCATTGACTTATATACATATGGTTCTAGACTTATCCCACGTCTATTACATTACTCCTTATCATCCTAAGGATTATCTATACTCAAATTACAAGAGTTTCCAACTATAATGTACATATGTATACAAGCTTCACTTCTGAGATCTCTTCACTTCCTCAAGTGTCTTCTTCCACTTCAATCTGAGCATAAGCTTGCTTCAAGATCTTTGTAATCACCAATTTGTGTTTGGTTTGTTCCAACAGCTCCCCCTCAATCACTAATTGTGATTATTCCATTCTTCTTCACTCCTGCCATCTCTTTGAATCTTTGTAGCTTAGGTCCATCCAAGCTTTTTGTTAACATATCTGCAACTTGTTCTTTTGTTGGAGTATACATCACTTCAATCTCTTTATCGAGTACCTTTTCCCTCAAGAAATGGTACTGAATCTCTATATGCTTGGTCCTGGCATGAAAAACAGGATTAGCTGCCAAATACAATGAACTCATATTATCTCCAAAAATAATTGGAGTACTCTGATCAGTTCCAAAACTCTTCAACAAGGTCTTTAACCATATCACTTCCTTTGCAGCCTCTACCATTCCTTTATACTCAGCTTCTGTAGATGACAAAGCAACTGTATGTTGCTTCTTTGAGCACCAAGAGACTAATTTATCTCCAATATAACAGAGATACCCATGAGTAGACCTTGTATCATCTGAATCACCTGCCCAATCTGCATCACTAAACACTTTGATTCTTGTATCAGAAGTAAATCCATAATACAGACCTTCACTTAGAGTTCCTTTGATATATCTGAGTACCCTTTGAGATGCAATCCAATGAGTCTTCTTTGGACCATGCATAAATTGTGATAACACACCTACTGCATATGATAAATCTGGCCTTGTCAAGGTAGCATAGATTAAACTACCTACCAAACTTTGATATTTCTTCATGTCATTAAACTCTCCACCTCCATATCTGCTCAATTTATGATTTACCTCCAATGGTGTGCTTGAAGGCTTGCAATCCTCCATGTTAAATTTGACCAGAAGATTCTTCAAGTACCTCTCTTGTGTAACATATACTCCATGTTGAGTATACACAATCTGCATTCCTAAGAAATAAGATAAGTTTCCCAAATCACTTATCTTAAACTCCCTCTCTGTTTGTTTCTTAAGCTCATTGATTCCTTGGGCATCTGTACCTGTGACAATAATATCATCAACATAAATACACATGTATATGTATCCATTTTCACTTGCCTTCACTAGCAAGCTACTATCTGCCTTTGATGCTTGAAATCCACATTCATTCAAGAACTTAACAAGCCTGTAATTCCATGCTCTTGGAGCCTGCTTCAACCCATACAAAGCTCTCTTGAGCTTACACACATAACCTGATCCAATTGAACCCATGAAACCTTTTGGTTGCTCCATGTACACTTCATCTGCAATATATCCATTCAGAAATGCATTCTTCACATCCAATTGTGATAAGTTCCATCCTTTACAAGCAGCAATAGCAATCAATTATCTAAGTGTAGACATCTTAGCAACAGAACTAAAGGTTTCATCATAATCTACCCCGTAAGTTTGGGCATAACCTTTGACCACAAGTCTAGCCTTGTATCTAGACACCTTACCATCTGCAAACCTTTTTGTTTTATACACCCACTTACATCCAATGACTTTCTGATTCTTTGGTCTTGGCACCAACTCCCATGTTTCATTTTCAAGTAGAGCATCATACTCTTCTTGCATTGCCTTCTCCCAATTCTGTTTACCTTTAGCTTCTTCATATGTGATTGGGTCCTCTTCTGTCTTCACAATGTAAGCATAATCTTTTGTTGTTAAGAAAGATCTATCATAGCTATACCTGATAGGCTCTTTTCTTTCCCTTGAGGATCTTCTAACCTCTACACTTCTTTAAGTCTCAGCCACATTTGATTCTGGATCAAATCTTGGCCCATCTTCAACATTATCCTACAATTTACTTTTATAATCAACATCATCAATATCTTCTTCATACATACTTACTTTTGTCTTTCCTTTCCTTTGTATTTCTTTAACATCTGCATACTCATTTGTTGACCCTGTATACCATGTACATTCCTCATTAAATGTAACATCTTTGGTAACAAGAAATTGCTTTGTAGATGGACTCCACAATCTGTAACCCATCTGTCTATCATCATACCCAATAAACACATACTTCTCTGCTTTGGGTTCTAGCTTATGTCTCAATTGTGAAGGAACATAAGCATATGGTAAACATCCAAATACCTTACAATGATCAAGAGTAGGTTTCTTACCCCACCATGCTTCATAAGGAGTTCTTCCCTCCAATGCTTTACAAGGTAACCTATTCACAAGGTATGTTGCAGTGTTAATAGCTTTTGCCCATAAGTAATTTGGACAATTCTTTTCTTTCATCATTGCTCTTGCAAACTCTACAAGAGTTCTATTTCTTCTTTCTGCAATTCCATTTTGTTGAGGAGAGTACCTGCAAGTTACTTCTCTTTTTATACCTGCATTCCACAAATAATCATCAAACTCTTTAGAGAAATACTCTCCCCCTTCATCTGATCTCAACCTTTTGAGCTTTTGTCCTGTAATCCTTTCTGCATAAGCATGATAATGCTTAAATGTCTTGAACACTTCTGATTTGTCCTTGATTACATATAAAGTAATCCATCTGGTTGCATCATCAACAAACAACACATAATATTTGGATCCATTTATGCTATAGTCCCTTGAAGGACCCCACACATCTGTATGAATCAATTCAAGCGTATTTGAATACTTATATCTTGATTTATTGTATGAACTTTTGTGTGCTTTACCTAATTGACAAGCTTCACACTTGTACACCATATATTGCCCTTCAACTTTTGGCAAACCAAGCACCACATCATTCCTTGACATTTCCTTTATGGCTCTCTCATTGAAATGACCTAGCCTTTTATGCCATAGGTCTAACTCAGACATCTTTTGACTTCCATAAGTAAATAAAGCATGTCCCACATTACCTTGGACTTTGAGAGTAAACAGCCTTCCTTCCTTTTTACCTGCAATGATGTTTCTATATCCCTAATTTGGATCTTGCACATAAACACCATCATTTGTGAATCTGACTTCATATCCCTTCTCAAACAATTTGCCCTACACTTATCAAGTTTTTAGGAATAGTAGGAACATAAAGTACCTTGCTGAAGAGTGTACTTCCACTCTTTGTCTTCACTGATCCAATGCTCTCCACTTTATGCTTGGTGTTGTCACCTGTTTGAATTGTATGTCCATTCACCTTTGCTTCCATATCAGTCATCAATGATATATTGCCACTGAAATGATTGCTACATCGTGAGTCAATATAGAACACCCTTTGGTCTTCTCCTACTGCTTCATGAGTTGCATTCAAGATAAGAGTCATATCATCCTTCTGATATGATGCATAATTATAATAATTGTTGTTGTAGGACTGAGGTTGAAAGCTTCTTCCACCTCCTCTAACATATGATGTCCTACCACCTCTTCCTCTGAAGTTGCCTCTTTGGTTTCTGCCTCGTCTACCTCTTTGATTAAAGCTTTGATTATTGCTTCCACCATTTTGATTGTTATACCAACAATCATTTACCAAATGATTGGTTCTGCCACAAATCCAACAAGCTTTAGTATTATCTTTATTCTTACCTCCTCTTCCTTTACCTCTGAAATTCATCTTTCCTTTTGTAAAGTTAGCTTGACTTGAGATTCCTTAATCATCAGTTGACTGCTTCCCTTTGCCATTCTTTTTCTTGTCCTTGGAGTACATAGCTTGACTTGCACTCCTATCATTGTCTCCCTTAATGTCCTGCTCAAAAGTTAGCATGTGTTCTAGCAATTGATTAAGATCAGGAGTAAAGTGATCTAGTGACAATTCTATGGACAATATGAAAGGCTTCCACTTCTGATCTCCTCTCAGACCTGTAAGTATTTGCCTTACCAACTTATCCTCTTCAATGTCTTCATCTACTGCTCCCAAGCTATCTGCAATATCCTTCATTCTTGCCACATAATCAGAAATTGACTGTGAGCTTTTCTTCTTGAAAGTTGTGAACTCAGCCCATAATGAGGACTTTCTAGACGTGGTTTTGTTTTGGAAATGCTCTTCCAAAGAATTCCACACATCTTTTGCACTTTCCAATCCTCTGATGTGAGGTAGAAGATAATCATTTACAGCCATGTAAATAATGCTTCTAGCTTGAGCATCCTTTCTCATCCAAGGCTTCAAATCTGCAAGCTCTTCCCTAGTTGGAATACTAGGATCTGTAAATTCAGGCTTTTCTTCTTCTCCTGTAATGAATGACATCAAATCTTTGCTCATGAGGTGTGCCTCCATCCTCATGGACCAAGTTGGATAGTTCTCCCTATCTAACTTATCAATCTGCAAGCTTTCTCCCATCTGTGTTTGCAATTACTATGATTTATGATAATAGAATTTACCTTTGATATGAAGCTTTAATCTTTCTTGATCCTTCAAACTTGTGTTTTGTACTTCTGCAGGTTACCTTCAAGAATTTGTCCCTGTTCACCTTCAAATAGAAGGAACTTCAATACCTGCAACTGTCGGGACTTCCACTACTTTTACTTTACTTGTATTGCACCTTTTGCTCTGATACCACTGTTGGAGACCTCTTAATCTCCAAAGGTTTGATCTATACTGATCTAAGAACACTTCTATATCAGTTATGGATCAAACTTTACACAAAACTTTCATTAACACTTCTCTGAGTGAAGAAATTCCTTCTTCAAAAAATCTGCTTCAAAAATGAACTTCATTATCTGCACATATCTTCAGATTTCTTCAAATCAATGATACACATATCTCCACAGTACCTTTGCGCAATCATATCAACCATTAGCTCTTCAAAAGAATCATTAAAACTTTAATTTGATCCTTAAGATCAAAAGTATGTTAGAAATTGTCTTCTTGAACTAGCGACTTTGACATAGGTAAATTCTAAGGTTGATTTCTCACAGCACAGATCCCGTTTTGCTAAATGCTTCTAGCCATAGCTTCCTTACCTTCTAACTTAGATTTTGAATGCTCACTCATCAAAAACTTTACACTGTGCATTGAGATCTAAGCAAATCATTGACACGAAAAAGTGCGCAACTCTGAGAGATCATTTGCAATCTTTACATACACATGTTCCTATTGATCATACTCATAGCAAAAGAGGAATTAGACCATGAACCTTTGAACATAGCTTCATTAGCTTCTAGATTAGATGTGTACAAAAGGATTTCTGATCCACATTATCAAACTGAGAGAAATCTACGAAATACCCATCGTTATTTTCTGAAGATGACTCTCTACACATCTATCTCAATGACACTTGGCTTCTAATGACTCTCATATGTATTTCTTTACATCATTTACTTATATACATATGGTTCTAGACTTATCTCGCGTCTATTACATTACTCCTTATCATCCTGAGGATTATCTATACTCAAATTACAAGAGTTTCCAACTATAATGTACATATGTATACAAGCTTCACTTTTGAGATCTCTTCACTTCCTCAAGTGTCTTCTTCCACTTCAATCTGAGCATAAGCTTGCTTCAAGCTCTTTGTAATCACGAATTTGTGATTGGTTTGTTCCAACAACATTCAGTATTGTGTGTTGTGCTCCAAGCTTCTTCTTCTTCCTTGTGCTGTTCGCGTGCTTCCGCAGACATCTATCTCCAACAAGATAAACCAATAAATGATTGTGGATATGTGTTGGCATACATGTCAGATGAAGAGCATACTAGCACAACGGAGCAGTCATGCACAATACGGCAACAAGGCCCAATCATTTTTTCCATGGACCATTTACAACTCAAGTGATTTTAATCACTACACAAACATTGTAAATTCCGTTTTTGGTAGAATAGACTCCATTTTGTGCAAGCGGAGGAGTCCTCGAGCTTGAGGAGTATTAGAACTAGCTACATATCAATTTTCATAATTTTTAGACTCTGTTTGAGCCCTCAAATAGGCTCTAGAACCTAATTTTTAACTAGGCCGGACACTAGGTCTGGACAAGACCAAAGCTTGTTAGAAAACTATAAAAAGAGCTAGAGAGCTCATTTTTGGGGTTAGATTGTTTGTGAATTGAGCTTATGTAAGAGACTTTTTGACTAATGCAAAGAACTCCATTGTTCCTCTCCTTGTTCTTGCCTTGTGTGCGCGTGTGTGTATGTGTGTGCATGCTTGTGTGCTTCTCACTCACACACTTGTGCCTTCAGTTGCTCATAGTCTTCATACTAGTCCTCACGTCTCCACGGATTGACAATTATGAGGTGAATCTTCTCACGTTGGTACTCACCATTGTGCTAGAGTGACACCAAATTTGGCGCCGTTGCCGGGGAGAGAGCTTCGAGGACGAGCGTGTGATGGTAAGTCGTCGAGTTGAGACATTGGAGTTATAGGTAATATCCTTCCTTTTCTTTATTTTTCTTCATTTTTTCCTTACTTTCGCATCACCATCATCACCATCATCATCCCCACCATCTCCCACCTCCATCTCCATCTCCACAAAAATTTCAGTTTTTTGATCATATTACACTCCCCACCTCATTTCCCTCATTTCATCGTGAGAGAGAGTGAGAGAGACCTTGCATGCTATCTGTTTTTGGTGTGTTTTTGAGCTTTTGTTGTAGGAAATAGCTGTACCATCATCTCCAGCAGCTTGCGCAGGTACGACAAACTCTACACAGGTCCCGGGACGACGACCTCAGTCTGTCGCGACAGACAGAAAAACTTAATATTTTGTGAATGTGTGTTTGGCACTCCAAATCACTAGACGTTTCTCAAAAATTTGCGTTTTTTTAGTCTATTGCGACAGACACCGTCTATCGCGACAGACACCCCGTCTATCGCGACAGACAGAGACCCACGATAGACCCCGTCTATCGCGACAGACACCTGCCTATCGCGACAGACCAAATTCCACGACAGATCCCGTCTATCACGACAGACCACTCTATCGCGACAGACACCGTCTATCGCGACAGACCCATCTATCGCGACAGACACCGTCTATCGCGATAGACCACTCTATCGCGACAGACCCATCTATCGCGACAGACACCGTCTATCGCGACAGACCACTCTATCGTGACAGACACCATCTATCGCGACAGACCACTCTATCGCGATAGACACCGTCTATCGCGACAGACCCATCTATCGCGACAGACACCGTCTATCGCGACAGACCACTCTATCGCGACAGACACCGTCTATTGCGACAGACACCGTCTATCGCGACAGACCCATCTATCGCGACAGACACCGTCTATCGCAACATACAACCCCCCACGACAGCTTGTGTCTATCGCGACAGACACCGTCTATCGCGATAGACATATATTTCCGGCAAAAAATTAAGGGGTAAATTTTTTGGAAATTCAGGCTAAATTTTTTGGAAATTCAGGCTAAATTTTGGGCATATTTGCACTCTCAAATACTCACACAATTGCAAAGGCCTTAGAAAAATGCATTAAAACTCCTGAAAGGTTCTGCTTGTCTGTTTAACCCCCTAAACCCTGAACGGTCATAACTTTTTCATACGAAATCCATTTTTTGAGCTCTAGGGCTTGTCGGAAAGCTCGTGGCATATACTACGTGCCCTCAACTGTTTTTTATAAGAATAATGCGTTGACTTTCAGATATGATATTTGGAAGTTGACACACTGAGGGGTAGGAACACCAAGGGAGCTCTAGAGGAAATTTTTAGCAATACAAAAGGGGGAACAAGGGTCATTAAAAAAGTGTCTGAAATAAATTGTCTGTCAATTGAAGGATCAAATTGAAGCTAAAATTGGGATTCTTACAGGATCATCGAGAGCTCTTGGAGGAAGCAAAGTAAGTGCCAGGGCGAACAAGCTTGGGAACGTGCTTCCTGGGTAGACTAGCATCGCCAGGAGGAGCGACTTGAGGTTGGAACATCACTTAACCCCCTCAGTCTATTCTTATCATAGGCTAAGTTCGAGTAGTTGTTCTGATTGACTAGGGGTACGATAGGAACACTCAAGTTTGAAGGGCCCTTAATTTCTCAAGTGCAAGAATAGGCTAAATTGCAGTCAAGGGATAACTTAAAGGAAAAGAACTTAAACTAAGCGGACGCAGAACATCAAGTACGACACACGAAAGTGCTCCTGATGACGCTTAATTAAAAACAAGAAAACACATCCAAAGGAACTTAAAAGGAACAAGTGACTGGTACCAAAGAATCAGCAACGTACAAAGGGCATATGAACCTTAGGTCAGGTAGACACCTAGGGAGAGACAGACAAAGTCTTAGATCTTCAGAGGCTAGTGTCAATCATACTGCTAGGTCTTGGGCCCAACAGTTGAGCCATCATTCGTATTACCCTAGTTCTGAGACTAGCGAGTCTGAGATGTCCCACGGTATGGAGAGACCTACAAGAAGTTCTGGGGTGCCATATTTACATAGGGTGGAAGGCCCTTACAAGATGCAACTCGAGTACCTTAGGACCAACCGATTAGGTGCTAGCATCTATGAGGACGGCCTAGGAAGAGCGGTGGTCCAGATTAAAAACCCTGACCAATCCATTGGACTAGAGCGCCCAGCTGTCAAGTTTGAAAGTGGAGCATACTTGGACAAGGAAGGGACAATATATGTAGTCACCAGTCATCCTGATAGGACAGATGAATTTGGGAATGTGGTCCCGAAAACGGACTTAGGTGACCTAGAGCAAGGAAACATGGGCGAAGAACCTAGAACCTCCCGAGGCAAATTTGTTCTCACGAGGACTATCACACCAGAGTGGGTTCCCCAAGATAATAAGAGCATAGATCTCCTCTTGAACCGAGAGACGGAAGAAGCCTTTTGGAGATATAGACCTCATCAGCCGAGTGAGGTAGGAACAATCATGATATATGAGTTCAAAGATCCTGATATTCCAGGAAGAGTGACCTACTTAGATCACTCTTTAGAGAGGATCTTTGGGGTTACAGAAAATGATAGGCATGCTTACACTTGGAAAGGCGAATTTATTTTTCCCCAACCAAGATCGAATGTGGCCTTTGGTCTCCAAGGAGCTGGACCATCTCAAGCTCATGGGACTCAAAGAGAAAGGAGTCGAGAGAGACCTGAGGTAAGCTTTGCCAACTCTTGGGGAAGAGAAAGAACGAGAACGGAAACGAATAGAGGGGAACCTGAGGGACATAGAGCCCCAGGGAACCGAAGAAATGCCGATGATTTCCCTTTGCCAAGACCGAGAGAGCACACGAGGACCTTGAGACCGACCCAGCTAGTTAAGTCCATGAAAAACTACTTCGATGGCACTGGAGACCCCTACGAACATGTAGCTGAGTTTAAGCAAGTCTTGAGAGCTGAACAAGTTGAAGACCTGTTCACGCAATACAATGCCTTTGGTTTGACCCTTAGGAACACCGCCCTGACATGGTTTCAACCACTAAACGAGAGGCAGTTCAGGAGCATAGATCAACTTCTAGAGGCATTCATTATTGAATTCTCTAAAAGTGGCATAAGGCATAATACTTCCTCATTGATATACAGCTTCAAGCAGACCCCGCAAGAGACTGTGAGACTTGCATGAAGAAGATTTAGGCAATATCTTGAGCGATGTCCTGGTCCTGAGTTACCCACGGCCGCTAAGCAAGTGGCTTTATTCTTGGATGGATTGCTAAGTACCAAATTGAGATCATATGTGTACTTGAAGGACCCTCGGACTATAGAAGAATGTGTACGCATGTGCATCGATATTGAGGATAACCTAGGGGAGGAGTTAGAGCTTTCCAAAATCTACAAAGATTCATATAGTACCTCTAGCCTCTCTTCCTCACAATCCACATCAATTGAGGAACTTGCGGAAAAAGTAGCTCAAAAACTAGGTGTCTCTAGTAAACAAATTCCTAGATTTGCCCCAGTAAAGAGGTGTTATACTTGCGGTGGTGACCATATGGCAAACGCATGTCCCATCACGGCTCAACCCCAAGTGAATCCTAGCAGCCAATATTGCACCATAGAGCGAAGGTACACAAATCACTCAGCACAGGACTGCCCATACAATAAGCAAGCGGTTAGGCAAACCTACCCTCAGCCATACCCTCAACAAGGCAGATACCAGAGTCAATATTCACCACAACAGTATACTAGGCCTCAGCAAAATTACCAACCGCAATATCAGGCCCAACTGAGACCCCAGCCAGTGCTAGCACAGCAACCACCTGCTCCTACTAATGTGATTCTGGTAAAGTATGCTGCTACAGAAGAAAACCTGAATAGAGCTATAGTCCCAGTAACACCATTAATCTCAAAAAGTGATACCAGTGACCATAGCTTTGATTCTACACATGTTGATAGTCCCCAGGCTTACTACATGCAGTCTCCTGAACATGGTGAGTCTTACTACAATGAGGAACCGAGTGAACCTATTTGGGAGACAGAGTATGCGAATGTCATGTACACGAACCCCAACCCTAGACCTCAATCTAGGCAGGTAAGACCTCCATTTCCTAGAGGGCCATGCTACAGATATCAGGGAGATCATCTCATTCGTGATTGTCCCTTGCCTCCACCTACACAACCCCAGTCAGTGACAATCCAGGGCTATTGCCAGGAGTGTGGAAAGGAGCATCTCTTACGAGACTGCCCAAAGAATCCTAATAATATGCCAAAAATCACTCCTATCAATGTGATTGGCTTAGTGGTAGACTCCACAGGAAGTGTGACTTCCACAGCCCCAGTACAAGTCATCACGAGAGCCCAGACACTTAAGCAAAACCAAGACTTAGGCCAGGAAAAGAATGGGGAGGTTAGTGAGACTGAGAGCCAAAATAAGAAGAGGACAAGAGCTTGGAGAGATAGCCGTGAACGTATGAAAAGGCAATGGGCAAGAAAGATGAGCGAACTTGAGGAAAGCCTACGATAAACCAAAGCCAAAATCATAGAAATCACATCTCAAACGCACTCTCACACATCCCCGCCACTACCATCCCCTTCACCCTCCATTCCTCCACCCACCAATCCACCACACATAACCCAACCACCACCCCGAGTAGGATCAGTCTTAGCCGATCCCACTCCTGAAGATCTAGACATGATGCTTAAAGCATATCAGGCCAGAATCCAAGAAGGGCCCAATGTAACAGATCATGAGAAATGTTACCCTAGAGCCGATCTAGAGATAGAGCGAACAAAGCTTTGTGCCATGTTTGAAGCCAGTCGCTTGTTCAATGGCTCTAACCCCATCAGAACACCATTGCACTTTGATGGTCTATTGGATAGATTGGAGGGGTTACTTGCAAAGTCTGGAAAAGGAGCCACCTCCCAGACTAAGGAGAGGGCAAGTGATAGAATAAGCATTCCTCCCAAGGAAGCTTATGTGCCTAACCCCACTGAACCAGACACCTCTTCTTCTATGAATCAATACACACTAGAATTCTTGCGAGAGATTCAAGAAGAGAAATGGGCTAAAGAGAGTGAAGTTCCTCCTCCCATTGAACTTGTGGATGACACACACGATCAATTCCCACAAGACCTTCCTTCCATTTATGGAGAGCAGGAGAGTGCTCAATCTCAAGAAAGATTAGACTTCGAGTCTAATTCTTTACAGGAACTACCCCATTTCACAGGCCCATGGGAAGCAAAGTCCGCCTGTATGAGAGCACCTACAGTCATGGTAAGAAACGAAGATTCAGTCATACCTAGGAACACGGAGGTAGTGAAGAACACCAAAGTGAAGTGCAATCTCACTTTGGAAGAGCTGCTTAAGGTTAGACCAGAAGTGTGGAAACATGTAGCCAATCAAGTACCCGAAGTAGCAAAACCACATTCCCAGGTAGGATCTCAAAGAACAGTGCCAGAAATACCCTTGGACAAGATAGGAGACATGAGCGAGGGAGAAGAAGGAAACACCTATCTCCCCATCACTCATCAGGGCTACACAACCAAGGCCATTTTGGACTCAGGTGCAGGAGTTGCAATTGTTACCACTTCCTTATGGAAACGATGGGGCAAGCCAGCTCTCAGGCCAACAAGAATGAAATTGCAGATGGCTGACGGGCACATAGAAAGACCCTTAGGACTACTAGAGGGGATAACTCTCACTACTTGTGGTGTAGAGTTTGAGCACACATTTGCTATCTGTGACTTTAGCAAAAATCAAGCCTATGAGATGATTTTGGGAAGACCATTTATGCGGCAGTTGCAAGTGGTACAGGATTGGGGAACCAATTCCTTGTATTTGCAGCACTTAGGTGTTACAACCAAAGTCAATCTCAAGGATTACTCTCATAGAGATGTCCCTCCTATCCAATGGAACCCCACCCATAGAGCCAAAGATGATACGGAATCGGTGCATTCCCTAGGATCAGGATCCTCATGGATACATGAAGACACTCACTTATGGATGTGTAAGGTAGCAGAAGAAGAAGAGAAGAGAGAAAAAGCCAGGGAGATAGGTGCAAAAGAAACCCATCGATCAATCCAAGACCCAGCCTATGCACCTGTAGTTTTTCCAGACGAGCAATTTGAACCTCACGACTGGGCAGAAATTCTAGCAACAATGGATGTAGCCATCAATGAAGAACAATGGACACCTCACTGTGATGAGGATGGCTATGACATTTCTATCTTCTCCATAGAGCCAATCATGGGAGAGGCAGTTTTAGAAGAATGCGAACCTAGCCCTCATGCGTTTGAGGATGCGAGTGACTCCGATCTAGAGTCAATTATTATGGACCCACCTTTTGCATCAGATCAAGAATACTTCTATGAAGTGGAATTTCAACCCCAGAGGCACGGAGAGCTTACAAACGATGTAAGGCTACCACACATGTAACCCCTAAGGAAGAAGGAAAGAAAAGGAAGAAGAAAGAAGTCACACCAGAAGAGGAAGAATCTTTGTTTGAGGTCCTAGAAAATTTTAAGAAGTATGAGATAGACGACAGGAGAGTCATGATTAGAATGCCTAAACGAGAGGCGCAATCGGGGGAGGCCTATGATAACAAAGAAACGACCAAGAAAATAGTGGTAGCCATAGAAGAAGGGGCAGAGAGATGCACGTACATAGGCCATGACCTGACAGAAGAGGAAGAACAAGAGCTAATAGCCTTGCTAAGAGAATACAAAGATGTATTCGCTTGGAGTTACAAGGATTTGAAAGGAGTGGACCCGGACATATGCTCACATACGATTCCCATGACTACAGAGGCTAGACCCTCAAAACAAAAGCCATACACATACAATGACAACTATGCTGCCAAGATCAAAGAAGAGATAGACCGCTTGGTTGAAGCTGGATTTATCTATGAAATTGAGCACACTGAATGGGTTAATTATCCGCTTCCTATCACCGAGCATTTATTAGAAAGGGTAGCCGACAAGGAAGTGTACAACTTCCTAGATGGGTTCTCTGGCTACAATCAAGTGGCCATTGCACCAAAAGATCAGCATAAAACGGCTTTTGCCACAGAGTGGGGCATATTCACTTTTAGGGTAATGCCATTCGGGCTTACCAATGCTCCCGCAACCTTCCAGAGATTGATGTGCCATGTGTTTAAAGAGTTCCTAAGAAAGAATTTGGAAGTCTATGTTGATGATCTATGTGCTCATTCCAACATTAGACATACACATATACCTGAACTCAGGCAAATCTTTGACAAGTGTAGAGAGTATCAAGTCTGCCTGGACCCGTAAAAGTGTGTTTACATGGTCAGGCAAGGCAAAATTCTAGGACACATAGTGTCAAAGAATGGCATATCTACGGATGAAGAGAAAGTAAGAGCTATAGCCGAATTACCTAGGCCAAAGAATGTCAAGGAAGTACAAGCTTTCATGGGGCATTGTGGTTATTACCGATGATTTATACACATGTATGCCATCATAGCAAAGCCTCTGTATGGACTGTTGACTAACTTCGAGTGGACTGATGAATGTGAGCATTCCTTCAATGAGCTTAAACGGCGATTATGTTCAGCACCAATCTTGACCACACCAGATTGGAATAAGCCTTTCCATGTTCATGTTGATGCATCCAATTATGCTATTGGGTGTGTACTAGCGCAGCCTACCAGTGAAGGTAATATGGATCTTCCAATTGCCTATGCTAGTAGACAATTGAATGCAGCTGAACAAAATTATACCACTACGGAGAGAGAAGGATTAGGCATGGTATATGCAGTTAAAAAGTTTAGACATTATTTGCTTGCAAATAAGTTTAAATTCTTTACTGACCATCAGGCACTGCTATATCTTGTAAACAAGCTGTGCAATACAGGAAGATTAGTAAGATGGTTTCTCTTGCTAATGGAATACGATTTTGAGGTTGTGGTAAGGAAAGGGAAGACTCACTTGAGAGCAGATCATCTCTCTAGGCTCACATCAGGAGAGGCCCCACAAGGAGTATCGGATGATCTTCCTGATGCTTACTTGTTTAATTTGGAAGTAATACCTCAGTGGGCTAAGCCATTAGTGCCAATATTGACATACGGGCCTAACCACCCAGTAATAGCCACACATGATAGGGAGGTAGTAAAAGCCCAAAAGTACCACATCATGGCTAGAAGTATGTACAAGCACACAGATCAGGGGATCTTGGCTTGTTGTGTAGAAGAGGACGAGTACGCTAAGTGGTTGCAATTAGCACATGTAGGTGCATTAGAGCAATATTACTCTAACCAACGAACCCTACAGACCCTGAGAAGACTAGGAGTGCATTGGCCGACTATGGAGGCTGATGTCCTAAAGTTGTGCAAGGAATGCCCAATCTGCTGCACTAAACCACCTGTGGAACATGCCACTCTTTATCAAGTGTCCATAGTGCCAGATTGGAGTGAACCACTAGTATCCTTCTTAAGGACGAAAACATTCCCTCCAGACATGACTCTGGCTAGGAAAAGAAATTTAGAACGAGAAGCCCAGGATTATTCACTCATTGGTGATAATCTATACAAGCGTGGTAAAGATGGTTACCTGAGACTATGTGTCCATGAGAGTGAATATCTCAAAATCTTGGATACTGCTCACCAAGGTGTAGCAGGGGGACACTTTGGACCAAATCGGGTAATCAAGGAAATACTATTTGCGGGCTTCTGGTGGCCAACCCTTCACATGGATGCACATACCTATGTGAAACGGTGTGATGTTTGTCAGAGAACTCAGTACCCTATATGCAAAGATGAGATGCCACTGAAGCCTATGATGGGCGGACGTGCGTTCTCTAAATGGGGAATAGACTTTGTTGGTCCTATTAATCCCCCAGCTAAGGTTTCACATGCTGAGTATATCATCGTGGCCACAGACTATCTAACCAAGTGGGTAGAAGTGAAAGCTACTACAAAAAATGATGCTCAAACAACAGCAAAGTTCTTATTTGAAAATGTATTCGCGAAGTACGGATTGCCAATAGAGTTGGTGAGTGATAGAGGCACACACTTCTTGAATGAAGTCATTGAAAACCTTCTCCAAGATTTCTTGGTGATACATAAGAAATCGGCCCCCTATCATCCACAAGCTAATGGCCAGGCGGAGAGCACTAATAAGATCTTATGCAATGTGCTGACTAAACTAGTGAACAATAAACGCTCTGATTGGGACGAACAGCTACACCATGCTGTTTGGGCATACCGAGTAGCCTATAAAACGATACTCCAAGCCACACCCTTTCAGATGGTGTTCGGCCAAAATGTAGTGCTACCACTAGACTTTTTGATACCTACGTTGAAAGTAGCACAAGAGCATGACTGGACAGGCCACGAGTTGAACTCTAGAGTCTTCGATCTTGAACGATTAGGTGAAACATGATTGAGGGCTGCAGCAGGAATTTATGCAGCCAAGAAGAGGCAAAAGGCATATTTCGATGCACACGTCAAGGATAAGGGCTTGAAAGCAGGAGACCTAGTCCTAGCCTACACCTTGAAGCAACATGCACGGAAGTTAGAGAAGAGAGGTTACGGGCCAATGATTATCAATAGAATCTCCACAAGCGGCGCAGTTCAACTAGCCACTCTAGAGGGTGATATTCTACCAAGTTACATCAGTGGATGCAGAGTCAAGTTATATCAAGAACCCCTCACTGAAGAGATGCTAAATCGACTCAACACTGCCAAGAAACGTAAAGAAGAAGAGAAACGAATTAGAGAAGAAGCATAGGCAGAAGCTTTAGAACGCATCCGACGAATGAAATTGAGGAGACAAGGCAGAGACCCGCCTATGCCTGACACTCAAGAATCTGTAGGCCATCCTATGGCCATGTGCGAGGCTTCAGGTGGGCATTCCCATAGAATAATCGACCGACGGCCTTTTGTAACCTTAGGAGTAGGACAAGGAAAGGGTGCAAAGACTGTAAGAGCTTTGATTGACTCAGGTGCATCCACTAGTGTTGTCAAGTTGTCTTACTGTCAAGAATTGAAATTAACTGTCAATCCTATAGAAGCATATCTCATAGGACTGGGAGGTGTGAAAACCCCTTGCCTGGGCGAGGTGGATCTTCCCATCTCCATTCAAGACGAAGTGATGACATTCAAAGTACTAGTGTGTCAAGATGAGGACCTCACTGAGCCTCTTGTCTTGGGTCAGGACTGGATCTATGATCATGCAGTCAATCTCAACCTAAGAAGTGGACTTCTTCAGGTATGGGTAGATCATAGCCGAATTAGAGTGGAATTGGAAAATGAGGCACTCAAGGAACTAGGCAAGGCACAAACTCCTGGTCCTTCCAGGGGTGCACATGAAGTTGACAATGCTATTTTTGTCCAAAACTGTATGATGCAGAAAGAGGCTTGTCTCAACAACGGAGCCAGGGAGAGGACAGAACTCCCTTCTTTTCCAAAGACCAAAAGGTTGCAACAACCAACGGCAGATCAAATACAGAAGAAGCAGAACACTACCTATACTGGATGCCAAAAAAAGGAGCAAAGCAGATTGTTTCAGCCATGGAAACAAGTATGGAGGCGAAAAGGCGAATACCCTGTTCAGACCAGGCCGACCCCACGGCCAAATCCTCTTATTAGTAGTCAACAACACGACACTAATAAGAAATCCTTCATTCATTCTTCTGCCAAAGTGAAGTCTATTTGGGTACCCAAGAAGTCAATGAAGGCCAGCCCACAATCACGACAAATCTGGGTGCCTAAGGCTTGCTTGCGGGCTCAAATAGCTACACCAAGGCCACAACCGGTACAACATGTTTCACTCACTCGAACATCTGAGGCCCAGTCTTACACATCACGCACGGACACATATTCTTCCATGAGCACAAGTAGAATCACTTGTAAATGGGTCCCTAAAAAGCCTCATCGTCAAGCAGATACCCCTATCAAACTCTTCAGAGTCTCCACAAAATCAAGATCAAAGCCCATCCACTGCATTTGGCAACCTAAAACTTGTAATAAACCCCCGGACCCCAGTTGTAAATCCATGCCCACCTACTAACTACGTCACTCTCACACTACATCATTCCACTTAGTTCTTAGGTCTACCCAATGCCTAACTACACACACAAGCACCGAGCACTTATTAACCTACTAATCTCTCCCGAACCTCATGATAATGTTGTAATGGGGACAAAAACGGTTCTATCTTGTCCTTTACAATGTTAACACATGTTTCTATATTCTCACAGAATCAGGAGGCAAGAAGTAACATGGCAGAAGCGACAGGTCCGAGCTCACAAGTAGGAATACTTACTGCAGGAATCGATGTGGATAGTCTACCTGTGGATGTGCCACCAACTGAACGACCCGTGGAGCTGCAACACCTTCAGCAAATCCCGGTACCGGATCCACCCACAGGGATCACAGAAAGAGTCCATGCCAATTCTCATTGGTTCAATGGCATGCCAGGTCCATTAGGAGAGGCCAAGTATATATGGGAGTCTAAGTGCGAGTATGACAGATCATGGGTTCGATTCCAATTTTTCTCCAAGGAGTTTGAGACTCCAGACCATATGGCAACGTGCAGGGCTAGCAGAATACTTTGAAGCACCACTACCTAAACCGGATCTCCTCCGATGCTATTATTTGGTCTCCACATTACAAGCCAATGAAGAAAAGGACAAACCAGGATCATTTGTTCTTCCTTCCTTGCTGGGCAACAATGAGTTAAAGAGGTTTGAACTTACCTTGGAGTTGGTGAGCTCTGCTTTGAATATGCACGGCACACATGTACCTTCTAAGAAGGATGCTCTCGTTCCTACTAACATGAAGGATAGGAAACTACTGAAGCTTAAAGACATGGCAGCACTCACACCAAACGTGTCCATCCCTCTCCGTATGTGCATGCAACATTTTGCTTTCCCCGGCCAAGACCGCTTCACACAACCACACAAAAGAATCTGGTTCGCTCTCTACTTAGCGGAGACATGTGCGTTACCAATTAAGCTGCCCGTGTGGATTATAGATCAATTGTATGAAGCAAATAAAAGGTCTTCTAGGAAATTAGTGGTGAACGGTTGCTGTGCAATCACACACATTATTTACCGGTGCCTAGCATACGATGTTCCCATTGAACGTGCCTTAACTTGGGCACAATTACAAATGTTTAAGAAGCTCAAGACGTCCACACATCAATCCAAGCGCATGAGGGGTGCGATCCCTTGTGTCCAGACAAGGGAAGTTCTGACTACTCCTGAAGTATCGCCACAGGGGGAGGCCACTGTACCTCCCTTTACCATTAGGATACCCAGGTCTGGATCTGAAACTACGACACAAGCTGCCCCTTCAGCTCCTCTTGCTCCATCTGAATTTGAATTTGCTACAACTGGAGATGCTGAAGGAATGGATCCCCAGGACTTCGAAGCATTCTTACAAAGTACACAACTCTCTGATGTAGAGTTTTATTCAGATGCAGAAGAACAAGGCACATCTTCACAAAGAAGAAGAAAATATACAGACGGTCGCCATGTACATTGGAGTGACGCTCAGCAAGGTCAACAACAAGGACACCTAGAAGAAGAAGGAGCATATGAAGAGGAGACCACTGAAGCCCCAGCCTATACAACAGAACTCCGAAGGCTGTATCAAATCATGGAACGAGTGCGATATCAACAACTGCTCACCGAACAGAGCAGTAGAGTACTCATGACTCAGCTGTTGGAAGAAGCAGGAGTTGACTCAGAATATAGTGAAGGTCTCTTATTAATGGCAGAAACATATGGGGTAGTAGAAGCAGTGCGGACCGCCATTAGGAGGTCTCCAGTTCAATATGATCCACGAAGATTCCAGACACGACCACGGTCAGGTAAGAATATCCAAATCCCCATTACAACGGTAGAAGGGCCAATTATTACATCCGAACCCATCAGGACAACCTCCCAAGCAACAGAAACTGCTAGCCAAGAGCACCCAGTCACCCATGAGGAATCCACTGAGCCACTACCACCCACACCCCCACCATCGCCTCCTAGAGCAGAAGCCGTGGAGAGCACCTCGACCACTCAACCCACCGAACAAACCTTCCTCTTCCGTACTCCCATCTCTAGTTCAACCCTATTCTCCACCTCTGATAACCCAATCTATGAAGCAACCACCATCACTACACAATCCACCGAATCGCTCATAGAGCCTGCCCTAGGACAACCATCCCCCATGCCCTCAGCCATAGGTCACCCTGACTCTAGATCCATATTCATGGGATTCCCTGCTGCCATGCAACCTTTCATGACCTCCCCGCCTCTACGACCTCAAACCCCAACCACCATCTCTCCACTTCTCCAATCCCTCCATGCCTTCCTTGCTAGAACTTTTCAACCCAGGTCTCATCCTTTCCCTTTATTTTCAGCCCCCAACCCCACTTCTCATCTATACACCACTTTCACACACACACCACCTACCATTCCAATATACATGGTAGTCCCCACACTCGCACCCACTCCTGAAAGTATGGACATTTCACCACCCACGGCACCTCCCCCTCCCCCCACGCTTCCACCTCCTCCCATTCCCCCTCCACCAATTTCACCCACACACACGTCTTCAATAGACACATCATTCACTCTTCCCCTTCCCCAATTCCCTTCCCATGCATCTTCCATTGTAAACACCACCCCCTCATCTATAGGCAATGCATTGGACACCATGCTAGCTTGTATATCAAACTTAAGGACAGATTACAATCAGCTCCAGCAACAGAATGAACGCCTGCAAGAGCACTCGGAGACACTACACTGCCTTGCTGCACTAGAAGAGGAAAATGCTCGCCACCACACACAATTCCAAACTCTCCAAGAGGCTCATAGCATATTGGAGGTACAGTTACAAAACACAGATCAGGAAGCAATACAAGTGGTAGAAGGTCATCTATGGACACAGCTGGAACGCAATTCAAAGCTTCAGCGAAATATGGCCCTACTCAAGCGACATCTTGCTGCCGCTCATGAAGAGAATCGATGCCTGCAATTACAAAATCAGGAAAACCTAGAAGCAACTATCGAAAGCACACCTGGGGCACCCATCATCCCATCAAAGTTTCAAGCAGTGACCCCTGACAATATCAAGATCATATTGGAAGACTATGCCATGCTGCTTGAAGCACATGACCAGCTATCAGAGGAACTGGGTCAACTGAAGCAGAAACACCAAAAAGAAACAACAGCAGCCTCTCAAACCACCTCCTCCGCGGCTTCACTTCTCACAGACTCAGAGGCCTTAAAAGATCTCCAGAAACAGGTCACCGAATTGCAAGCACGTCTACTACAATATGAGAGACCACCTTCCCCTCCAGAGGCTCCCACCGACGAAGAAGTAGTACAAATTCCTGTGGAACAAACATTTGAAGAAGAATACGACCCACAACCCTTCCCAGGAGGTCAACAAACGGAAGAAGCTTAGGACACATTCGAAGCACCACGGCCTCCATGGCTACGTCAAGTGGAGGAAATCGGGAGTTCTCACGAAGAGCGCACAGTAGTGCAAAATCAGGCCATGAGGGTCATAGAGGAAACTGTGCTACAATCTGCTTACTTCAAGAACCTGTCATTGAGACGCCTTATCCTCTCATCTGAACTCCAATACATGCCTTATTATATTATTCTGGCTGATTATAATGCAGAAATACAGAGAGTCACGGGTAAGATTCCTACCTTTGCTACCCAATTTCAACCCGAAGACCTTCCTCCATAGGTGCAAAAAGGCAAAATTCGTCAACCCACCTGGCGGCAGAAACTTCTAGAGACATATCCAGAAATGCTACGCACATGGAACAACGCGCCTTTACATCTCCTATACAATCCATGCTACAGTCCAATTCCACGCCGTAGGTCTTGGAAGGCATTTAATATCAAAGTGCAGAACAACGCGCAATGCAAGGAATGGCTAAACTACCCGTAGATTGCGCCACCACAAGGACCACCGTCGGTAGCGTACATGATGGGAACAATTTGACATTGGATGCCGCGATTGAAGCCCATGCCAGATGTGGCAGCTCAAATGATGCTTAAGATTTTAGATATGATGCAGGTAGTCCTGAAAACCTTTAAAAATGCAGCCGCACCACAGGTACGTCTACCGGGGTTTACCAATGGAAATTATGATTTGGTGTATGACATGAGCACCACCCCCAGTATTCGTGTGGCTTACACCTGGCATGCACGCATCAAATACCTCCCTGCATGTTACAAACAGACCTTCGAAGAAATGTTCAGATCAGGTTTCTGGGAGTATCACTCGGAGGTCTTCGCACCGAAGCCAACACACCTGCTCCATCTCTTTGCTTGTGAACAAGCAATGTACTCTGAGTACTACACCACACCGCAACCAGAGGTCCCTGGCGCAATAAATTGGGATGCATTGGAAGCTGATCTAGCAAGAGGCTTAAGGATAGGAGAACACGAACTTGCCACCAATGTCATCCAATACTATATCGACCACCCGATAGAACAGAGGTCTGTCAGGGGCGACAGACGCTAGGAAGGGGGGAGTGTTGGCATACATGTCAGATGAAGAGCATACTAGCACAACGGAGCAGTCATGCACAATACGACAACAAGGCCCAATCATTTTTTCCATGGACCATTTACAACTCAAGTGATTTTAATCACTACACAAACATTGTAAATTCCGTTTTTGGTAGAATAGACTCCATTTTGTGCAAGCCGAGGAGTCCTCAAGCTTGAGGAGTATTAGAACTAGCTACATATCAATTTTCATAATTTTTAGACTCCGTTTGAGCCCTCAAATAGGCTCTAGAACCTAATTTTTAACTAGGCCGGACACTAGGTCTGGACAAGCCCAAAGCTAGTTAGAAAACTATAAAAAGAGCTAGAGAGCTCATTTTTGGGGTTAGATAGTTTGTGAATTGAGCTTATGGAAGAGACTTTTTGACTAATGCAAAGAACTCCATTGTTCCTCTCCTTGTTCTTGCCTTGTGTGCGCGCGTGTGTGTATGTGTGTGCATGCTTGTGTGCTTCTCACTCACACACTTGTGCCTTCACTTGCTCATAGTCTTCATACTAGTCCTCACGTCTCCACGGATTGACAATTATGAGGTGAATCTTCTCACGTTGGTACTCACCATTGTGCTAGAGTGACAATATGCATCTCTTCTATCCTATCAAAGTTGCTATATAGTGGAAAGGGGTGATGATGGCGTACATGACATAGTCAAAATCATAGTTATGAGGGAACTCAAAAAATATGTATTACACCAAAACTTGAATTCACAACATGCCCAACACCACCTATGTTAGCTACATTTTGAATATTCGTGATTGTGATAAGCTATATTTCAACACCTTGCATGATGCCCCACAATGTTTGTAACTACTACATGGTGCACCATGTACACCCATGGTGGATAGTTGGAAATATCCAACTTATTTTCAAGAGCCAAAATGCATAATACATCATTGTTTTCAGCCATGGTTGGTGAGTGTACCCTTATACAAAAAATTGATTGTTTTTCAAAAAAGGTGGATGAAATTACTTGATGGAGCTCTAGTACACATATAGTAGACTTCTAGCTGCTTATATTGCAATTAAAAACCTGAACAAAAATTGGCTAAAGTCCAAAATTCAAAAGCGAAATGTGTTCACACACATCACTAGCGAAATATAGTAACAACTTGGACACTAATTCTTGCGAATACAAGGAGGAAGAGCTAAAACCTAAAACTCAAAAGCCAAATTCCAATTTGTATGTAAATGTCTATTCACTTAGAATCAATGTGTATGGCATTATGTGCGTAATTATAAAATTAAAAAGCGCATAGTGTGCCACAAATTATAGCATAAACATTGTATACAACATAATCTAAAACAAACTATAAACTGAGGTGTATAAAAAGAAATTGATGGTATGCGTTAATGCCAAAATTTAAGTTATTGGCCTACAACATGCAAGTTGAGAGGCTAAATTGCAAGTAGTATAGAAGACGAATGGGAACACATGGCTCAAGAGCATCGGTGGCTGAATGGTGAAATGAACAAATGAGAGCATGATTCTTATAATTCAGTCTTTGGAAGTTAAACATGGCCTACATGTCCGTAGAGTGACTTGCGGACTTCCAGAGATGTATCACACAAATCAAGAATTATAGCACCTCAAGTTTGGACATAGAAAAAAATGTTATGGCCCATTCATGGGGCACTCGAGGAGTTTTTTTTTTGAGAAAGACCAAGATAAATTAAATAATGGAGAATGGGTACAATGTGCAAGGGAAAGCCCCACCTTACATCATCAGTGACTAAAGACAATAATACATAGGAACAGGTATCATACTCAATTCACAAAGATTGAGCCATGATGAATCTGTAAGGGGAATACACTAGCAAGAGGATTTCTCTCCATTTGGATAACTTTTTCTTCTACAATAAACCATTAACTCTAGTGTTGTGGTCTAGATCAAATTTAGTGGCATAAATACAATACTCAGTAGCTCTATGAAGAGCCACTTTACAAGAAAAAGCGAAGTCCTTCTTTCCACTATTGAAAATAGCTTGATTTCTGCTCAAGCAAATATTCTAGAGTATGATCGATCTCCATTGATTCGACAAAACAATGTCCATCCTCTTGCAGGAACCCAACAACATCCCACTGAGACCAAAATCTTTAATTTTGACCAATTGACAATACTTGGCTATAAACTTCCAAAACTTTTGACCATGGTCACAAAAGATGAAGAGGTGGGCAAGATCTTCCTCATTGCCACAAAATACACATTTTTTGTTGGAGTTAGACGTCTGTGGAAGCATGCGAATAGCACAAGGAAGAAGAAGAAGCTTGGAGCACAACACACAATCTTGAATGTATTACCACTAGAATGTACAAAGATAAGTAGCCTGTTAGGGCAATAGGCATATATACAAGCTGGGGAAAAAAACCTCCTAAAGAGGGAAAAAAGTGCCCCGGTGGTCCTAGAGTGTTCACACACATCATCACTACCTAAATATATCAACAAATCCCCCCTGGGAGTGATGCGGTGAACAAGGAACTAGCACTCATGTATAAGGAAGTGCCAAGCTATGTGGAATCAATCCACAAAAGGAAGTAAGCCCAAAGTTTTTCGGAAAGCTTCAAACTTCTCCCAAGGCAGAGCCTTCGTAAAAATGTCTGCAACATTCTCCTATGTGGGCACATATGCCAAGCTGATCCCCCCAGTAGAGAACCTCTCCCTGACATAATTATAATGCACCTCAATGTGCTTCGTGCGACCATGGAACACAGGGTTCCTCGCAACTGCCAATGCACTCTGACTGTCAGTGAAGATGGTGGTGGCAAAAGACTGAGCAATACCCAAATCAGCCATAAGGCATTTGAGCCACACACACTCAATAGTCATTGTGAAAGCTGCCCTATACTCAGCCTCACAACTGGAAGTGGCCACAATAGGCTGCTTCTTGCTCAACCAAGATATACATGAGCTACCAAGCATGAAGCAAAAGCCATTAGTGGACATACAGGTGTCATAGCAACCAGCCCAATCACTGTCAAAAAAAGCATGCAAATCTGGCAGTAGTGATCTCCCCTTGGGATAAAAAAATCCAAGTAGCCGAGTACCACTCAAATAGCGAAAGATGCACTTAACCGCCTGCCAATGCTTGACACCTAGGCAATGCATAAACCTGCTCATCTATGAGACAACAAACTGAATATCTCGCCAAGTAATGCATAAGTAAATCAAGCATCCAATAGCCTACTGAAAGAGAAGAACATCAAATGCATCTCCAACATCATGAAAACTCAATCGTAAACATGTCTCTATAGGAGTGGCAATAGACTTACAATCTTCAAGGCCAAAACATTGCAATAATGTGTCAATATATTTCGTTTGACACAAAGCCATTCCACCATCAACTTGCATAAATTGAATGCCCAAATAGTGATGCAAATGCCTCAAATCAGACATCTCAAATGAGGCATGCAAATCAGCCTTAAAATCAACAATATGCATGTCATGAGGACTAGTGAGCAGTATGTCATCAACAAACACAACAATGATCAGAAGCACATCATTAGCATGCTTAACATATAAGGTGATTTCAGTTGGACTGTTCTCAAAACCATGTGCAATGAGATAGGCATGTATCTTTTCATACCAAGCACGTGGTGCTTGCTTTAAAGCATATAATGCCTTCTTTAACGTGCACACCTAGTTTTCATGCCCTTTCTGCACAAAGCCACGGGGCTGAAAAACATACACTTCTTCATGCAAATCACCATTCAAAAATGCTATTTTATTGTCCAACTGATGTACATTCCAACCATGATGAGTTGCAAGTGCACAGATGCTACAAACAGTAGTCATTCGGCATGTAGGTGCAAAGGTCTCATCAAAATCAATGGTTCTTTCATGTGCATAACTCTTTGCAATAAGCCTAGCCTTATACCTATCAACTATTCCATCAAGTTTACGCTTCACCTTGTATACCCACTTAGTACCAATGGCGTTCTTGCCAGGAGGCAAGTCACATAAAGACCAGGTATAATTCTTCATGATAACATCATATTCAGATTGCATTGCCACCATCCAATGTTCAGAATTTTGTGCTTCATCAAACAAAACAGGCTCAATCTCATCACAGAGACAAGATACAGCCATAGCATACTAATATGATGCAAAAGAGGCACTATGAGAGCTTGAGCGAGTATGATATGAAAAATGTGAATCTAATTTACTATCACGCAAAGTACACACCAATCATTTTGGCATAGTTTTTGCCTGCTCAATATCAACTCTCTCATCAACAAGTGCATCATGTAAATCTACATCAGAAACGGAATGATCTGCATCATCACATGAAACTTGTAAAGGCTGAGAAGTTGCCTCATTAGGACCAGCACTAGACTGTCCACCTATAAAAAGAGGCAGCAAAGTATCATACATGTCTTTGGAGCTAATAGATGTCTCTTTCGTACATGAAAGTAAGGCCTGGATAGCGTCTTCCACAAAAACAACATCATAGCTAACCTGAATGCATTTAGTTTGTGGATGATGCACACAATAGCCTTTGCTTTCAAAATTGTAACCAATAAAAATAAATTTTACTACTTTATCATCCAATTTTCTATGATGTTGTTCAGGCACTAGTGCATATGCTAGACAACCAAAAACACGCAGATGAGCGACAGATGGCTTGCGATTATGCCAAGCCTCATATGGAGTGATAGATTGTAGTGCTTTAGTGGGACACCTGTTAAGTACATATGTTGCACACATAACAACCTCAAGCCAGAAACTATGTGGTAAAGCCTGACTCTTGACCATACACCTTGCCATCTCCATGAGTGAGTTGTTCTTCTGTTTAGCAACTCCATTCTATTGAGGTGTACACAACATTGTACACTGATGTTTTTATCCCATGTTTAGCCAGAAATACATTAAAGTCAGAAGACATATATTCCACCCCTCAATCAGAACAAAGGGTACCCATTTTACATGTTGACATATTTTTAGCCAAAACCAAAAACTGTTTGAAGAACATAAAACTTCGGACTTTGCTTTCAATGGATATACCCATGCATGCCCCGAAAAATCATCAATGAAAGTCATGAAGTAAAGATAATTTCCAAAAGAGGGTGTCTACATAAGACCACACACATCACTGTGAACAAGCTACAATTTTTTACTAGCTCGAAATGAACCATCTTTTGGAAAGGAGGAATGCTGCATTTTGCCCAAAATACAACCTTCACATACATGTTTACCGGGTGCCTCAAGTTTGGGCAAAGAGAACATGATTTTAGATTTCTGCAGGCATAGCAAACTAGCAAAATTCAGGTGACCAAAGCATGCTTGCCAAAGCTTTGCATCTGACATAGCCTGAGAATCATGTACCGCACATGTTGAATCATTCACGGATCTTTCATAGTATATGAGCTTATATAGCCCACAGCATAAAATGCCAAAAGCAATAATCACGTCGCCATTTGACAGATCATAAATTTTACACCTGTCATCAAGAAATTTGATAACCAAGCCAAATCTTAGCTAAAGTCGAAACTGATAATAGATTCTTCTTGATCCCAAACGCAAATAAAGGATTTGAGAAAGCAAAAGAACTACCATCAGTAGTAGTTAGAATGAGCTTACCAACTCCCATGATAGGATAAGAGGAGTTGTTGGTGCATGTGACAATATTCCCTGTAGGGGCAGGCTCGAGTGAAGTGAAGAAATTGCATTGTGAAGTAATATGTTTGGTTACCCCACTATCAAAGTACTAGCAAACATCTGAGTCTATTGCAGACATACACTACTCATGAGAAGATGGGTCAAAATTGCAAACAGAAGTAAATGCCCATTCTTCATTCTGCACTAGATTAGCAGACTTTGATTTCGGTGTGGAGGTCTCTGCAACAACCATTCCAGCCTCCTTCTTTTTTGCCTCTTTAGCAGCTAGTTTTGGACAAATCTTAATAACATGATTGTTTGCTTTACAGGATTTGCAAAATAATTTCTGCTTTTCTAATTTCTTCTCATCTTTGGCTTCCTTCTTCTTACATTTGCAAATTTCTGCTTACTAGTAGAAGAGCTCCATTTACCTTTGCCCTTCTGACTAGCCAAGAAAGCTTGATATGCAACACGCATAATAGACATGTTCTGTCTAGATCGGTCTTCCTGCAACAAAACAAAAACTAACTCTTCAAATGTTAAGGCATTTGGATTGCCTTTCATCATCAAATGAAGAGTAGAAGCAAAACTCTAATAGGAGTCGGGAAGACCATTTAGAACAGTTTGCACAAGTGAACTGTCAGGAAGGACTTCATCTACAGAAATCAACTGTTCCTTCAAATCCTTGATCTTTGTCAGAAAATTGTCCATAGAATCACCTTCATTCATGTGCTCACTCTCCAACTGTTTTTGAAGGTAAGCAACACGAGCCTCATTCCTAGCCTAGTACAATATGGTAAGTGTATCCCAAGCATCCTTAGCTGTTCTGCAAGAGCGAATGTGAGGAATAATGGCATGTTTGATAGACAAAGCTATCAATGCATGTGTCTGAGCATCTCTGCCATCCCAATGAATGTGCTCTACAGTACGTGCAATAGAAACAATAGTATGAACATGAATTTGTAGAATATCACCATCTTCGACACCATCTACATCAACTTTAGTACCTATATTTGTAGTACCTGTGTTCGTAGGTGTAATAGGATGTTTTTCAACACCATGCACAATATTCCATAGTCCTTTTGCGACCAATACATGACACATCATATAAGCCCACAATGGATAATTGGTACCATCCAACTTATCCTCAACAACCAACATACAGAATACATCACTGCTTTCAGCCATGGCCACTAACTAAAATACCTTGATGTAGAAAAATGACTACATCTGAAAAAGTTGAACATAACTACCCAAACAAGCTCTACTAGACCTATAGTAGACTTCGAGATGCTTATACTGGCAAACTCAAATTGGTATATATCTTTGGCACAAACAGACGAAATAGCCTACACAAGTGCTACGTGCCAAATTTTGTGCGATTCTGAGACTGTGACTGGAGGAGTGTCGACAATGCCCTAGACGAAGCAGTGGCCTACTCTGATACCAATTGTTGGAGTTAGATGTCTACAAGAGCACATGAACAACATAAGGAAGAAGAAGAAACTTGGAGCACAACACACAATACTGAATGTATTACCACTAGAATGTACAAAGATAAGTAGCCCATTAGGGTAATAAGTGTATATACAAGCCAGGGAAAAAAACCTCATAAAGAGGGAAAAAAGTGCCCCGGTGGTCCTAGAGTGTTCACACACATCACTACCTAAATTATCAACATTTTTCATCACTTATGTTACATTTCTTGGCTTTTTGACCTATCCAGAGTCCATTATGAATAATCATCCATTGAAAAGTTGAGTGCTCTATGGACACAGTGTAGGCCTAGACAACTTGAAACCTATATCTTCATTGATGGGGAGACCACTGCACATTCCATCTGCTATTAAGTTTATTCACTAGCATAGAGATGCCAAAAGACTTCTTCTTGTAGACTTTGTAGATATCATGAGCAACTTCAAAGATAGAAACTCTCTTGGTATGATAGCAGCTTTCCAATTGATCCTCCAACAATCTAAGAGTATGCAACAACATCTATTTATAGGCTGTAGATAGACCAACCAAATTAGTAATGTAGAAATTGTCCACAAGAGAGTCATTTTGAAACATACTAATACAGTTAGTGAAACCAATTATTTTGCATTTATGTTTAATGATGTTAAGATTTTCCTAGTTGTTAAAGGCCATCTAGCGAGTCCACAAAGATTCCTGCAAAAAGAAAGATTTATTAGAAGAAAACTTGGAGCTCAGTAAATAATTGCTTTTGACACACATCTAAGACTTCCACATATCACAAGTAAGTTTGCTGCCAGCTGGAATGAAATTATGATGAGAGCACACAAGATCCCAAAGACTATTGTCAGTCCAGGCTTTGTAACCTTCCACATAAAATTTATTGATATTCTTTTTAATGAGACAGACCCAAAAATCATCAGAGTTTAAGGACCTAAGAATCCCTTTAGCGGAGAGCTGAACAGCCAGCTTGGAAGGACAAAGCAGGCTAATCCCACCATCTTCCTTCTTCATACAAGTATCCCAAGCAACTTTGTCATAGAATTGTATTGATGGTTACCACACCATAAAAACCTTATGGCAAGTACCATGACTTTTTGCAACTCTTTTTTAGATGGTTTCCAGCAAGCTAGAAGATACACAATGGAAGACAATAAATAGTGGTTGAGGATAAAAACCCTATGGGAAACAGTTTGTTGAAGACCTATCCATTTGAAAATCTTATTTCTAAACCTGTTCAAATCCCAATTCCATCTTTGAGAAAAAGTAACTTGGAACCCAACAGGGATACCTAGAAGTCTAAAAAATCACACCATCTTTTAAAATGTCACAACCAACCCTTTCAATACAAGAAGGAATACAATAATTAGAAGCTCTAAAAGCAATGTCTAAGAGACTAAAGAATGAAGTTCCATTCAATTCTGTCGTAAGCTTTGTCAAAGTCAATTTTGAAGAAATAAAAGTCTTGGTTACTCTCTTCAGCATACTCCATCCCCTCCCACAAAGAGATAATGGAATCAAGTATGTATCTACCTCTAACGAAGCCTTTTTGCTCAAGAAGAAAAATTTTATTCATGATAAGACCAAGTCTCCTAGCTAAGGTAGAGGAAAAAATCTTGTAAATAGAAGTCATATAGAAAAGGGGTCTCCAATTGTTTAGGTCATCCTTGGGTCCCTTTTTATGAATAAGCTTAATAACACCCATATTGATGGAAGCATGAAGAGCACCTATCTTCACAACATCTTGCCATACCAAGAGAATAAGGGGGGTCAAAAAATATTTTAGAACCAAGAAGAACTCATTTGGAATCCCGTCAAGACCGGGAGACTTGTAGGGTTTCAATTTACTAATGGTTTCTCTGACCTCACTAACAGTGAGGGGTAGGTCCAAGATGGTAGCAAGGCTGGCAGGAACCATTTTTTTATTTTAAGAGCAATAAGAGCTTTGGCCCTCTAAATGTCCTCCCCACACTTGGGAGGCACAAAGAAAACACTAGTAAAGAAGCTAATAGCCTCCTGCAAGTTCTCCTCAATATTGATAGCATGACCTCCTAAACTCTTCTTCAACAGAGGGATAAAATCCCTAGCCTTTTTCTTTTTGAGAAGATCAAACATGTGCTTAGCAGGTCTATCCATTTTACCCACCCAAAACTCTCTAGAGGCAGCAAGAGCACTGTGAGGTAAGAGGTAATCTTCAATCCTCAATCTTTCTTGCAGTTGAGGAGTATTCCATGGTTCTATTGGTTATACTACTAAAACTCCCAACTCTATGCAAAGTCTTCAACCCTATGTAAAGTGTTGGAGGATGCTCAATGTATCTAACTAAACACGGTGTCCCAAGTTGCATACAAGTAAAAGAAAACCCTTGCACATGTCATTTTTTAAGACTTTGGCATCAAGCTACTCGTTTGCATATTCTATACACACTTGGGCAAAGGATGGGCCATGGTCATTATCATGGAGAAGCCAATTCATGATCATGATCCTTGAGCGTTGGAAGTTGGGTTAGACACACATGTGTGGCTTGTACACTTAAGCTTATACATTATTAAATAGTTAAGTAAATAAAAATAAACAAATAAATAAATATATGTACATGTATATAATATGGGATGCTCAGTTCCTATAGAGATGGGCGACCTCAGTGGTGCAAGCACTACCTCTGTGGTAGAGAAGACATATGTCATCTCTTCTTTTCGTGCCCTAAGAGTCGCTTTGCCTAGAAGTCTCTTGCCAAGATTTTAAGTTTACAATGTCAAATCAACCGGAAGCAAGCATTACTTGGCTAAATGATTGGTTGTTACTTTGTCTCGAAGGCTCTTATTAGGATTTTAAGTTTACAATGTCAAATCAATTGGAAGCAAGCATTATTTGGAGAAATGATTGGTTGCTCCTCTGCCTTGTGGAATGCCATCAAGGGGAAGCATTGTGGAAGCTATGGAAAGAAAGATGTGCAGCCAACTTTGACGAACAGTTAGGTAGAAGAATATGTGATTGTAAGAAGTCCCCTCCTTTTAGAAACCATAGAATTTTCATCATGTATAATAACAATATCAAGAGTAGCTAGACTGCCCATGAGGGCAACAAAGATAATTAACCTTTTTTGTAACCCCCTTTAAAACTTAATTTCTTATCGTCTCTTGGCCTTGACCACTATTATGCCTTCGGGTCATCCCACCCCTGCTTTGTGAGATAAAGGGGATCCCAAGGGTACTATACCCTCCATTGTTATGTTGTCTTTCTTTTTAAATTAATTCAAGCAAGGGAAACTATGCCCTACTGAACTTCCTTTTTTTTTTATAAAATGGACAACCTAATGCTCTAGACCGGTTTTATGAATAAGCATTCTTCCTCTAAAAGAAATTAGACACACTCAAATATTATACGCAATCTTCGAAATCACGGACACAACAATGTCCCTCCATTCACAAAATGTCATACATTTGTGTATATGAGCTATGTCACTCATAGACTCGATACATACTACTGAGAAAATAATTAGCACTTGTTCTAAGTTCTCATGAAAGTAGAGAACAGTAATAGTCCACTCCCCTTTGTTACTTTCAAACAACATCGTGTTTCTTTCTAACCTTCCAGTTCCACTCCCGAATTTGAAATAAAATGGAAGAAGTAAATACTAAAAAAGGATTGTGTGCCTTAGACTAGAGTACATGGACACCCTATGGGGGTTGTGGCTATTTGCTGTAACCCTTTCTTTTGACCATTTCTAATATTAATCTTCTTTGTTTTGTCATAAAAAAGGGGATTGTGAAGAGAACTAGTTACAAAAGGTAGTGAGACTAAACTCAGGGGGCGAGCTTCCTCAATACACCTGATAACAAAACTTGGACACTCTAGACAAGTCCAGGTTACAAAGTAAGAGGAAATTTTTATAGCCACTTTGACAAAAACTTTTGAGAATGTACTCTCTAGAGTGATTTTTGATGGCCCTTAGTTGTATTTAACCTTGATCCCCCTTGCAAGGGTGGTATGTTTTTGTATCTGACCCAGATGTAACTCTTCCCATTTAAGGATGGATTTTGTCAAGAGCAGTACTTTTGGAGATGAGTAGAAGCTTCTTTTGAAAGTCGTAAAGAGAAGTTCAATGGGTTTGTAAGTACGCAAAGCTTGAGTTAGGGTTTGCGAACGCCTTTATCAATTTGGGCTTTGCTCCTGTAGTGTCACTCTGCCCTGGTGCGCCCTGGGGAGAGGGGCTCACGGACAGTGATTTTGCATATTCTGTACATTTGGTGCTGGGTCCATGGCTCTCCATGAAGTGTTGGCGAACGGTTTGGCCCAAGCCAACCTTACGATGTCCATTTCGATCGACCTCTTCAGCATTGCAATGTTTCTCCGGCTGATATAGCTTCGGCCTCCCATTCAAGCTCTCAAATCCAAGCCGGTAAGTCATATTTGGAGGCATCGACTGCTGGAGGCTCTCCTATTAGGCCAGTCCCTCATTATGTCCCCTCTCAAGGTATTTCCTTTTCTAATGCCTCTATTGATGGAGGTAAAGGAAAATGTCTATTGTTGGAAGACCCGCATAGGATAGAGATAAAAGAACATGCAGGACATTAGGGACAATAACGAGCTGATTATTGATAGTAATAAGTTCATTAGTTGGCAAAATCAACTTAGTAAATGTGTTGTGATTGGACTTTGCCATGGTCCTCACCCTCCCCAGGAGATATTGAAGAATTGGATGAAAAATATTTGGGAAGCCCGTGGGCTTTTTGTCAAACAAATATAGTACCTACCTAATGGATATTACGTGTTTTTCTTCGAGGATGCGAATAGTGCTTTATATGTTATTTCAAAAGAGCAGTGGATTATAAAAGGGGTTCCTGTTTCCTTTTTCAAATGGTTCCCAAGGTTTAACCCTAGGGGACCTAAGCCTACCAAAATCCTGATTTGGGTGGAGTTCCCTGAACTATCAATAGATTTTTTATCCATGGGTTGAGAATATAGGTAGTAAAATTGACAAAGTTTTAGGGAAAAGGGTTAGAAACAATGGAATGAATCCCAAATGGGATCCTCAGGTTATGATCAAGGTGAATATTTCTAGAGAAATGAAAACCACATTATATATCAAGAATACAGAGGGTAAGTTCCTTCACGAACAAAAAGTAATGTACAGAAATCTACCTAATGTGTGTTATAATTGTATAAACAGGGACATATGATAAGGGATTGCTCTCTTCTGAAGCAATCTGATGCAAATCCTGATGGGAAAGATGATATTGCAGGTCTTAATGAGATCGTAGAGAAAGATTAAGTGGCTCCTCAGGCTGCAGCTTCCCAGACAGTGCTTTCTGTTAACAAAAAACCAAGCCAAAAAAAAAAAACAGTTTCAGCCCTAACTCCAATCCCTTTGATGTCCTCTTAGAAGGAGTCTTCAATCCTTTAAGGCTTTCCTCTTGCTCCCCTTCTATTTGCTATTGCTAGTGACTCTCTAGGTTGGCTTGTTAAGGATGCCATGGAAAAAGGGCTTATAAAAGGTATTAAGATTCCCAATTTTGATAAGCAAATAAGGCTCCAAATGTTTGTTGATGATACCAATGTGCTTATTAATGCTGATGATCAACCTGCCTCTATTTTTCTTGAATGCTTGAATACTTTTTGTCTCGCTAGTGGGTCTAAGCTTAACCACCTTAAAACGGGTGTTAAGCTTCTAATAATTGCATCCCCCAAGTGGTTTTTGTCATTGATTGTAATATTATCAGGGACGGGGAAATTTTTAGGTTCTTAGGGATTCCTATGGGGTTTAATGTCACCCTTGAATAGAGATGGCAGTGGGTTCTTAATAAATTCAGGTCCAAAATCTTTAGTTGGTATAACTGTCAAAGCTCCCTCTCACATCAGTCTTTTGTGCTTAATAAATACATTATGCCCTCTTTGGATTATTTCATTTCTTGTTGGCTTCCATCTTGTAAGCAGCTTAATCAGGCTATTTGTTTAGCAAAAAGATTCCTTTGGGGAGGAGATAATCAAATCCAAAGGTGCACCAAGGTTTCTTGGGAGATTTGTTGTCTTCCCAAAAAGGAAGGTGGTTTGGGTATTTGCTGTCCAATTAAAATATTTGAGAATCTGGTGGCAAGTGGATCCATAGATGTGTTTCTTCTACAGATTTATGGTCTATTCTTATTAAAAGAAAAACCGAACTTTTTTACATGCAGGGATACAAGTCCTAGACTGGGTCCAACCTTTGGGACATAATGATTTCTCCTCAAAGTTACTGTCCGGTTGGAAGCTCTCTCATCACTAGACTCTAGAAAATCTGGATGAAGGTGAAAAGTGAATTCACACCTAATTGGAGTATGTTGACTAACAAGAACTTTATTTTGTAGGAATCACCCTGGTTAGGATGGCTTGATCACTAGGCTAAAGTTCCTCTCGACATTAAAGGGCATAAATGCAACAAGGCTGGGTTTTTGTCCTGGGGAAACTTCATGGAACAAGATAACCCTGTGACTGATGATCTCATTAATAGTCTTACTAACATCTCCTTTACTTGTGAACATGTGTTGAGGCAAAGGAGGAACATGTTGACTGCCAAGTTAAGGAACTGCTGTGACAAGATCATCAGAATGAAAGGAGTGACTGCTGCCATCCTGGAGAAGTTCCAAAATTCCAAAAGGTTTGTTGAGATCATAAAAGACAATCTTAACAAAAGATGGAACTTGAGCTGGCCCTCCTCCTAGTGGAGATACAGATTCCAAAGCATCTAGGCCTTCCCTAAGGGTATTAAGCATTCATTGTTGCAATGGCTAATAGTGCACAATGGCCTCTAGATTGACACAAGAATCAGAAAGCTTAAACCTATTGAAGGTCGTTGTATACACTGTGGCAGGGTGGAGGATTTACCCCATCTGTTTATGAATTGTTATGTGGCCAAATCTCATTGGAAAGTCATCAGCAGAGTCATCTCCTACATAAATAGAGGACCTCTTTTCACTGTAGAAATTTTATTGGGATACTGTGTTGATATGGATGTGGTCCTTTGGAACTTATGGAAAGGTTCTACCCTGTGGACCATATGGAGGAATAGGAATGCCTGTATACATCATCAAAACTTAAGCCTCAATGCTTCCCTTCTTGTATTGCATAAAGAGCTGTATATTACTGGATCTAATTGTATAAAAGCTATTAGGGATGGTCCCCATGATTGCTTAACCAAAAATGAAATTGTTTCCTCCTACCCTTACACTAGGCGGAAAAAATTGATGCTTGACTTGTATTGCCCTAAAAGGCTTCTCATGTTGTGTAATCTTTAGTCTCTCTTGGCCTCTGAGATGGGGTGCACATTCTGCCCCATGTACATTGTATACTCTTCATTAATTTAATCTTTCTTGCTTGTTGTCTGAAAAAACACTCTTCCCATTTAATTTATTACTTTTCTTTGTTCTCTCACAAAAAAAAAGAAAAAAAAAAGGGATTCTGTATTGTATTCACCAGAAGTCATAAAGGCGCAGCTCTGGTAGTTGCGTAAAAGAAACCGGACATGAAGAAGGAGAGAGAGAGAGATTGGATTTCAAGAACAAGTTTTTTTATGTCGTTGTGCAAAAATTTCCTAGCGGCACTTTTAAAGTCTCATGAGTCATCATGCTGCATATGTTCATGTTTGCTGCAGGAAGATGTTTGAACATGTCATGCATGAATGAAGGCCATGATATGTGTACTTTGGAAACACAGCACATTGCACGGTCTGTTTATCAACAGGAATACGTATAGTCAGTCTCCCGTCGTGACTCGTGACCGCGCTCGACAAATTTACCTTTCAAGATGGTTAGCGATAACAGTCTGCTTGGCTAGGGTTTGGGGACCCTCCAGGCTCCAATGGCCAATGGCCATATCTGTCTCATACTGATCAGTCTTCTGATCGTGATCTCCGTGCCCTATGGCTTCCGTGATCTGCGGGCTCACCCAACTGCCTATTAAAAGCTCTTCATACTTCCTGCTATGATAGTGAGTCTTCGCTCCAACATCTAGTGGCTCTTAGTTTCTTGCTATCACTGTGCAGCTATAACGCCCCAAGCGAGCTCGCCACACCTGCGCTATTAGCAATGGCCGGCGTGTCTGCGATGTTGAAGCTGCTGTCGCTGGTGTTCATGACGTTACCAGAGCTGCCCTTCTCTCACGCAGCTTACTACGGAGATGGCGGAGGGTGGAGCGATGCTCACGCTACCTACTACGGTGGAAGCGACGCGTCTGGCACGAATGGTCAGTTGCCGCTGCCTTCTGGTTTTCCCTCTTAATTTTTACTTCCTTTAGTTTACCTTCTTAATTTCTGGTTGATTGCCTTACAACTCATGGTTGGTTTATGTTCTGTTCCCTACAGATGGTGCCTGCGGATATGGCAACCAAATTTTTGCCTATGGCACACTCACAACAGCATTAAGTGCTCCTCTTTTCCAAGGAGGCGATACTTGCGGTGCCTGCTTCGAGATCAAGTGTGCCAGCGATGGCTGCCTGCCGGGACAGCCCTCCATTATCGTCACCGCCACCAATCTTTGCCCCCAGGGGAGCAATGGCGGCTGGTGTGATTTCCCGAAGCAGCACTTCGACCTCGCTCAACCGGCGTTCGGTAGCATCGCAGAAATCCGTTACGGACATGTGCCACTTCTCTACCGAAGGTGAGAGGCTTTGTGTCACCATTTGAGTGCTGAGTGATAGAACGCAACAGGCGCTTCGTACCTGACTGAGAACGTAATTGCTGTGAACAGGGTGAATTGTCAGAGATCTGGCGGTATCCTCTTTCAGATCAATGGACACACATTCTTCAACCTCGTGCTGGTGACCAATGTGGGCGGTGCAGGCGACGTACTATCCGTCGAGGTGAAGGGATCCAACACGGGATGGCGCCAGATGAAGCGCAATTGGGGGCAGAACTGGGAGGACGGCACCAACCTCTGTGGGCAGAGCCTCTCATTCCGTGTCACCGCGAGCGATGGACGTGTTGTAACGTCCTACAACGTCGCCCCCTCTGACTGGCAGTTCGGACAGACCTTCTCTGGTGAACAATTTTGAACAAGAAGTGCTGTAAGCAGATCTGTCGCATACATCTCCATTTGAAAGCACATTCTTGCTGCAAGGGCCCCATTTTCGTGTACTGTCTACCTACACATTACCATCTCTGCTTAGTCCATGGAGAACAATTGTCTCCCTGACGCTGAACATTAGTGTAGTGCATATAGATAACCTGACCCTCTTCCATTTCTCTGCCTTTATATATTCCGGCAGATTTCTTCTCGCCCACTGTCCTATCTTCCGGAGTGTTTTTGAGGTGTGCTTTGTGAGTGTCCGCCACCCATTGGTGTTGTCGACTAATGCGGTGAGAGCGACAAAGTCACCCGGCACTTCGTTACAACCATTGTATTCAATAACATCCTTGTGATGTTATCTCTATGGAATGTCGAAATCCCGACATTTTGATGAGTGACATTCTACTTCTACTATTTCAAATTCAGGTGAAGGTTTCTCTTGCTATCCTGTAATCGCTTGTTGTCTTTTCTCTTCATCTGTGGCAGATGCGCCTCATCACATGAATTTGCTGTAGATTCTGAACGTGTAACAGCCGTGTTACTGCTATACTAATCTCTTCTGGCTATTTTCTTAATATCGTCTTTCCTTTTTCCATCCATTTCCCCACCTTCTCCCACCCTTAAACATATCATAATAATTTTTCTGGACTTTTTATTATCTTTGTAGTATATTTCGTTTCTATATAGTGTTTATTAACACTTATGGTTTCATTTTCATGAGTTCCAATACGCCTTTGGTATTTTTTGTGACAATGTGAGGGTTCATCCCCTTTCCATTCAATAGAAGATAGTTCATAATGATTGGAGTATATCTTTGAGTTCATAGTGAATGGAATATATCTTTGAGTGTTATTGCAATTGCTAATCTCATGTAGTCAACATCAGGTCTTCCCTTTGTGTTGTTATGCCCACTTCTTTTACCTCAGTAACATCCATTCTTTATCTAATTCTTGGGTAGATTGTGGACAACACTTGTCCTCCATTACCTTTGGGATGACTACAAGATGCCAATCTTTGAGTGTTATTGCAATTGCTAATCTCATGTAGTCAACATCAGGTCTTCCCTTTGTGTTGTTATGCCCACTTCTTTTACCTCAGTAACATCCATTCTTTATCTACTTCTTGGGTAGATTGTGGACAACACTTGTCCTCCATTACCTTTGGGATGACTACAAAATGCCAATCTTGGCAGCACTTACTTGCAAATTTGGTAAATTATTGAAAAGAACATCACAGGGAGCGTAAGCGAGTTGAGTTGCTTAGTAATTGATCGTATCTTCTCTAGCTGCATAGGTCCACCATTGCCCCCACCATGTGTGCTACCTCTTGCTACTGATAGCTGCTAGAGCAATTATGTATCTCAATCGTGCGTGCGATAGAGTTCGGTAGCATTAGTTTGTTGATCCCAACTAGTTGTCATATGAAGGAATGCATCGTTTGGAGTCTAACTCAGAGATTGCACACTCTCTCTCTCTCTCGTCGTTTGTTTGATGTATAGGTGACTACAGAAGCATTTTAATATTGCACCATTGTCTGAGCTTTCTTCCTCCTAGAGATAGGGAGGAGAGATACAACTCTCAAACACATGCTATAACAAAATTTGGCAGTAGAAGAAGTGCAAGTATGACGATTTGCTATCTGAGGTGGGAGGATTGGTGCGCCATCGATAATAGCTAAAAGAAGAGATACCGTGCGTCAAGTACTTGTTCTTGCCATAGAGGTATAGTATACTAAGAAAACAAGATCCTTTGTACCATTCTACTCATAGTACACAAGTGAGGAGAGAGAGAGAGAGAGAGAGAGAGAGAGAGAGAGAGAGAGAGAGAGAGAGAGAGAGAGAGAGAGAGAGAGAGAGAGAGAGAGAGAGGGAGAGAGAGAGAGAGAGAGAGAACCAAGGACAACATAGTCCAGGGTATTAGGGGTAAAGGCTTGTAAACTTCAATTTTCTTACTAATGAATCAATTTCCACTCTTTGGCACCAACACTATGCACACAAATCTTATTTTACTAGAATCTCAACATCTCAATTGGTTAAGGGATTACCCAAGATTGGAAAAGTGCATGATATCTTCCAAGACTACATTCAAGGCAAGCAACATAGGGCTCTTGTTGCAAAGGAGGCTTCTAATTGAGCAAGGAATCTTCTAGCCATAGTCTACATGGATCTCTATGGACCAATGAATACCCATTGTTAAGTAGTTCACTCTACTTGTTTCTCATAGTATATGATCATATGAGATACATGTGGATTAATTTCCTCAAGTCTAAGGCATATACATTTTCTTAGCTCAAAGAATGGGTCTATCAAGTTGAGAACCAAGCGTCCAGTTTAGTAAGGACCAATAGATATCATGGAGGTGGTGAATCCATCAATCATGACTTTGATAACTTTGCGAAACAAAAAGGCATCAAGAGGCAAGTCACTCTATTTTGTAATTTATCCTAAAATGGAGTATCTGAAAGAAAGAATTGTACTATCATGCAATCAGCACATGCTATGCTTTATAACAAAAACTTACCATTCAAGTTTTGGGTCGAAGTAGTTCACACTGTACATAATCAGTCAAGGTTTAAAAGTGCATTACACAACAAAACTCCATTTGAAGCCTACTATGGATGCAAGCCCAATGTCAACTACTTTCGAGTGTTTGGAAATGAAGCATTCGTGCATGTGCCCAAACAATATCGAGATAAGTTGGTATTTAAGTCCAAAAAGCATCTATTCATTGGCTATAGTGAATAATCCAAGGCATACATGCTCTACAATCTTGAGAACCACTCCATCACCACTTCATCCAATTTTCTGCGATGTTGTTCAGGCACTAATGCATATGCCAAACAACCAAAAACACGCAGATGAGCAACAGATGGCTTGCGGTCATGCCAAGCCTCATATGGAGTGATAGACTGCAACGCTTTAGTGGGACACGTGTTCAGTACATATGCTGCACACATGACAGCCTCAAGCCAGAAACTATGTGGTAAAGCCTGACTTTTGACCATGCACCTCGCCATCTCTATCTTGTATTTATCCTAAAATGGAGTATCTGAAAGGAAGATTCAAGGTTTCAAAAGTGCATTACACAACAAAACTCCATTTGAAGCCTACTATGGATGCAAGCCCAATGTCAACTACTTTTGAGTGTTTGGAAATGAAGCATTCGTGCATGTGCCAAACAATATCGAGATAAGTTGGTATTTAAGTCCAAAAAGCATCTATTCATTGGCTATAGTGAATAATCCAAGGCATACATGCTCTACAATCTTGAGAACCACTCCATCACCACTTCACAAGATGTCATCTTTGATTAAGCTTCAAAGTACTCAACCAAAGATCCAAGTTCAAGTTTGAGTCCACCCATCTATACTTTAGAGGGCACACAATCATCTCTAAGAAAAGTTCAAAAGCTAGTACTTCTCATCAGCCTAGGAGATCTTAAAGGCTCATCAAGAAGCAACAATATGAAAAATGCCACTATGTTAATTTTGCACTTATGCATCAACATCAATAAATTCTAGAGCCTTCTAATTTTAAAGAAGCGCAAGGCCAATCTGAGTGGGAGGAAGCTATGCAGATACATGGATGCAGTTGAAAAGAACAATACTTAGATACTTATTCCAAAGCCTACTAATCATCAAGTTATTAGAGTTAAGTGGCCATACAAAGTTAAGTAAAAATTAAATGGTACTTTGGAAAAGTACAAAGCAATTGTAGCTAAAGACTATAAGCAAAAGCACAACATTGATTATGAAGAAACCTTTACCCCTACTATAAGGTTTTGTTGGGGGGTTCTTTAGTTGAAAGGTGCTAGAGTGTTTGTAGGAGAAGAATGGAGAAGAAGAAGAGAGACAACTGCATTGGAAGCCTTTGAGTCTTGATTAACAATAAAAGTAGAATAGCTTTGTGTAGATTGAGAAAAAAATATTCTCTATCCATAGAACTTAAGCCAAAGAGCACACACAAGTATACAAAATACCACAATTACTTATGTTGTCAACCTCCTCTGTGTTTGTCCTCCACCTTGTCTAGTAGCTTCCCCTTGTGCACACCTTGTAATCAGGCTTCCAATAAGGTTGAAGGAAGGCTCGACATGCAGCAACATCTCCTTGATGGTCCTTTGTCCCACCTTAGTTCCTCTCTTGATTGCTCTATGCAAACTCTCTCTGCATACCTCTTCTCACTCTTTTTCACTCTCCTTGCACACGTTGCTTCACTGTGCATGTATTGTTCCATTGTGTCTTGCTCTTTCTTGCTCCTTAGTCTCACTCCTTAGTTCAAGAATTGCCAATGCTTTGGTTGTGTCTGTTTCCCTTTTAGTGCATCACTTCTACTAGTGTATCTTGATGCTCACTTTGATGCCCCAAGAACCACTTATGTGTAAGGTCAATGGCTCTCTATTTTGTATTGTGGTGACTTTATGAGAAACAAAATTTTAAATGGGGGGCCACTCATAAACTCCTGCTTTCACTTCATATGTTGATTGAGTAGAACCTTCAAAAGAACATAAGAGCATTCTAGTAGGAGAAGGAAAGAACAACTATGAGGAAACATCAAAATTAGACACCAGAGTAGTGAAAATGGATGAAGACGCAAGATTGGTGGAGGGGTATGAATGAAAGTACCAGGAGGGTTTGGGAGCTAATGAGGATAGGGTAGGGGGGGAGGATGAGGGCTTGGTTCAGGTATAAGGGGAGGGGTAGGGAGTAGGATGAGGGGCTGATGACAAGTAAAAATTACCCAAAAAACAGAGAAGTGACATGTGAAACATATGAATAATATGAATCATGTGGGAAAATCAGGATGGAATAGACCATGTTGAACACGTGTAAATGAGAGATCCCATGGTAAATGTTGCAAATCATAGGGATTCTGATCAAAATACTAAAAAAGTAATGGATTTTGAAATACTAATGCAAAAAATGAGTCCAAAGGTGTCGAGGAACATGAAATTGACTCCACGTTTAAAAAAAATGGCCAGTCGAGATGCAATCTAGAGCCATGGAGAATATATATCTAAAGAACAAAAAAATATTGGCCAAACCATAGGATAAAAAATATCCTATGGTTGGCGAGGGGGAAGGGAAGGTGGGATTGTGGTGCAGGGAGGGGGTAGGGGGGGAGAGAGAGAGAGAGAGAGAGAGAGAGAGAGAGAGAGAGAGAGAGAGAGAGAGAGAGAGAGAGAGAGAGAGAGAGAGAGAGAGAGAGAGAGAGAGAGAGAGAGAGAGAGAGAGAGAGAGAGGAGAGACAAGTAGAGAGAGGTAGAGAGAGTGAGAGAATTAGAGAGAGAAGGATGAGAGATATAGAGAGAGAAGGATGAGAGATATAGAGAGAGAGTAGAGAGAGAATGTTTTTAAAGAATAATAAAAAGCAAGGAGCCATTTTTTTTAAATATGCCAAAAATGGAGAAAAATTCAAACAAAATACCAAGAAATTCCCAAAAAATTCCAAAAAAATCAAGAAAAATTCTCAAAAAGTTAGCACAATTTTTACAGAACTTAGCACACTCAAAAAATGAGAGAGATTTTTTTTTTCTATTCTAACAAGAAAAAGAGCACTAAAAAAGAGAAATAATTCCCAAAAAAATCTAGAAAAAAATTCTAAAAATTTCTAAGACTATCCAACAAGATTCTCATGACTTGGGCAATAAAATAACCTCCAAAATACATGGGAAAAACTTAAATAAGAAGCATGACATTGATGAAACTTAGAAAACTAAGCAAAGAAAATGGTACAAGAAGAATTATGTACAACATGGACAAACTTTGTAAGTTCCAAGTGATCCAAAAGACTTCAATTTTTTTGATGATAAACCTTGAGCCTACAAGTCTCTAATCGCATTACACCCCATTTTTGTTGTCTTCTTTTTTGGCGAAATGGCCCTAGAATATGGCCACTTTGAATGCTCCACTAGAATAATGATTCTATGAATGATATTAAAGGATTTAAGCGCACACATGCGAGTGATTTTTGGTAGTATGCAGAAGTGAGACAATAATTCACTAGGGAGTGAACGACTTAAAGGAAAATTCCTTTTCATGAAGAGCTTGTGTTGATATGGATGATACTTTATGTGTGTGTAGCTTGCAATCCGTTTTCATTGGCTTGACAATAATTCACTAGGGAGTGAACGACTTAAAGGAAAATTCCTTTTCATGAAGAGCTTGTGTTGATATGGATGATACTTTATGTGTGTGTAGCTTGCAATCCGTTTTCATTGGCTTGACAATAATTCACTAGGGAGTGAACGACTTAAAGTACTTGAAAATTCCTTTTCATGAAGAGCTTGTGTTGATATGGATGATACTGTATGTGTGTGTAGCTTGCAATCCGTTTTCATTGACTTTTCATGAATTGATGTCCTTATTTGTACGCGTTTTATTTATGAGTTTGTCCATGTCAATCACCGAAGAATGACAAGTATACATATCTAAAGAAGAAAGTCTATACACAGTTGTGCGAAAGGTAGTGAAAAGATGACACAATATCACTCACAAGTATTCCTCTCTCTCTCTCTCTCACATACACACACACTGTCACTCACAAGTATTCCTCTCTCTCCCTCTCTATCTCATACACACACAGAGTTTTGAATACAAGTGTCATCTTCTTGTTTCACTCTTGCCTAGCATACAAAAAACCTAAAGTACCTTTCCACAGCCTCTCCATCCACCAAGTGGATCAACATGACTATTTGCTACTAGCTACGTCTTTGATAACATGTCTATGTGTGGAAGGAGGCTTTCATATACCTCTCTATCAATTTGTGTATCTGTGTTGGGCAGGCTATCAGTAACCTCTATATTAACATATGTATCCATGTGGAGGGAGGGGCTTGTTGTGCGTGCTACAGAATGCAATATCTACAATGCGCAGACAATTTCTTTTACTAAATGAGCACATAATATGCTTCAAGTATATGATAGTTATCAAGATCACACACTCAAGCGTGTGACATACCCACTTCTTGCGCACATCTAGGTTATTGAGTGCTCCTTTTTCAAGGTTCATAAGGTTCCCTATGTTTGATGCATGTCGTTATACCAGTTTTCGACCCACCCTACAAGTTTTTATACAATCTCTGTAAATTCCATGTCAAATACTCATGCTCATATCTTTCGCAAACAATGTAGGACTATTTTTAAGGGAACTTCTATATAAGATGATGTTATGCGGGCAGTGAGAGACCTTTTGCTTAATTGAAAATCATTTGAGAGTAAGATAGACTTATTTTCTATAGTGCCGTTGTAACTTTGCTAATTTTCCATTGTTCTTCTCTCGTTTTCTCTCTTCCGAGGTGCATGTCTTTCTTGTTTTAGGTGCCTATGCGTATTTCCAACGCATCTCCTCCCATCTCCAAGTGTTGATATGCTTATTAAGAAGAGTTGTGAGTAAGAAGGTTAGAATAGGTCAACTTTTGTTTCAATAAGGAAGTTCGGCATGAAGCTTAATCTCTTCGAATTAGCTTGAATTAATTGAAAGTACAAGTGAAGGTGTGCTTAGTACCCCTAGATCCCATGTATCCGGCAAAGCAGGAATCAGACGCTTGGCATGAGTAGTATTACAGAGCCCAATGTTCCACTAGGGTAGAGCTTGGGAAGGGATGACCCTAGGTTCCAACAAAGAAGGCGGTTTCAGATGGCCCTTAAGGCCCAAAATGATATCCACCTGAACTAGAGGCCACAAAGGGGTGCCTAAAGGCTCTAAACCACATTCATCCTATCTAAGGTAGGTAGGGGGCATCCTTTAGCATGCAAGGTTTGAACCCCCCCACCCTAGAGGTGATGGGCTAAACCACAATGCCATGAATGCATAGACTAGAATAGTCAATTGCATAGGTGTATATCTTGGCAATAACTTTTGTACCAGTCTAAAGAAATTTTTCCATGTATTACCAGTGGAGAACTCATGTATAGAGCCTTTAATAAACTTGGACTAACCAAATAATTGATTTGTGGATTGGGATTTATAACTATTTCATTACTTGCAAGTGAATATTGGTAGACATGGATCAAGCTTGTGAAAGAGGTAAGCAAAAAAATCCTTCACTTTGGGCATTATGCTTCCATGCTCTAGATGGGTTATTCTTTGAACTCAAGATTTGAGCAAGATGTGGTTGCTAATTCCATGTTAAGTCACTTGCAAAACTTACCTGTTTTCTGAGTTTGTAGGTCTTTTTTTTTCTAAAAGAAGTTCTAATGAGACCTAGTCTCCCATGATTGAATTAATAAAAGAACAATAATATAGTGAATAGGCTCAATGCCCTTGGGGTCCCTTCTATCCCACAAAGAAGGAGTAGGATGGCTTCGAGGCGCAATAGCTATAATACTCCGAAACTAGTAGGAAACCTAAGATTCGATGGGATGATTGAAAGAAGGTTATTGAGAAGTTTAATGATTTTTTCATTGCCCTCATGAGAATTCCATTGGCTTTTACTCTTGTTCTTTTCCAAGAAAAACATTTTATGGTGTCTAAAAGGCAGAGATTTTTTACAATTACATGTTCTTCTACCTAACACATAGAGGGATTTTTCAATTGACCACTCTTTTGGATGGGCATCAAAGTTGATCGCACATCTTTTTTTCCATATCTTCTAGAGCACTTTTCCTCTGACGGCATTCCAGAATGCAAAAGAGCAGCAAATTGCTTCTCTAAGTAATGCTTGTTTCCAATTTTTGCCTTTGTAAGCTCAAAATCCTGGTGAGAGATTGCGAGATTGGGTAGCTTTTAGGCATGAGAAGAAGAGATTACCAAGGTCCTCTTTGCCCTAAACACAATGCCTACACGAGTGAGGGGTGCCATAGATTTTATTAGCTTTGGCATTGTTTTCCACGATGGAGGATTTGCCACATAAGAATGGATTTTTTGTTCTCAATGAGAGAATGCCATAGGTCCTCGCACACAAGTTTCCATTTGATGCTAGGAGAGTTTTGACAACATCTCTTGTTCAGTGAGATATGCCAGTCAAGGTGCTTATGGATCCTCATAATGTTATTCAGTTTATTAATGTTGGACCATCTTATCCCTTCAAATAAGGGATGGTCGTTCCCAAGAAGAGTCTTTGAGTTGTCCCAAGAGCTGTATCTGTGTCTGAGAAAGCACGAGTCATCATAGTCAACTCTCATAATAGAGTCTTTGTCCTCAAATATAATCCAATGACCTCTTTCAAGGTTCCAAACATATTTACACTTGCTAAAACCTTTCTTCTATAGTCTCTTTACTCGTTGGATGTTCTCTGATTCAACTTCTTTGTTTCCCTCAATAGCAAACCAAATAGAATCATTTTGCCTAATCTTGAATGCCCATTTCCAACCTTCATTAACCTTGATATATGGCTTCATCTTGTTCCAAAAATCTTCAATATGGAGCAAAAAGGTCATTCCTTTTGGTGTCACTCATTGTTGAGAAAACATTATGGTGAGCAGATTGAGATCCTCCCACCTAGGGATTCCTTGAAGCATAAGAGAGGATTTGTATCTCAGAATGTGTTTTTCCCATGAACCTTCTGCATTGCACCACGATTTGATCAGGCACTTGGCAAACAATTTATCTACGATAAATCCCGCATACAAAATGCTGAATCCACCAAAATCTTTTTGGTAAGCATACAGGGTCCTCTTGATTTTAAGCTTGCCGAGTTCCAAGAAGAAGTATACATGGATGAGCCACAAGGATATGAGGATTCAAAGCACCCGAAATATGTTTGTACGTTGCAAAAGGCTTTGTATGGGCTTAAACAAGCCCCTTTCAAGATCCAAAATAAACCACTTTAAAATTGCTTTTAGAGCGATTATTGGACTTCTACCCAAATTTCTTGTTGCTCAAGGCTATCAAATGATTCACAGGGGACAAAGCTTCCACCTATTAGGTATTCCCACGGGATTTGGCATTTTGATGGACCAACAATGGAACATGGTCCTCTCTAAGCTCGATCACAAGCTTAGCTACTAGAAAGACATGTAGATCAACCTTGTAGGGCACACCATGGTAATTAATTAGTTCCTTATCTCATCAACTATTTAATTTCTCTCTTGCTAGAGACCGAGGGATCAAGAGATTATGAAATTGGAAAGAATATGTAGAAACTTTTTGTGGACAACTGGCCTCAACAAAAGAGCTGTCCTTAAAATTAAATGGACTACTTGTATTAGCCAAAAGGATCGTGGGGCTCTGAGCATTCTAGACATTGAATGAATGGCAAATACGTTGGGGGCTAAATGACTAATCAAAGCTTCCTGCAAGAGTGAGGCATCTTGGGCCATGCTTATCTTTAGGAATAAGAGTGCTCTTACGCTAGTGGGACTCCTAGTTGGAAGGACCTGGGCCTTCCCACTCTTTTGTTCTCCCCACTTTTGGTGTTGCCTAAAGGCTCGAATATAGTGTGCTCTCTATGGAAGAGTTGAAACAAGGTCAAACAGTTTGTCAAAATGAGTGAAGATTGGAAATGGGTTACTGGTATCAAACATAATGATTCGATCTAGTTCCCTATCAAGAGCATCAGAGGTGTGGAGTCTTGGAACCTCCAAGAAGCTAAGAAGCTCTAGAACAAGGGATTTTGGTATTGGAAACACCTCTAGAACTAAGAAACTGGCCAATGGATTAGATTTGAGGATATTGATCCAAAAATAAGAGTGAAATACAAAGAATGGATCTTTTTGCAGAATAGATGCATTGCTTGGGAATGCTCAAAAACCTGACTCTTCATTGGATAGGACCCTCCATACCATGAGGGTCTTAAATGGCACAATGGCAATAGCCTGAACAAAATTCCTAGAATTAAGAAGAATTTGGAATATCATACCACATTTAATAAGAAGTGGTGTCTTACTTGGATGGGCTTGCAATGGGATTTGAAGTTCATGTCTATCTGCACCCCCCTCATTGAGATAAAAAAGTCGGTGCTCATGTGGCAAATCTGTGAAGAGATGGATTTGTACTTGATGAAGATGAATTGGTGCTGCAAAAACTCTGCACTCAACTAGCCAAATTAACTCTAGAGATATGTATTGGACCGTTTTAGCTTTCCAAAGGATGTATTAGACACCCTATGTACCTTGGAAGATCACTCTCAAAAAGATGAATCAAAACAGATAACTTGGAGTAGATTCTAGAACAAAAAACTTGCTATTTTTGTTCATACACATATCCAGTGTTTTAAAAAATTATCTCGCCACAACAATTGACTTAACTCCTTTTGGAAAACTCTTATTAACTTAGTAAGATAACAATCATGAGTGATTTAATAAAAAATTATGGACTACATAAAGAGAAAAGATTTTAGCAAGTTATAGCACCATCCCGATTTTCACGGGCTGTAGCAGTCCTCAAACCCGTAAACAAAGAAATGTTAATATCTCAAGATTCTAAGATGCAATGTTTATGAAAATAATAGGAATATACTAGAGAGTATGTTGATTCTATCAAGCTTTAAAGCATGGAAAATGATGAACGACACATTGAGAACAAGCTCTAAGAAAATGATTGCTCTGATGGAGTGCTGACAGAGAGATAAAGTATGAAGAGATATAGTCGACTCCAAATGAACATATCTCAAGATTGAAAAACCCAATTGCACTGAAATTTTATGAGTATGTAGACTTAAGGAGAAAACTTTACCAACTTAAATCACTAAAAATGATTGATCATGCTCAGAGAAATTAACACTGCAAACTCACTAAAAAAATTGAGAGGTATGTCAGTGAACAGTATACTCATAAAAGCATGAAGGTATGAACTCAAATGATCATGAAAATGAATGTATATTGATTGTAAAGTACAATGGACTTACTAATACATATGTGTGCCTTAAATCCACACTTGGATATTGCATAAAGCTCTACTCATGGAGGTCTAAAACTACGACTAAAAAGCTATGTATATATAGTGATCTTTGGAGCCAAATTTTGAATTTGAATCTTGCTCACCTAAAACAAATGTCCTATCTTTTAGTGATTTATTGATTTTCCAACCACTTCAATCACAAATTAGTGGTTTCTCTTTCATTTTTTCATCAAGTGGACTCAACCACTTTAGATTCTTTTACTTTTACATCAAGTAAAGACTTCAAAAATTACAAGAGATAGTTCATAAATGAACTCATACATTGTCTTCACTTTAAAGCTTCTCCTATGACCTTGTGAGACTTACGACAATACTTAGGCTTGCCATAGAATTGCTCCAATAGCTCCCCCTGAAGCCAAGTATGCTTGAGGTCGTCAATCTTCAAGAGTTACCTGCAACCCAATCATAGCCTTGAATTTGCAAGGCTTTGTACCATCCAATGCTTTGGTTAGAATATTTGCACATTATTGATGATTGGACACATAAGTTAACTGAATTTCCTTGCTCACAATCTTCTCTCTTACATAGTGATAATGTACTTCAATATGTTTAGTCCTTGCATGAAAAATTGGATTGGCAGCCAAGTGAATGGAGCTCATGTTGTCACCAAAAATAATTGGAGTTCCAATCTCCAATCCAAGATCTTTGAATAATGTCTTCATCTACATTGCTTCTTGAGTAGTTATGGCAAGACCTCTATATTTAGCTTCAGTGGAAGAGAATGCAACTGTGGATTGCTTCTTGGATGACCATGAAAGAAGTTATGAACATGCAAAGGTAAGATATCTTGAGGTGCTCCTTCTGTCTTCCTTGGAGCCAGCCCAATCTGCATTAGAGAACAATTTCAAACTAAAATCAGATACATAAGGGTAGTATAACCTTTCATTCATGGTCCCTTTGAGATATCTGAGTATCCTTTTGGCAACCTCCATGTGAGGTTTCCTAGGTGTGTGCATGAATTGACTTAGCACACTCACACTATAACATATATCAACCCTTCTCAATGTGGCATAGTTCAAGCTACCCACAAGGCTTTGATAACCTATCACATCTTCTATGAGTTCACCTTCATGTGAGCTCAATTTATGATTAAGCTCCACTGGAGTACCTACAATCCTGCAATCTTGCATCTTGAACTTTGCCAACATGTCCTTAATGTACTTTCTTTGAGTGAGAAACAAACCATGATCTTTGTAGACAACTTCTAATCCTAGGAAGTAGGTAAGTGAACCTAAATCACTTATCTTGAATTCTTCTCTCATCTGTTCTTTGATTCTCTTCATGCCATCTGTATCATTTCCTGTAAGTATAATATAATCTACATACACACACAAATAGATGACTTCAAAATTACTGCTTTTTATGAATAGTGATGGATCTGCCTTGCTAGGTTGAAATCCTTTGTCCTGCAAGAATGAGACAAGCCCGTGATTCCAATCCCTTGGGGCTTGTTTGTTGGAGATAGATGTCTACGGAAGCACGCGAACATCACAAGAAGAAGAAGAAGCTTGGAGCACAAACACACAATACAGAATGTATTACTAGAGAATGTACAAAGATAAGTAGCCCATTAGGGCAATAGGCGTATATACAAGCCGTGGAAAAAAACCTCCTAAAGAGGGAAAAAAGTGCCCCGACGGTCCTAGTGTGTTCACACACATCACTACCTAAATATATCAACAAATCCCCCTGCGGTGAACAAGGAGCTGGCACTCATGTATAAGGAAGTGCCAAGCTATGTGGAAATCACTCCACAAAAGGAAGTAAGCCCAAAGCTTTGTAGAAAGCTTCAAACTTCTCCCTAGGCAAAGCCTTCGTGAAAAGGTCTGCAATGTTCTCCTGTGTGGGCACATATGCCAAGCTGATCTCCCCAGCAGAGAACCTCTCCCTGACATAGTGATAATGCACCTCAATGTGCTTAGTGCAAACATGGAACACAGGGTTCCTCGCAACTGCCAATGCGCTCTGACTGTCAGTGAAGATGGTGGTGGCAGAAGACTGGCCGACACCCAAATCAGCCATAAGGCGTCTGAGCCACACACACTCAACAATCGTTGTGAAAGCTGCCCATTCTCAGCCTCACAAGTGGAAGTGGCCACAGTAGGCTACTTCTTGCTCAACCAAGATATACATGAGCTACCAAGCATGAAGCAAAAACCACTAGTGGACACACGAGTGTCATAGCAACCAGCCCAATCTGAGTCAGAAAAAGCATGCAAATCTGGCAGTAGTGATCCCCCCTTGGGATAAAACAACCCAAGTAGCCGAGTACCACTTAAGTAGCGAAAGATGCGCTTAACCGCCTTCCAATGCGTGACTCCTGGGCAATGCATAAACCTGCTCATCTGTGAGACAACAAACTGAATATCTGGCCGAGTAATGCATAAGTAAATCAAGCATCCAACAGCATGCTGATAGAGAAAAACATCAAATGCATCTCCAGCATCATGAAGACTCAATCATAAACCTGTCTCCATAGGAGTGGCAATAGGCTTACAGTCTTCAAGGCCAAAACGTTGCAATAAGGAGTCAATATATTTCGTTCGACACAAGGCCATTCCACCATCAACTTGCATAAATTGAATGCCCAAATAGTGATGGAAATGCCCCAAATCAGACATCTCAAATGAGGCATGCAAATCAGCCTTGAAATCAGCAATATGCTTCTCAATAGGACCAGTGAGCAGCATGTCATCAACATAGACAAGAATGATTAGAAGCACATCATTAGCACGCTTAACATATAAGGTGCTTTCAGTTGGACTGTTCTCAAAACCATGTGCAACCAGATAGGCATGTATCTTCTCATACCAAGCACATGGTGCTTGCTTTAAACCATATAATGCCTTCTTTAACCTGCACAATTGGTTTTCATGCCCTTTTTGCACAAAGCCGCGGGGCTGAAAAACATACACTACTTCATGCAAGTCACCATTCAGAAATGCTGTTTTAATGTCCAACTGATGTACATTCCAACCATGATGGGCTGCAAGTGCACAAATGCTCCGAACAGTAGTCATACGGCATGTAGGTGCAAAGGTTTCATCAAAATCAATGCCTCTTTCCCGCGCATAATCCTGTGCAACAAGCCTAGCAGTAATCTTCTTTGCCAACAGTAATCTTGCAGAGGCTGGTGCTCTCTCTACAGAGCTCAAAATTGAGTGCAAGATGGCTCTTGGAAAGTTATTAGTGTCTAGGTTATGCCTATAAATGTTCATAACATTTAGTTTAGTAGAATGGGAGAAATCTCAGTTTTTCTATCTCGGGGTCAATCTCGGCGTATTCTTGAAAAATAGGAGATACCATCGTTGAGTGTCTGATTCATTCCTATAGCATATTTTTGTTATTCCTTATACTTTTGTGCATTCTATACACTAAACCTATATGTATCACTCTCATAAAAGGATTTTTTCCAATTGTAATCATGTTGGTTGCTATGAGCATTTGAAGTTCATTGTCTCTTCCACAGATAGTAAGTTTTTTGAGCTAATCGACATGCGAACCTATATGTTTTGTATCGAATCTTTCTCCTTGATGCTCCAAAGTACATAGTGCATTTCTTTGCACTTATCACATGCCTATAAGGTCTATTTGATTCTCCATAAGCTCAAGGGATGGTCTTGTGTCGGTTGGCTAGACCAAACTTCATCGCTTCGAAACTCACTTTTCTACCTCCTAGAAGCTTCTCCAAGTTCCTTCAATCATGGCTTAAGAAGGTGCATGAGGGAGAAAAGAAAACAAGAAAGGTATGGGTTTGATACTTCTCTAGTCACTAAACACTCAATCTATCGAGCATAGGACATAAATCAAGAGGAACCCTCAACATTTGAAGAAGCAAAGAAGAAATCAGAATGGAGGCATGCAATGGAAGAAGAAATTGAAGCTCTTGAGGAGAATAACACTTGGGAATTGGTTCCCAAGTCTCCATCAATGAAAGTGATAGGCTCAAGAGGGATCTACAAATTGAAGAAGAACTCAGATGGCTCCATTAACAGGTATAAGGCAAGGCTTGTGGCAAAAGGCTTTGCACAAACTCAAGGAATTGATTATGAGGAGACCTTATCTCTTGTGGAAAAGATGCCTACTATTAGGGTTTTGCTTAGTATTTCCTCTTCCAAGAATTGGAAGATACTTCAATTGGATGCAAAAAATGCATTTCTTAATGGATGGATAACAGAAGAGGTATATATGGCACAACCACCTAGTTTTGAGAATCACATATATCCTGATTATGTGTGTAAACTCAATAAAGTTTTATATGGACCCAAACAATGTTGATATATTTAGGTAGTGATGTGTGTGAACACACTAGGACCGCCGGGGCACTTTTTTCCCTCTTTAGGAGGTTTTTTTCCCTCGACTTGTATATACGCCTATTGCCCTAATGGGCTACTTATCTTTGTACATTCTCTAGTAATATTAGTATTGTGTGTTTGTGCTCCAAGCTTCTTCTTCTTCCTTGTGCTGTTCACGTGCTTCCACAGACATCTATCTCCAACAATTGGTATCAAAGCAGGTCGTCGCTTCATCTAGGGCGCCGTCGACACTCCTCCGTTTGCAGTCTCATATTCGCACGAAATTTGGTGAGCATACTCAAGGTGTTTCAAAGATCAAAATGGCTTTGCTTTGTGGTGCCAAAATCGCGATCTGAGATCGTTTCGGCCTCCGAACGCACTATCGCAGCGCTTATGTAGGCTATTTTGTCTTTTTGTGCCAAAGGTATATACCGATTTCTGTTCGCTAGTATAAGCGTCTCGAAGTCTACTACAGGTCTAGCAAAATTCATTGGGGCAGTTCTGTTCAACTTTTTGAGATACAATCAATTTTCTGCATCAAGGTATTTTAGTCACCGGCCATGGCTGAAAGCAGTGATGTATTCCGTATGTTGGCTGTTGAGGATAAGTTGGATGGTACCAACTACCCATTATGGGCTTATATGATGCGACATGTTTTGGTTGCAAAAGGATTGTGGAACATTGTGCAGGGTGTTGAAAGACGTCCTGTTACACCTGTAACGACAGGTACTACAAATACAGGTGTTGGAGCTGATGAAGATGGTATCGAAGATGATATTCCGCAGATTCGTGTTCGTGCTGCTGTTTCTGTTGCACCTACTGCAGAGCAAATTTGTTGGGATGGCAGAGATGCCTAGGCACATGCATTGATAGCTTTGTCTATCAAACGTGCCATTATTCCTCATATTCGCTCTTGCAGAACAGCTAGGGATGCTTGGGATACACTTACCACATTGTACCAAGCTAGGAATGAGGCTCGTGTTGCTTACCTCTGAAAACAGTTGGAGAGTGAGCACATGAATGGCTGGTGCAGACTTTGCGTGACAGCAAATTAGATGCACCTTTGTCATATCGTACTCGTTCAGGCTCTCATAGTGCCTCCTTTGCATCAGATTGCTATGATATGGCTGCGTCTAGTCTCTGTGATGACAATCAGCCTGTTTCTTTTGATGAAGCACAAAATTCAGAAAATTGGATGGCTGCTATGCAATCTGAATATGATGCTATAATGAAGAAGGAGCAAGACAATGATGTTCACAAGTGTATGCATATTGCTTCCATGTATTGTACAAGTAATTTCAAGTATTTATATAGACTCTAGAAATATTCCATGAGTTCTACAAGTGGATTTTGAATTCAAATGAAGGTGGGAATGGTTGCAAAAGGAAATCAATTCACTTTCCTACAATCTAGGAAAAGTGAAGATCTAGTTTGATCTATGTTTAGGTGATTGATTGCTTGATTGAATGCAACTCAACCACCACAAATTTGTGGGATTTAGGCTCTCTCTTTCTACATTTACATGTGTAAAGTGCAAAGATTTTACAATGGTAAAAGATCCATGATTTAAAAAAAAAAAATACAATAAGTGAGCATATGAAAAGAACTCTCCAATGGATATCCTTTTGACACGATAGCGTTTGATGTAGATCAAATCCACCTCAAGCATAGTGTGATCTTGATGTTCCATTAACTCACCCTCAAGCTAACATGTGCTTGAGTCTTCATTCTTTGATAGGTTGAATACCTGCCATAACTTTGAATCTACAAAATTTTATTCCATGAAGTAACTTTGTCATCATATCTACTACTTGCTTTTCAGTAGGAACAAAAGAAATATCAATCTCCTTTTCCATGAGCTTCTCTCTGATGAAGTGGTAATGAACCTCTATGTGTTTGGTTCTTGCATGGAAAATAGGGTTTGCCGCTGGATGCATGGAATTTACATTATCTCCAAATATGTGAGGTTTGGAACTCATAAGTCCCAAATGTGTATACAATGCCTTTAACCATATTGCCTCTTGAGTTGCTATGGTCAAGCCTCTATACTCTGCTTCAGTTGAGGATAAAGCAACTTTTGGTTGCTTCTTGGAACTCCATGACACTAGCTTTGAACCTGCAAATGCTAAGTAACCAAAAGTACTTCTTCTATCATCCTTTGCTCCTACCCAATCCGCATCTGAATAGATTTTGATATCCAAATATGAAGAGTAAGGATAGAATATACCTTTGTTGATTGTACCTTTGAGATACTTAAGTACTCTCTTAGTTGCATCCAGGTGTGGTCTTCTTGGTGAGTGCATGAACTAACTAAGCACTCCCACACTATATGAGATATCTGCCCTTGTATGAGTAGCATATATCAAGCTACCTACCAAGATTTGATATTCTTTTATGTCTTCAATTTTCTCACCTTCATAAACATTGAGTTTATGATTCATCTCCAAAGGTGTACCTGCAGGTTTAGTGTTCTCCATTTTGAACTTAACAAGTAGATCTTGAATGTATCTTCTCTGAGTCAAATACATTCCTTCATCTGTGTATATCACCTGCATACCTAGGAAATATGTGAGCTCACCTCGGTCACTGATTTTGAACTCCTCTTGCATGTGTCTCTTGATCCTTTGAATGCCATTTAAATCATCATCTATCACAATAATATCATCTACATATACACATAGATAGATAACCTCATCATGATCCCTTTTGATGAATAGAGAAGGATCTGAGCTGCTAGGTTTGAACCCTTAATCTTGAAGATATGTAACCAACTTGTAATTCCAAGCTCTAGGAGCTTGTTTCAATCCATACAATGCTTTCTTGAGTCTGCAAACATAAGTTGGATGAGTAGAGTTTTCAAAACTTGGTGGTTGTGACTGTATACCTCTTCACTTATCCAACCATCTAAGAATGCATTTTTCACATCAAGTTGGAGGAGTTTCCAATTCCTTGCAGCAACTACACTTATCAATGTCCTGATTTTAGTCATCTTTGCAATTGATGAGGATATTTCCTCATAGTCTATACCATGAATTTGAGAGCATCCTTTCGCAACTAATCTTGCCTTACACCTACAAACGGATCCATCTGAATTTCTTCTAACTTTATATACCCATTTGCAACCAATTACCTTTTGATTGGATGACATTGGAACCAAATCCCAAGTGTCCATCTCCTTCAATGCATCTATTTATTCTTTCATGGCCTTTTCCCAATTAGGAATTCCCTTTGCCTCTTCATAGGTTGAGGGTTCCTCTGAAATAGAGTGTTTTGCCAAGTAGATTGAATGCTTCATAACAAATGTGGAATCATATCCATACCTTTTTGGTTGTTTCTTCTCTCTTGCTGATCTTCTAAGTGCTTGTTTGGAGCATTGTCCAACCTCTTGCATCTTTGCTTTGCCTCTTGACTTCCATAGGTTTTAATCCTTTTCTCTTTTATCTTGTTCATCGTTTGTATCACTTCTTGGATCTTGGAACGATGTATCATGCTTGCTTCCTAATTGATGGAATCAAAATCAAGATCATATGGTAGAGTTACCTTTTGTTTGTCTTCATCATACCAAGACCTGTGTTCTTCAAACACAACATCTCTACTTGTAGTGAATTTCTTGGTTGAAGGATTATAGAACCTGTAACCGATCTGAGTTGAATCATATCCAATAAACACTATCTTTGTTGCCCTTTCATCTACCTTAACTCTTATTTGTGATGGTACATGAACATAAGCTAAACAAACAAAAACCTTGCAATGTCCAAGACTAGGTTTTCTTCCATGGCATGCTTCATAAGGAGTCATACCTTAAAGTGATCTGGATGGTAGTCTATTGACAAGGTACATGATAGTTGAAATAGCTTCTGCCCATAGATAATGTGGCAACTTCTTCTCTTCAAGCATTGTTCGAGCTGATCCAACAAATGTCTTGTTTCTCCTCTCTGCAATTCCATTTAGTTGAGGAGAGTACCTAGTAGTCACTTCCCTTTTGATACCTTTATCCTACAAGAACTCATCACACTCTTTGAAGAATTATTCTCCCCCTCCATCAGATCTGAGCTTCTTTAAATGAGACATAATACCTTGATCTTGCCAATGAAGGTTCTTGACTTGGTCCCCATACATCTGTATGTACTAAGTCCAATAAGTTGTTGTGGATGTAGCCTTCGTGGTTGAATGGTTGTCTTTGTGCCTTCCCAATCTGACATGCATCACAACTGTTGATTATGTGTTGTTTTGATATGTTCGGTAGTCCTAGAACACTTTGATCCCTACATATATCTTTCAAGGTTCTTTCATTCACAGCAAGTCTCTTATGCCACACTTCAAGCTCACTTAGGGTTTGAGACCCAAAAGTGAATAGAGATATGACTCTTGTTTCTCCTACTTCAAAAGTAAAGATCCTACCATGCTTCTCATCTCTGGCTATCTTCTTGAAGCCTTGACATGGATCTTCCACAAAAGCTCCATGCTGGGTGAACCTAACTTGCAAGCCTTTTTCAACTATTTGGCCTACACTTATTAGGTCTTTAGTGATAGTGGGTACATAGAGAACTTACTCAGAATGTTTGTCTTGCCATTGGAAGCTTTGACATTAGCAATCTTTTCCACATTGTGTTTTGTGTCATCCAATGTTTGTACTTCATGTTTATGCTTTGGACTTTCCAAGTCAGATAGAAGAGCAATGTTGCCTCCAACATGATTTGAACATCTTGAATCTATGTAGAACAAATGATCATCTTCTTTACCTTCTTTTTGGCTTAGATTCATGAGAAGCAATGAGTCTTCATGTGGTTGATCTTATGAATAATTGTTGTAGTCCCTTCTATTATAGCCTCTATTGTTATTGTTGAAATTGTGTCCACCTCTGCCTCTATTACTACCATATCCACCTCTTCCACTTCCTTTCTGGGTCTTCCCATTGAACCAACAATTCTGAGTGGTGTGGTTGGTCTTATCGCAGATGGCACAAGGTTGAACATTCTAACCTTTGGCTTTGTCTTGCTTTGTTGCTTTCTTCTTCCCTTTCCACTTGCTTTTGCTTGTGAAGTTGGGTTGGGAAGTCTCTTCTTCATCTTCTTCCTTCTTCTTGCCTTTTTTCTTCTTATCCTTCTTATTTGCATATAGAGCACTAGTTGAATTACCATGATAGGAGTTACCTTCCTTTATGCTATTTTTGGCCTCTTGATTGAAGAGTTGTCCAAGAAAGATGTTATAGACTGGAATTTGCACATCCATGATGAGATCATAAGTCATGGTGAAAGATTTCCATTGCTTATCACTTTGAATCCCATTGAGAATTTGCCTCATGATGGCCTCTTCTTCAATCAAATCTCCAGTGGATGCTAACTAATCTGCAACCTCCTTGACCTTGGTAACAAACTCTGTGATGGTTGGCTTAGGTGTCTTCTTCATTTGGTTGAACTTGTTCCAAAGATGATTCTTTGTTGCTTTGGTACTAGCAGAAAAGTTTGTCTCGAGGGCATCCCAACTCTCTTAATATGTTTTGCATCCTCTAATATGTGGTAATAGAAAACCTAAGTATGTACGAACTTTAATCAATTCAAAACAAGAACTTCGGACGTCAGAATCCATCAAGTAGACAATCGCTCATAGGGTTTAGGCACATTTTGGACACAATGGAAGCATTATTTTATCCAAGTCCTGAATTGAACATGAGATATAGAAAGTCAAATGAAATTTGAGGTTTAGAATGTCAGGGGAGCACTAGATTATGCCCTCTAACTAGACTAGACAAGATTTCAAAATTATGCTTTTGAGTACAAGATCACGCACATAGGGAAACAATACAAGAATATTTAACTGATACAAGAAGCCCCATAACCCAAGACTGAGAGGTATGGATGATTGGACTAGATGGAATCCAAGAGATCCCACAACCCGAGATCATAGGTATGAAACATGATATCCGAATATGAGAACTCCCTCGAGGGAGATGAACTAGATACACAAAATAACTTGAAAGGATCTTGTACTATGAGATTAAAAGAGGACAAGACTAGATGTCCAAGAACAACTTAGGACTAGAACAAGGAGCATGATAAGAACTAGAACTAGAACTTCAAGAGTACTTACTTGGTCCTAATGACTCCTTAAGCTTCCAAGTCTGGAATTTGCAAGACTGAGTATATATTTGGATAGACTCTCCTTATATATGTTTTCAAAGGTGGTTCATCAATGCTAGTTATGAATTGATGGTCATTGATGGTGTCATCAATTTGAAACAAGACCTTCGAGTGTTAGAATCAAGAAAATAGATAGTAGAACTTTGAGTTTTGGCACATTTTGGACGGGATAGTTTAGGATGCTTTCTGTTGTGTCAATGAAACCATCTCCCCTTCAAGCAATGAGTTCCATGAGGAGTGGTTATGTGACTGTGAGATCTTCTAGAACTTGAATCTTCATAACTCTTGGTGTTTGTAGATTTCTTGATATGTGGTACTAGAAGATGATGATGATGGATATCCATGATGAAATTGGAAAGGGTTTTCAGTATATCTAGGTACACAATCAAGGGCTTGATTCTCATGATGGGCATTACTCCTCTTTTGACTCTAATGATGATCCTTTTGATGTGGGATTGTTTATTGTTCTTTGTATTTGTCCTCTCCAATCATCATACTAGCATAAAAGATTAACAAGTTAAACACCTTTAATTTGTCAATCCAGGAATTATACCAAGACCATAGAACCTTCTTGGTCAATGATGTCCAAGATTTATCAATAAAATCAGCTCCAACAAAGAATTTCATGAAAAGTTCATGTGAAATATTAGGGTCTTGTACATCTTGAGTTAGAAATAAGATTTTAAGATGATTCGTGTGCCTAAATCATGCCATTTTTCATGTAGATTAATAACATGAAGTCAAAAGCTAGTTCCAGTACCTGTATCACCAAGATGAGATAATCACAGTTCTGACAGAATGCACATAGTCAACCTCTTTAGCAAATACATTGATAATGAATATAGAAAATGAAAGAATAACCCTTTACTCTCATGAAATACTCAAAGAACTGCTGATTAACATGATAAATCCAAGGTAAACACTTGAAAGTTCATCAAAAAATTAGTCAAATGATGAGCTAAGAAGGATAAGAGCTCTCAAGTTCTCATTCAAGTCTCATCATACAAAAATGATCCATCCTAAAAGTAAGTCAAAAATTGAGTTATATACTTTTTCAAGTGTTCTATTTTTTCACTTGAAAATTAAGTATCTTAAATTGATAGAGTCACTTCTCTATGCATTTTGAGAGCTCTAATAATTTATCAAAAATCACATCATTCAATCCTTCTAAAATACATAAATCTAGTTTTTACAATTCATCTTTCTAATACAAAAAAGCCTCTTCTAAGAACCTTCCCCTCCTAAACTTTTGTCATCCTTGACAAGAACACTCTGAGTCAGTGGTGTTCACTATTTCTTCTTTCTCTAGTACACATTCCATTAAATCATGACTCTTCCTTTCTGCAATATTTAAATCATTGACAATTTCATAGAGTGCTTTTCTCCACTGCACAACTGCCATGGGTCTGTCAATCACATCCTTCTTTATATATTTTGTGTATGCTGCTTCATATGCTGATAATTTGGAAGTCATGACAAGAGATAATTTCCCAAAAATTTTTGATTCTCTTTCAAAAAATCCATAGTCAAATGCATCTTTGAAAATCTGTACATAATGACTTCCCATGAACATGACTCTACTGTACTAGGCCATTAGGCATATCCGATCTGGAGTTTCACTTAAATAAAAAAGAAGTGCATTTAATGATATATTGAATCCTATATAATTAAGGATTTTTTACATCAGTATCAATAAAGGTTTCTATGCAAGTAATGATACGTCTCAAATTTGTGACTAGTAATATACAAGATGGGTCATTGACATCCTTCAAATTTTCTATTAAAGTTTTGGCAATGATAAGCATATATTTTTTTGTTGGCCAAGCTCCTTTCTTTGGTCCTGCTATTTTAGGGAAATTCATCCATCTCGTTGGAATTTGCCCTTCATTCCCTTTTTTCCAAAACACTATCCATTCTCTTCTTCTTGCTATTGGACAATATGTTGGATTTATGTTTAGCTGTACTTGTGCTTCCTTCCATATTTTTCTACATTCCTTATCTTGTCCAAACATTTATTCCTCCATGCTGGATTGGCCTTTTCAAATTATTCTCTTGTAACAACCAAATCTTCATCATATTCAAAATGCTCATTTGGTGATGTTCCTATTTTGGTAGTCTGATAATTTTTTATGCTTTCTAATATCATGCAAAATGGTATCCCTAATCCAATTGCTGCCCAATGATGTTGATCTGGACTAACTCCATTTTCGAGAGCAAATTTGACAATCTGATTTTCATACTGATCATGCATCTTCTTGATATATCTCATTCTAGCTTCCCTATTAGTGAGCAGTTGTTGTAAAAACTCATCCGACTCTTCATCTATTTGTTCCACAGAATTTAATTGAGCATCACCCATTTCATAAATAGGAGAAGATGTTCCCATTATATCTTGTATTCTTTCTTGTACATTTTCTTGTATAACAACTTATTTGACTTGTATCCTTGCCTTATTCTTCCATTCTTTAATCTCTCTCGTTAGCTTGTTCTTCTGCTCCTCCCATACTGCCTTTTTCTTTTCTACCTTTTCATTAAGACTGTTATAACCTCTCATTCCAGTGGTTGCATGTAGATTAGCTTGTCTTTCTAACTCTTTTACATCCTTTAATTCTTCTTTGATTTGTTCCAAATGCAACTTCAATTGCTCCACGTCTTCATGTTTAGCACCTGCATTTAGTACCTCTGTTCTCATCTACCCTTCTTCAATGAGGACTCTATTGATTTCTTCATTGGATTTAGTAAAAATCTACTATGATGTTTTTAATATCTTATTTTTGGACTCTAATCTTCTAATATCCTCCCCCATTTTGTTGATAGTCTCAATTTGTTTAGTGCATTTTTCCTCCAACAATCCTATTCTGTTTTTGTTTTGCACTACTTCTGTCTCTAATGCCATTGCTTTCTCCAAATACTTCTCACTTCTCAATTGTTTTTCCCTGAGCTCCTCCAACTCATGCTTCTCTTTTTTATATTCTTCTATGACCTTTTGTCCTTTAACAAATTCTAACTCTGCAGCAATTCCTGACATAATAATGTTCCTACTTGAGGGTATGAAATCCTCAATATTCCTCATTATAATCTCACAAACCCCCCTAATATCCTTGGTAATTCTTTCCATCCCTGTATTAGATTCAAAATTCTTTACTTCAATCCGTTGATTATTTTGATAGTCCTCATCATCTCCTTTTGACTCACATTCTTCCTGCTCATCTCCTTTCACTACCTCTATCCGTTTCAATTCTTTCTGAGAATCTTCCTCTCTCTGATCCGTTTCTGATTGTTCTTCTTCTTCTGAGGCATGTCCGTACATTTCTACATCCGTGCCTGAATATACTGCTCCTTTTTGAATGTCATCAAGAATTTCACGAATGTGTGTCTTATTATCACTCTTACACTTTTTTGAGTTTGTTTCCTCCTTTGTTGTCTTTGCTTCATTAGTCTTGAATTCCAATTCCTTAGATTCTGATACTCCCTGCATAATTTGACTCATCACAACACAAACTTCTTCAACTTTCTTATCTGGCATCATAGACTATCCTGCCTTGTCTTCCTTTTCAGAGGTACCATCATCCATGTTGAAGGTTTCTTTACTGTCTTAACATTCTTGTGTCAATCCTAGCTCATTTCCTAGTTCCTTGAAAGTGGTATTTATATTCTCTAAGGATTATTCCTTTTGCTTCTTTCATCACTTCCTCCAATTCTTTGGTGGTTGATCCTTGAATCTGCTCTATCTTATAGGGGTACTCAATAATGATAGATTTAGACTTCTCAAGAGAAATCCTTCAATATCAGTGTTTATGTCTGAATCAGACCTTTCTTTAGTGTATTCTTTCACTTCTTCTGAACATTGTACTACCGATGTTGGAATGTCCTGTTTTTCCTATGTTTCAATGATCCTCTAACTTGATCATGATAATCCTTGCTTTTCTACAAAAGTTCTTTATGTTTTGTTTCCTTAACCTTCCTTTTCCTTTTTGATTCCTTCTTTGTTCTTCTTAAGGTTGCTACCATAATAGTTCTTATCTCAGGAGGTCCCTATAATTCTTTGAAGTAGGAAACTAATGCAGCTTCTTTCTTTATAAAAACAACTTCAGTATTTGCATTCATCATTTCATCGTGAAGCTCTTCATAGTGTTCCATTTCTATTTGATTCCAATTAGTAGCGTTGTTTGAAAAAGTCCTCTAACATCTTTTGGTACTAAGCTTCATAAACTGCTCTCTTGTCACTGGCTTGCATTAAATATAAATATGATTTTTCTTTGCTTGTTTGAGGAGGATGTGGTTCTTTTGATTGGTTGTGTCATTTGAATAGCTACTTCCTTCCTTTTTCTACGTGCTTCCCTGATTGTTATTGATTTGAGGACTCTTCACATTACTCCTTAATGCTTTGAACACCTGTGCTTCAGAAGCTAACTGTAGCTTATCCTCCATACTCATAACATGATAAATTATTTTGGTGAGAAGTTGAGCTCCATTCATAAATTTTCTTGTCTCCCAATGGGGCCGACACTGACACTGAGAAACGAAAGCTAGGAGAGCAAATGAGATTAGATACCCCAGTAGTCCTAGCCATAAGCAATGGATATAAATCGCTATGCATATCGACCCGTGCAGTGCTATAACTAATGTGTTAAATATCTCCACCACACCATAAGGTTTACTCTTATCTTTGTTATTCATCATGACCGGAGTCATTGGTCTGTGTAGTTTGGTGTATCTAGGCAACTTTGGAAAGCATAGTAATTATAGAAATATCCTTATTGCAAGCTCCTCATTAGCTTTTTCCTTAAAATCTAAAAACTTAGTGAATCTAGCATAGGTAGTTGAATTCTTCTTGACAAAGCTTAGATCAATCTTTGTGCCCATTGGATAGAAGTTGAAAGCATCCTTAATATGCTCTAGTTTGATTAAGATCTCTACCACCTCATTTTCCTTGTTTTTGACTTTGCACATAAAGTAAGCTTTTGTATTTCTTCTTATTTCCTGAAGGGTTGACATAGCTTGTTCACATCTATCAAAATCAATGTAGAACATGGGTTCCTCCAAAAGTTTGTGTAACCCTAGTCCTTTTCACCTCTTATATGCAGTAACTGATCTTTGGAAGTTGTGAAATTCTTGACATAACATAGTGTACTTGTTCTTTCCTTTTTTCACAGTGAAGATGTGCTTGCTGAATATCTTGAGGAAATCCCTAAGTTCTTTTTCTATCTCCTCTTGCTCATGAATTTCCTCTTGTTTTGATTCCAACTCCGCTATTTCTGCATCTATGTCCAGAAACCAATGCCCTCTTGATAATGACACTGCATCTAGTTCCAATTCAACTATTGGAAGTCCTTTGGTCATCTTGCGAAAGAAAAACCCACCAAGACTCCACACATATCAAACATAAAACTCAAATAATATGGCTTGAATTATGAAAAATACCACAAAGGAAAATAAGCTTTACACCACTCAACATCACATAACATGTTTATTTCTTACATAGAGAACACTTGTTCTCACTACATATATCAAGATTTCTCTAGGTGCAAATGGATGTCCTTCTAAATTTGTATTGATAAGCATAATGAAAGTAAATCAAATAAAGATTTAGAGACAAAAAGAAAACAACACTACCCACACCCACTTCTATATCTTGCTTTTGTGATTTTTTAATTAAAAATTGACTTATGGAACAAAATAGTGAAATAGAAAATCCTATGTTACAAATATTTACAATATTATGTCTATGTACATATATATGTCTTTTGTCATCCTTTTGTTTTAACAATAGACCCATAAAGAGTCTAATTATTCTTTTTTTGAAATTCCTTGATTTGCTTCCCTCCTCTAGCTCTTTCTTTGTGAGATGAAAAGATCTTGGTATTGTGCATGGGATTAACTCTGTTTGTGCCTCGTGAATGCACGACTTTGTAATGTAGCCCTACACATGCATACTTTGGCCATGCATCTTCTTTATGGTGCAAAATTGAGGTCTTAAGTAATTCACTTAAGTGGTTATTTGATGTAGAGACTTCCCTCAACATATTTTCATGTATGCCCATATGTCCTTTCGGGTTGTCATGCTGGTGAAGATTTACAGCTCGTGTGCGTATTGCTATTTTTTTTCCTCTAGTACCATATTAGGTTTTCTGTTGTCTTGTTATTTTGATTTTTCATACAAATTTCCTGCCATCAGGCTTCATATCCTTCTTTCTTCTTTTCATTAGGATTTTTAGGTTTCCATATCTGATTCATATTTAGGTTTTTATCCTCTTTTTTCTTTTTTGGTCTCCATATTTTGCTTTTTCTTTTGATAATGATACTGACAAGTTTGTCTTTGATTCACTTTTCTACATGGATATGTGCTGAATGTCTCTTCTTTGTCCATATTTTACATTAATGCCTCCATTATGTTCTGTATGACATTTAGAGGCAATCCTTTTGATGGAAATCTAAATGTCTCCATCTCTACATGTTGTACTTCATGAGTTGTTTCCTGCATAACATTGCTTGCAAAAAACACTTTTACCTTCTTATTGTTTATCTTCATACAAATCAACATGTTATAAAAGTCAATTGATACTTTATTATGCTTCATCCATGATTGTCCCAACACTAATTTTTTAGACATCAAATTTTTCAGGCCATTCTTCACATTCTACTATAGATGCTTCTTGTCCTATTTTCAAAGTAATTTTTTGAGTCAAAAGTGGTGGAAATATTTATCCATTTATTGTTTCAATTAAAGTAGAAATTGGTTGTCTTTTGTTTTGGAGTTGATTCATTATGTGAGAACTAATCAAATTTGCCTGAGAACCAGAATCCAATAACACCCTAAATTGCTTTTCCTTGTATCTAATTTGTATAATTGGCAAATGCATTTCTTGTTTTTTTGTGTTTTTCTCAAATATCAATACTTCTCTTATTGTTTTATGTTTTGTAATTCTTGTTTTAGCTTCATCTTGAGCCTCTTCCCTGATTTTTTTTCTTCTTCATGTCTTTTTTTATGTGATTGATGTATTCTTCTCCATTCCTCTTTGGTAAAGGCATTCTATATCTTTGGATTCTGCAAACACTTATATAGTTTGGCATGATTTCACCATCTAGATTTGGTAACTAGACAACTGCACTAGGACTAATTTGATGAATAATATCTGGCCCATGTCCTTTTTTCTCCAATTTCCTTGTATATTCCTTAGTAGTATATGCCAACACTAGATCTCCTTCTTGCATATCTTTTCCTTTGATGTGTATATCATGATAGGCTTTTTGTCTCCTTTTATCGGCATAAATACTCATGACTGCTTGTATTTTGGAGGTTCCTAATTTTTATAATTCCACAATTCTCTCAGATAATTCATGACCTGTCCATTGCATTTGATTGCCTATTCTTAAGGTTGGTATAAAAAATTCCATGGGCAAAACTGCATTCTGACCATACACCAAATTGAATGGAGTTGTCGCAATAGCAGTTTTGTAAGCTATTGTATATGCCCATAGCACATGATGCAATTGTTATTCCCAATCTATTCTTTTTATATTTACTAATTTTGAAAGTAATGTGCACAATACTTTATTAGTACTTTTTGCAAGACCATTGGCTTGAGGATGATAGAGTGCATATTTCCTATGATGATCATAAATTGTGAAGTCAATTCCTCAATTACTTGATTTAGGAAATGAGTTCCCCTATCACTTACCAATTCAATTGGCAAGCCATGCCTAGTAATGATATACTCATATAAGAATTTAGTAGTTGTATTAGCATTATTTTTTCTAAAAGCCTTGGCTTCAACCCATTTTGTTAAATAATCAGTAGCCACTATTATATATTTTGCATGTGAACTTTTAGCAAGAGGGTTTATGGTTCCTACAAAATCCATTCCCCATTTACTAAAAGCTTTGGTAGATATTAAAGGTTTGAAGGGCATTTCATCTTTTTTGCCCACTTGTATCATTCTTTGACAAAGATCACAACTTTGTATAAACAATGTAGCATTTGGAAATAGAGTTCGCCACCAGAATCTTGAATATAAAATCAATCTAGCTGTTCTTTCTCCAAAAAAATATCCTCGTGCTATTCCAGCATGGGCCATCTCTGAAATTTCCACACATTTATTTTCAGGAACACATATTCTCAAATACCCATCCATACCCTTTTTATATAATTGATCCTTTATTAACACAAAATCTTTACTCAATTATTGTATGTTTCTTAATTCATAATTTCTCAAATTTTCTTCCCTGCCATCTCCTTGTTTTAATTTTTCAACTATGTGTGTACACCACAAAGGATTTTCTTGGAACCAAAACAAGGTACTTACATCACTTTGGTTTTGAAAATAGCATTTTTGACATTGAGCTATGTACCTTTCTACATCCTTTTCCTTTGTTGGCCAATACACTCCCATTCTTGCTAAATTATAGCGGGTTGGTAGGTGAGTGGAGCCATCTCAGTTGGCAGACGAAACCATGAGCCACACCCAGCTTTGCTATGGGCTAGCACATATGTCTACGTGTATATGTTACGTGGATATGTCGTGTGTATATGTCGTTGCACACTATGTTTTGTTGGTAGACGGGTGGAACGAACATGGTCCGGTCCACGAGTCACATCCAATTGCAACATAGGCCAATGCATGCAAGTAAAAAAAAGTAAAAAGAAAAGAAAAAGGACGGTTCCCACTCCTAAGGGGGAGAGACAAAGAGGAGGAAGGTGGTGATCATCGGGACAGGTATGTTTTTTTTGCATGTATATATTAGTGAGATTGAGCGACTGTCTGGAGAGGTAGTGTCATGATGGGATTGCGGGAGTCGAACTATTTTTATGGTTTACATTTATGTTTTGGACTCACAAAAACATGTGGATCATATGGTTTTTATTGAGTTTGTTGCAAGATGATCTAGAAAGGATCAAACTTGAGATGAAATCTTGCTTTTTGATTTTATGATGGCATTGGGATGATGCATGTTTATTGAGTTTTGGTTACAGGATAACATGGAGCAGGAAAGGGTTGGACATGAGTAGACATGAGCAGATATAAGAGCATGTGAGCTATGATGACAGGAATGGGGATATGCCTATGTATGGATGATGGTGTTGGCGGTAAGAGGAGTTGAATGTTGGTAAGAGCTTTTCATGCATGAAGCCTATGTCCAAGTAGAGAGCATAGAATATGTTTGTGTGTGATGGATCGTGCTTGGAGAGTTTGAATGGCTGGTTGTGATGCTTGGTATGTTCTCATAAAAGTAAGCTAACCACTCGGATGAGTGACAAGTGAAAAGCAACATGGCATCGGTGGTGGACCAGCTCGTCGAGGATGACTTCATGAGCAAAAGGGGGGAGTATGTTAGCTCAGTAAATGGTTGGTTTTTATGCACTAACATGTTTCTATTTGGTAAAGAATACACTTGATTGCAGGTACTTTAAGAGTCGATCAAATGGTTGATTGGAGGTATTTGGGAACTACATGGTGACATCTTGCTTAGATGGGATTGGAAAATTGATACCGTTGTTGATTATTGCCAGAGTAGGGGTGCCCTTCATTAGAAACATAGAGAAGATGGAATATTATACACATGTGGTACACCAAATTATGTGGCACCAAAGAGTTCTTGTTTTGTTTTTCTATTTGCTACAACTCCGAAGGCACAAGAATACCTACAGATCAAATCCAGGCCACAATTAAATTGCAAGGTTGGCAAGTGCTTGCTATAGGAGATATCCATACACCTTCTAATATTTAATGGATTTCCAGATGTAGACTCCATCTTTTATCACTCTTAGAAAGTAGAATCAGTTTTCTTTTGTTGTATGGTTGATTCTCATGCTCTTCTAGTTTCACTTCCTCAAGGAACAATGGCTTCAGAAAACAATATCAGTACAGCGTTCCATTATTCTTAATTTTTTGAGCATTGAGGCTCCCTGTATCAATGTGCCCTTTGACATGTCAAAGAGGAGGGGGTGGGCGGTGGTCTGTCCGTTCCCTTGAGAAGTGTCAGGAAGGGAGAAAGTGGCCATGAAGGCACACACGACCTAGGGGAATCGAACATACACGGGTTCATTTTTTTTGGCAGGTAGAAAAAGAGGAGAGTTTTGGCAGGAGGAAGTGTGTGTCGAGAGAGGTTTGTGGGGGCATCATTGCTCTGCTGGCGTTAGAGGAGGTCTGTTCAAGCAATCCGTTCTATTGGGAGCTGCCTGGGGCGTGTAGACAAAAGGAGTCGAGGAGGACTGTTCTTGTGGGGAGTTCTTTGGGGGGTTTGCGGTCTTATGCTCCAGGAGAGCCTATTGTGTGCTCATGAAGGCTGGGGGCTCCTCGGCAAAGCAGGAGGTCACCTTGGCAGCAGTAATAGAGCGGGAGAAGGACAGGGGGCTCTGAATAGAAGGGGAATCCCAATCGAGTTAATCTGGTGGGAACGAAATAAGGCAAGCATCAGACCTTCAGATCTGGGAACTAATGGGTACTAAAAACAAGAAGCACACTTCGTGAAGTGACGAACAACTGTGAGCATCCTTAAAGGGCCATTTGGGTGTGGTGTTGCTGAAGCTTCTGGGGGTGATTTTGCAAGCTATGCAGCGATCTTGCAGAGGCATTGTCTGGTCCCAAATTTGGAGCCTGAAATTTTGCCCAAGGGTGAGCACAGAAGGCTACATCAGGAAGGAGGATGAATGCCGCACATGAAAAGGCAAGGATAACTTTTATTCTATTGTGTCAATATAGCTACAGGGTTCTTGTGAAGCACGTCTAGATCATGGTCTATGCAAACTCATCTGTGGGTGTTATCAATCCAAAAAGCATCTCTGAACCTGAGAGGAAACGATAGAGTCATAACAGAGAAACTTGATCTCCAGGCATTGGATCGAGAGTGACTTTCCAGGTATCGCTCAGTCTCTAATGGAAATATGAGGAAGACCGTGGTAGTTCCTTGTTTTAGAAGATCCATGAGCATTGCATATCCTTGGTGCCGAGCTTATTTTCCAGCAAGCATTAGGTAATGATACCTGTATGGACCATCATATATAATTATATATTTGATTTCACCCTCTATGGAGGCATTGGCTTTAGCTTCCACTGTAGAATTTGTGGCTCATACTGACCATAGGATTTGTGCAAAAAAGGGTTCATGTTGGATGTGCATGCTTGTGAGTATGAATTCAACTGCATGATTTCAAAAGTATTTTGGGAAGGGGATGCGCGTACTTGTGGTGAAATTATCATAGCAGAGCAATGATGTGAATTTAAGATCAAGATTTATGAATACAACTCACCCCCTAAGGGTGTATATGTCTTCACTATTTTCGCTATGCGAACATTCGTAGGGATCGATGAATGTCCGTGTGCTTTTGTGCATATGAAAATGATAGGGAGGGAAGATATATTTGTATTGAAGTCAGTGTTGATGCCGATTGTATTTTGCAGCTGATAAGAATTCATAGGGAGCTAGGCTATGAACCACAAGTCTGATGGCAAGGCTAATTATGGGTGTAGCATGGGATTACGAAATCTTAGCTCACATGGATGAATGAATGATATTTCAAGTGCTATTTTCGGTGTAATGTTGAAATAGACATGAAGTCCACATTGCAATGTAGCGCTTGAAGGAATATTGGTTCGTCATTGATTTTATTGTTCATGGGATTTTATTGTCATGAAGTAGCAAAGCTATATGTGCATGCCAATACCCCAACATGAGATTCTACATGGGACCACTTGATACAAGAGGTACACCAGTTTTTGGTTATTCCCAAAAAAAATTCCATATCAAGGGTCTATCAATTTGTATCCTGAGGATTTCAATTCACTGCATTTTGAATTGCTTGAAGGTTTCTGATACATGTACACTTTGCATTATCTCATTATAATAAAATGTGTCTGCTTCTAATCATTTCACCATCCGGCATGCTTTAAGTTTTATCTTAGCATTAGAATCAAATCCAAGGTTTGTGAGTGTGCTCTAGGTTTATCATGTGGTAGATGAATGCGTAAACCTTTCTTATCCTAGGATACCTATGAGCATCAATCATGGCATTGCATCAACCTCACATAGTCTGTTTTGGTTGGTCCCCTTTTTAGGGGAAGATACAACACAATGCATGTAGGGTGTGGTATTTCACATGATCCTGGGCTATAGGTGAAGTAGATCGAGATGCAAAGTCGGCATGTAGGGGAGTAGAGAAGAGTGAGCCCGAGGGGGTAAGAGAGAGTGAATTAGTGAGAGTCAGGAAGTTGGATGATGGGTAAGTAGGGAAGTTATCGAAAGGAGCTAGGAAGTGAAGGACGAGGGAGAGTAAAAGGAAGAGAGGAAGTGGGTGTGTGAAGTGTGGGTGTGAGTGACATAAAGAGAGTGACAGATAAAAGGGGGAGAGAGATAAAATAGGGGCCTGCATGTGGGTAGAGGTGTGCAGGCATATCTGCCATAGGTGTGAGCACAGGTGTGGGTAAGAGAATGTGAAAGAGTGTGTATGTGTGTATGTGCACATGAGTAAGTGGGTGTGTGTGTGTGTGTGTGTGTGTGAGAGAGAGAGAGAGAGAGAGAGAGAGAGAGAGAGAGAGAGAGAGAGAGAGAGAGAGTAGTATGGGTGGATAAGAAGGGTGAAGGTGTATTTGGGTATAGGTACATGAGGGTGTGGGGAAGGGTCATGCCTTAGTATGTATGTGAGAGTGAAGTTAGGGAGTGAGAGGGGAAGGTGAATAGGAGGGTGCAATTGTGAGAAGGAGCAAGCAAGTGGGTATGTGAGGGTATGGTCAAGTACATGGGTAGAGATGTATGCATGAGTGGAATTGAGTTTGGGAGAGTGAGTGCACATGAGTAAAAAGAGAGAAAGAGTGAGAGCAAGGGTAAGAGGAATGAAGGGAACACGGATATAAGTAAGACGAGAGCATGTGAGTAGGGAGATACTCGGAGTACGTTCAATACTATTTAGTGACCTAGAGTAGGGCGAGTGGACAAAGTTCGAGTGATTTTGGTTAAGCACAAGCATATATTGGCATTGCTTTCTCTCGGGGCATAGGACTCAACATTTTGGTGATCCTACTGGGGATCCCAAAGGAGAATAGATTCAAGGATAATTGTGGACTTAGAGCAAAAGGAAGTGACAAAGTACAAGGAAATTGAGCAAAACATAGGCGTAAGGCATTTTCCCTTGGGTTTAGGAATCAACATTTTGATGCGTTTATCAGGAAATATCTTGGCACGTCTCTATAAGAGACTTCTATCAGTTTGCCTAGAGCCACAGGTTGGCCAAGCTTGCGGACCTAGGATCTGGTACATGAGTAAGGAGAGTTCGTCCTCAGCAAGAACTCTATTGCAATGAGAAGAATTAGCCACTCGTAGAGCTGAGGCTAGAGAGAGGCAGAGACAGAGAATGTATGAGGAGTTTTGGAACACTCATAGACAATCAGAGGAAAGGAAGTACTATCAGAGAAGAGCAAGTCGGTGTTGATGTCGATTGTATTTTGCAGCTGATAAGAATTCATGGGGAGCACTCATAGACAATCAGAGTTTTGGAACACTCATAGACAATCAGAGGAAAGGAAGTACTATCAGAGAAGAGCAAGTCGGTGTTGATGTCGATTGTATTTTGCAGCTGATAAGAATTCATGGGGAGCTAGTCTATGAACAACAAGTCTGATGGGAATTCCTTATGGGTGTAGCATGGGATTACGAAATCTTAGCTCACATGGATGAATGAATGATATTTGAAGTTGATTTTATTGTTCATGGGATTTTATTGTCATGAAGTAGCAAAATAATATGTGCATGCCAATACCCCAACATGAGATTCTGCGCAGGACCACTTGATACAAGACGTACAACAACTTTTGGTTATTCCCAGAAAAAAATTCCATATCAAGGGTCTGTCAATTTGTATCCTGAGGATTTCAATTCACTGCATTTTGAATTGCTTGAAGGTTGTTGATACATGTACACTTTGCATTATCTCATTATAATAAACTGTGTCTTCTTCTAATCCTTTCACCATCGGGCATGTTCTAAGTTTTATCTTAGCATTTGAATCAATTCCAAGGTTTGTGAGTGTGCTCTAAGCTTATCATGAGGTAGATGAATGTTTAAACCTTCTAATCCTAGGATCCCTGTGAGCATCAATCATGGCATTGCGTCAACCTCACATAGTCCGTTTTGGTTGGTCCCCCTTTTAGGGGAAGATACAACACAACCCGTGTAGGGTGTGGTATTTCACAGATCCTGGGCTATAGGTGAAGTACATCGACATGCAAAGTTGGGATGTAGGGGAGTAGAGAAGAGTGAGCCCGAGGGGGTAAAAGAGAGTGAATTAATGAGAGTCAGGAAGTTGGATGATGGGTAAGTAGGGAAGTTACCAAAAGGATCTAGGAAGTGAAGGACGAGGGAAAGTAAAAGGAAGAGAGGAAGTGGGTGTGTGAAGTGTGGGTGTGAGTGACATAAAGAGAGTGATAGATAAAAGGGGGAGAGATAGAAAATAGGGGCACCTGCAGGTGTATGTGCTATAGGTGTGAGCACAGGTGTGGGTAAGAGAATGTGAAAGAGTGTGTATGTGTGTATGTGCACATACGTAAGTGGGTGTGTGAAGAGAGAGAGAGAGCGGTGAGGATGGATAAGAAGGGTGAAGGTGTATTTGGGTATAGGTGCATGAGGGTGTGGGGAAGTGTCTGTGCCTAAGTGTGTATGTGAGAGTGAAGTTAGGGAGTGAGAGGGGAAGGTGAATAGGAGGGTGCAATTGTGAGAAGGAGCAAGCAAATGGATATGTGAGGGTATGGTCAATTACATGGGTAGAGATGTATGCATGAGAGGAAGTGAGTTTGGGAGAGTGAGTGCACGTGGGTAAAAGGTGAGAAAGAGTGAGATCAAGGGTAAGAGAAAAGAAGGGAACCGGGATATAAGTAAGACGGGAGCGTGTGAGTAGGGAGATACTTGGAGTATGTTCCGTACTATTTAGCGACCTAGAGTAGGGCAAGTGGACAAAGTTCGAGTGATTTTGGTCAAGCACAAACATATATTGGCATGTATTTGGGTATAGGTGCATGAGGGTGTGGGGAAGTGTTTGTGCCTAAGTTTGTATGTGAGAGTGAAGTTAGGGAGTGAGAGGGGAAGGTGAATAGGAGGGTGCAATTGTGAGAAGGAGCAAGCAAGTGGGTATGTGAGGGTATGGTCAATTACATCGGTAGAGATGTATGCATGAGAGGAAGTGAGTTCGGGAGAGTGAGTGCACGTGGGCAAAAAGTGAGAAAGAGTGAGAGCAAGGGTAAGAGAAAAGAAGGGAACTAGGATATAAGTAAGATGGGAGTGTGTGAGTAGGGAGATACTTGGATTATGTTCAGTACTATTTAGCGACTTGGAGTAGGGCGAGTTGACAAAGTTCGAGTGACTTTGGTCAAGCACAAGCATATATTGGCATGTCTTTCTCTTGGGCATAGGACTCAACATTTTGGGGATCCAACTCGGGATCCCAAAGGAGAATAGATTCGAGGACAATTGAGGACTTAGAGAAAAATGATTGACTCTTGAGGCTAAATCTGCACATCAAAGCCTACATACTCCTCTTGATCCTCTTCATCCAACTTTGCCTTGCCCTTATCTCCATACCATGACCTTGACTCATCAAACACAACATCTCTTGACACATATAGATTCTTTGAGAGAGGGTTGTAGCATATGTAGCCTTTTTGCTCATTTGAGTAGCCAATGAACACACATTTCTCACTCTTGGGCTCTAACTTTGTTCTCACTTCACTAGGAACATGAACAAAGCATACACATCCAAATATCTTGAGGTGCTCCATGGTTGGTTTCTTGCCATAATAGACTTCATGTGGAGTCAAGTTGTGCACATCACCTATTGGAACCCTATTTATCAAGTAAAAATCTATATTCAAATCCTCAACACAATAAGAGAATGGTAACATACCTTCATTTATGAGACATCTAGCTAGATCAACCAAATGCCTATTCTTCCTCTTTGCAACACCATTTTGTTGAGTGGTGTACCTACATGTAAAGTGCCTCTTTATGCCATTGTCCTGGGAGAACTTTGTGAATTCCTTAGAGAAATACTTTCCCCCTCCTTTTCACCTTAGTGTCTTGATGTGTGCATCACATTCATTATCAAAAAGGGACCTAAAATTTTGAAAGCATGAAAACGCTTCTAATTTTTCCTTAATAACATGTATCCATCCCTTACTTGAGTAGTTATCAATGAAAGTGAAAAAGTACCTAGCTCCTCCCAATGAAGCCTCTTTGCAAGGGACCCATACATCTGAGTGTGTAACCTCCAAGAGCTTAGAGGATATATACTCACTCTTTGGAAATGGCTTCCTTGCTTGCTTACCTAGCTAACAAGCATCACAAAACTCATGTAGAATTGACCTTTAAGATTTGGTTGTCCCTGCACTAAATCTAGTTTGCACATGCTTTTTAACTCGGGATTATTGATATGTCCTATCCTCTTGTGCCAAAAATCAATCTCTGCAATCCTTTTGTTACCAATCATCACATAACATACCTTGTGTGTAGGAGCACCATCTAGTGTGAACAATCTGCCTTCTTTCCTTCCCTTGGGAATGACCTGTAAGACAAAAGTTATGCAATATAACACAGGAGCAATAGCAGAGAAGATAACAGATGTAGGAGAATCTCAATAATTTTCTACTAGCACCAAGTACAAAGATGATGGCGTTGTCCACCCGTGCGCTCTCAAGGTAGAGCTTAAATGGTGATCTAGACAACTCTAGAACGGGAGATACAAGGTAGAGGTATGCTGGCTCAACTCAGTGTCTCAGGTAGTGCAAAAGTCATGTATATATAGGATCATGGGTGGCCTACCATGGACGGCTATACATGGGCGGTAGAGCGTGGGCGGCCATCGCCCGCGTAATTGCCATACACGGCTTAGACTGGTTGAACCGACCTAACAAATATAAATGATTTCTGACTCCAACAGGGAATATTCCATGGAATATTCCCTTTACCATGGCGTCGGGGGCGCTGCCTCCGGACCCCCACCAGGGGGCCTGCTGGCCCCCTGGGACCCCCCAGCCAGGGGGCCCGCTGGCCCCCTTGGACCCCCCAGCCGGGGCTGCTCACCGCTGCCCCGGACCCGCCAATTGGGGACCCTGGTAACTCCCTTTCCTTATAATACCTTACATGGTCCAATATGACCTTCATCCAACATGCAAGTTGGGATTCCCATCAATTGGGTAATGCACACTTGGCTTCTCCTCATAAAGGGGGCCTTACAAAATGTGCATACAATCATGAGGGGTAGACATTGATCATATACTAACATGACCTTGCCTCCTTGCTTCACCATGCACCCTTTTGCATCAAATATAACCTACATACCTCTCTTTACCATTTGTCCCATAGAGATAAGATTCTTGGAATTAGATGGAACATGGAGCACATCTTTAAGATTCTTGACATATTTACCTTCACCTAGCTTCACATCTCCAACATGTGTAATGGGATGCTCAGTGTTATCTTTTGTCTCCACACAACCTTTTGAGTCTAGGACTTGCATATGAACAAAAGATTCCTCCATACATGACATGTAATTAGAGCATCTAGAGTCCGTGTACCACTTTGTGTCCTTGGGATCACTAGTGTAGCCATGTTTAATGGCTAAGAGGGTTTCCTTTTCATCATCCATCTTGGAGTTGTTCTCTGTTGGAGTTAGATGTTTGTAGAAGCACGCAAACAACACAAGGAAAAAGAAGAATCTTGGAGCACAATACACAATACTAGATGTATTACCACTAGAATGTACAAAGATAATTAGCCCATTAGGGCAATAGGTATATATACAAGGGGGGGGGGGGACCTCCTAAAGAGGGAAAAAGGTGCCCCGACGATGCTAAAGTGTTCACATACATCACTACCTAAAGTTTGCACCTTCTCTAGGGCACTGATGACATGAGTAGGGATGTCATAGCTATTTGTCCAAGCTATGCATGATAAAGTTTAATTTTGATACTTCTTGTTTAGGACAAACATAGAAGTTCTAGATGCACTTTTTGTTTCGTTTTGTTTTTGTTTAATTTGCTTATATCTATATATATATATATATATATATATATATATATATATATATATATATATATATATATATATATATATATATATATATATATATATATATATATATATATATATATATATATATATGGAATTATTATTTTTTATTTATTTTCTTTTTATTTAATTTCTATTTTTATTTTAATTTGTTTCTTTTTTAATTTATTATTATTATTTTTATTATTGTTTAACTATTTATTTTTTTATTTTTTTATTTTATTTTTATTATTATTATTTTTTTGTTTTGTGTGTGTGTGTGTTTTTTTAATAAAATCTTTCTTTCTTTCATTTTTGTGTGTGTGTGTGTGTGTTCGTGTTCATGTGAGTGTGTGTGTGCATCTCTTTTTGTATTGGTTTTCTTTCTTGTTTGTATTTTTCATGTCTTATATTGGTCTTAAGTCTCTTGCTTTTGTTTGTTATTTTTTCCAACATCTATGTGTTTGTGTTCTCTATCCTGAGTTCAAGTTTGGATAACTCTGAACTTATGAAGGTGTATATCCCTACCTAAATATATCAACAAATCCCCCCTAGGAGTGATGTGGTGAACAAGGAGCTAGCACTCATGCATAAGGAAGTGCCAAGCTATGTGGAGATCACTCCACAAATGGAAATAAGCCCAAAGCTTTGCGGAAAGCTTCAAACTTCTCCCTAGGCAAAGCCTTTGTGAAGGTCTGCAATGTTCTCCTACATGGGCACATATGCCAAGCTGATCTCTCTAGCTGAGAACCTCTCCATCACATAATGATAATGCACCTCAATGTGCTTAGTGCGAGCATGGAACACACGGTTCCTTGCAACTGCCAATGCACTCTGACTATTAATGAGGATGGTGGTGGCAAAAGACTCACCAACACCCAAATCAACCATAAGGTGTTTGAGCCACACACACTCAATAGTCACTGTGAAAGCTGCCCTATACTCAGCCTCACAACTGAAAGTGGCCACAATAGACTGCTTCTTGCTCAGCCATGATATGCATGACCTACCAAGCATGAAGCAAAAACCTAGTGGACACACGAGTTTCAAAGCAACTAGCCCAATCACTATCATAAAAAGCATGCAAATTTGGCGGTAGTGATCCCTTCTTGGGATAAAACACTCCAAGTAGCCGGGTACCACTCAAGTAGTGAAATATGCACTTAACCACCTACCAATGCTTGACACCTAGGCAATGCATAACATGCTTATTTGTGAGACAGAAAAATGAATATCTAGCCTAGTAATGCATAAGTAAATCAAGCATCCAACAACCTGCTGATAGAGAACAACATCAAATGCATCTCCAACATCATTAAGACTCAATTGTAAACTTGTCTCCATAGGAGTGGCAATAGGTTTACAGTCTTCAAGGCCAAAAACTACAATAATGTGTCAATATATTTCATTTGACACAAAGCCATTCCACCATCAACATGCATAAATTGAATGCCCAAATAATGATGCAAATGGCCCAAATCAGACATCTCAAATGAGGCATGCAAATCAGCCTTAAAATCAGCAATATGCTTCTCACGAGGACCAATGAGTAGCATGTCATCAACATACACAACAATGATTAGAAGTACATCATTGGCATGCTTAACATATAAGGTGCTTTCAGTTGGACTGCTCTCAAAACCATGTGCAATTAGATAGGCATGTATCTTTTCATACCAAGCATGTGGTGCTTGCTTTAAACCATATAATGCCTTCTTTAACCTACACACCTGGTTTTCATGTCCTTTCTGCACAAAACCTCGAGGCTAGAAAACATACACTTCTTCATGCAAGTCACCATTCAGAAATGCTGTTTTAATGTCCAATTGATGTACATTCCAACCATGATGAACTGCAAGTGCACAGATGTTACGAACAGTATCCATTCGGCATGTAGGTGCAAAGGTCTCATCAAAATCAATGCCTCTTTCCTACACATAACCCTTTGCAACAAGCCTAGCCCTATACCTATCAACTGTTCCATCAAGTTTACACTGTAGCTTATATACCCACTTAGTGCCAATGACCTTCTTGCTAGGAGGCAAGTCACATAAAGTCCAGGTCAATTCTTCATGATAACATCATATTCAGATTGCATTGCTACCATCCAATGTTCATAATTTTGTGCTTCATCAAATCAAACAGGCTCAATTTCATCATAGAGACTAGATGCAGCCATAACATAACAATCTGATGCAAAAGAGGCACTATGAGAGCTTGAATGAGTACGATATGATATAAGTGCATGTAATTTGCTATCACATAAAGTCTGCACGAGCCATTTTGGCATAATTTTTTCTTGCTCAATATGAGTTCTCTCATCAACAAGTGCATCACATAAATCTGCATAAAAAAAGGAATGATCTGCATCATCACATGAAACCTGCAAAGGCTAAGAAGTTGCCTCATTAGGACTAGCACTAGATTGTCCACCTGTAAAAAGAGGCAGCAAAGTATCATACATGTCTTCGGAGCTAACACAGATCTCCTTCGTACATGAAAGTAAGGGTTGAATAGCATCTTCCACATAAACAACATCACAACTAACCAAAATGTGTTTAGTCTATGGATGATATAGATGATATCCTTTGCTTTCAGAACTGTATCCAACAAAATACATTTTACTGCTTTATCATCCGATTTCGTGCGATGTTGTTTAGGCACTAATGCATATGCTAGAGAACCAAAAACTTGTAGATGAGCAATAGATGGCTTGCAACCATGCGAAGCCTCATATGGAGTGATCGACTGTAGCGCTTTAGTGGGACACATATCAAGTACATATGTTGCACACATAACAACCTCAAGCCATAAACTATGTAGTAAAGCCTGAGTCTTGACCATACACCTCACCATCTCCATGAGCGACCTATTCTTTTGTTTAGCAACTCCATTTTTTTGAGGTGTATATGACACTATACACTGATGTTTTATCCCACATTCAGCTAGAAATGCATTAAAGTCAGAAGACATATATTCCCCCCTCGATCAGAACGGAGGGTGCCCATTTTACATGTTGATAGATTTTCAGCCAAAACCAAAAAATGTTTGAAGCACATGAACACTTTCGAATTTGCTTTCAATGGATATACCCATGCGTGCTTGTAAAAATCATCAATTAAAGTCACGAAGTAAAGATAGTTTCCAAAAGAGCATGTCTGAATAGGACCATAGACATCACTATGAACAAGCTGCAATTTTGTGTAGCTCGAACAGAACCATTGTTTGGGAATGAGGAACACTGCACTTAGCCTTCACATACAGGTTTACTAGGCCCTTCACATACAGGTTTACTAGGTGCCTCAAGTTTGGGCAAAGAGGGCACCATTTCAAATTTCTACAGGCATAATAAACTAGAAAATTTTAGTTGACCAAAGCATGCATGCCAAAGCTTTGCATCTGACATAGCCTGAGAATCATGTACTGCACATGTTGAGTCATTCACATATTTTTCAAAATCTATGAGCTTATATAGCCCATGAGATAAAATGCCAAAAGGAATAATCACGTTGCCATTTGAAAGATCATGAACTGCACATCTGTCATCAACAAATTTCCCAACCAAGCCAATCTTGGCTAAAGCCCAAATTGATGATAGATTCTTCTTGATCCCTGGCACAAATAAAGCATCTGACAATGTAGAAAACTAGCATTAGTAGTGGATAGAATGATCTTACTAACTCCCATAACAAGATAAGATGAGTTGTTGGCACATGTGATAGTATTCCCTGTAGGGCAGGCTCAAGTGAAGAGAAGAAATTACGTTGCCAGGTAATATGTTTGGTCGCCCCACTATCAAAGTACCAAACATCTGAGTCTACTACAGACATGCACTGCTCATGAGAAGATGGGTCAAAACTACAAATAGTAGTAAACACCCATTCTTCATCTTGCACAAGATTAGCAGACTCTATTTTTGGTGTAGAGGCCTCTGCAACAACCATTCTGGCCTCTTTGTTCTTTGCATCTTTAGCAACCAGTTTTGAAGAGCTCTTAATGACATGATCATTTTCTTTACAATATTTGCAAAACAATATTTTTTTTTTGGATTTCTTCTCATCTTTGTCTTCCTTCTTCGATTGTGCAGAGTTAGTAGATTTTTGCTTACTAGTAGAAGAGCTCCATTTTCCTTTGCCCTTCCGACTAGCAAGGAAAGCTTGATCTGCAACACACATAATAGGCATGTTCTGCCTAGATTGATCTCCCTGCACCAAAACAGAAACTAACTCTTCAAATGTTAAGGCATTTGGATTGCCTTTCATCATCAAATGAAGAGTAGAAGCAAAACTCTGATATGAGTCAGGAAGACCACTGAGAACAGTCAGAAAGGACTTCATCAACAGAAATCAATTGTTCCTTCAAATCGTTGATCTTTGTCAAAAAACTGTCCATAGAATCACCTTCATTCATGTGCTCACTCTCCAACTATTTTTGGAGGTAAGCAACACGAGCCTCATTCCTAGCTTGGTACAATGTGGTAAGTGTATCCAGAGCATCCTTAGCTATTCTACAAGAGCTTATGTGAGGAATAATGGCATGTTTGATAGAAAAAGCTATCAATGCATGTGCCTAAGAATCTCTGCCATCCCAATGAATTTGCTCTGTAGTAGGTGCAATAGAAACATCAGCATGAACATGAATCTGTAGAATATCACCATCTTTGACACCATCTGCATTAGCTTTAGTACCTGTATTTGTAGTACTTGTGTTCGTAGGTGTAATAAGACATTTTCAACACCCTGCAGAATATTCCACAGTCCTTTTGCAACCAATACATGATGCATCATATAAGCCCACAATGGATAATTGGTACCATCCAACTTATCCTCAACAACCAACATAGAGAATACATCACTTCTTTTGGCCATGGCCACTGACTAAAATACCTTGAAACAAAAAAATGATTGTATCTAAAAAAGTTGAATAGAACTACCCAAATGAGTTCTGGTAGACCTTTACCAGACTTTGAGATGATTATATTGGCAAACCAAAGCCTGTGTATATCTTTGTCACAAAAAGACAAAATATCCTACACAAGCACTACAATAGTGCGTTAAGGGGTCAAAATGAGCTCAGATCGTGATTTAGGCTCTACATACCAAAACTGTTTTAATATCCTAATCACCTTGAATATGCACACCAAATTTCATCTAGTTTTGAGATATGATCGGAGGAGTGTCGACGATGACCTAGATGAAGCGGTGACCTGATCTGATACCGATTGTTGGAGTTAGATGTTTGCGGAAGCACGCGAATAACACAAGGAAGCAGAAGAAAGTTGGAGCACAACATAAAATACTAAATGTATTACCACTAGAATGTACAAAGATAATTAGCCCGTTAGGGTAATAGGCATATATACAAGCCTAGGGTAAAAGACCTCCTAAAGAGGAAAAAAAGTGCCTCGACGGTCCTAGAGTGTTCACACACATCACTACCTAAATATATCAACATTATCATAGTTCCCTTTCTCCTTCTTCTTCTTGCCTTTGTCATCCTTGAACCAAAAATTTGAAGAAATATGATTCTGCTTACCACATTTAAAACAAGATTTATCTTCATGAGGGTTGTTCTTCCCTTTGCCATTCTTGCCCTTCCTTGAAGATGATGCCTTGGTATCTCCTTCTGAATCTGAATCTTGTTCCTTGGACTACTTCCACTTGCTTTTTCCTCCTTTCCCCTTCTTGCCACTCTTGCCTTTGCCTTGGCTGGCATATAGGACTTGTGAGTGACCATCCTTCTTGGATGTGTCGCCTATGGCAACCTCTTTTGCCACTAGGTGTGGGATCAACTCCTCAAGAGTTGGTAGAGGATATCTATACAAGATAGTAGTAATGAGGGGTTTTCACTTGTCTTCCCCTTTCTGCCCATTAAGAGTAATCTGCACAAGGTCTTGCTCATCTACTTTGTAGCTAATGGATGCCAATTTCTCCCTCAACTCCTTCACTCTCAAGGTGTAGTCAACAATAGATTGATCACTATCCTTCTTCAAACAATGGAGTTCATTCTTAAGCTGCATCTTTCTGCTTCTTGTGGAAGTGGCATATATCTTTTCTAAGGCCTTCCAAACATCTCTAGCATGATCAAACTCTGATATATGACCAATCTTAGTGTTAGAGATTACCTATGATATGTAGAAGATAGCTCTCCTATTCCTTTCCTCCCAATCCTTCAACATCTTCAATTCTTGATTGGTGTTCTTTTGTATCTTTGGGATCCACATCAGGCCCTTATCTTCATCTCCACAAATAATAGGCCATAAACCTTTTCTCATGAGGTAGTTCATGACTCTAAACCTCCATGTCTAGTAGTTGTGTTTGTCAAGTAGCTCCACTTGTTGACCTAGATCTGCCTTAATGAATGGTTACATTGAAAAGTACCTCTTAGCCTTGATGTCCAAGCTTTTCTTTCCTTCTCCTAGATTCTTCAAAGGATTTCTCCTACTATGATAGCAACGGATGGAATTTAATCCCTCAAATTTTCACACTAGAAGTGAAATGAACCCAATAGTTAGGTCCCTTCATACATCTTTTCTTCTACCCTATAACAAAAATCTGATTCACCTAGCTTACACTCATGCAAATCAATTGAAAAATTAGTATGCTTCATAAGCTTTCCAACAAGCTATATAACACCTCAAATGGATCTATTTAGGTTAGTCAACAACTCTGTACAAGATAGACTATTCACAGATGTAGGATATGCAAAAAATTAGGGTTATAGAGATACACCAATTTCTCTCCATATGAAATTGATTTCAAGAAGCCCTCTTAGGAAACGTAAGACACATATATAAGCTATAGAATGTACTTTAAATCTCTTGAATTGGGTATGTACACAAAGTGTTACAACTATTATAAGTAGACTTTGTTTATAGATACAAGAGACTAGAGGGGGTGTGGCGAGCCTCCTCTATGTATGTAATACCCTCCTCTATGTTTTTCCAAGCGTGAACAACTATGTTTCAGCTCCTTGAGCCTCCTTGAGTATATGCATCTTAGTCTTCAATGACCTACAAGATTTCCATGCATTTGGTGTCTCTTCACAAGCTTTTATAGGTTTTGGATGCCTCTTCCAACTTTTACATTGCCTTAGGACTGCGTTATCCGACCTCCCCTAACTATGAGACCACCCTAAGTGATCTAAGTCATGAAGTTTGTCCACATTAAGGTTGTTTGACCCCTTTGTCCACCAAGATCTTGCATAGTTTAGATTTTCAACACGTAAGTGGAATTGACATTCACAACAAGCATGAGCATTCTTGGAGTTAGACTAAGCAAGAGAGAGCATATTCTACACTAGGAGAGAAGATCAAGACACTTAGAATGAGCATTTCATTTACTTGGAATTCTTTTAGCCTAAGATGGAGAATGACTAGCTCATGGCCACAACCCGATCCATTAGGGGAAAAAATGAACCCTGAATGGGCCTTTTAGATTAAGGAGTGATTAGTGATGGACCAATCAGAAGAGGGTGGTGGCCACAGTCTATGCCCTATAAAATACTAGGCTGAAGGGTGGAGAGGAGACATATTTCTCCCTTATTTAATGAGCTGCCTCTAGAGAGAGAATGAATCTCGTAACTTAGTTGGGCCCAAAAATTCAAAATTTCTGAAAAGTTAAAAAACTCATCATAACACCTGAAAATGGACCCCCCATTACTTTTTAGGGTCAAAAGTACTCTTTTTGACCCCAAATTCAAAATCCGTGCATGTTTTGAGCTGGAAAAAATGAGTTTTTTCAAAAATACTCAAAAAAGAGTTATTTCCCTCCTAAACCTCACATTTTCATACCCAGGTCCCAAAAAGTCATCTTTTCCCACTACTTTCACTCTGTAGCACACCATTGAAGCTCCTGTTTCTACACTCCAACCTACCTGCATCTCCTATCTCGAATTATTGTTGTAGCTTGAAGACCTTTAGCTTCAATGGCAACATCTAAAGCTTCTAGGCGACCAAAAGATGAAATCCTCACATTAAGATGTCACAATATCAAAGCCACAGATGGGCAGTGGCTATCACATGAGTACTCCAAAGGTGCATGGGTGTACATGCAACCCTCTAGAGTTGGGCCTCATCGAGTTAGAGATCGTGGAAACTTAGATCTTCATTGGAAGGGAAAGTTACTTGGCTTCAAGAAGCATAGAGACAATGGGATGGTTGCTATTGTACAACATGTTTTTACAATGGCAACTATGAAACTTGAAAACTCTAGTAGTATGAGATATCCTGTGAACTGTAAGTATTACTCTACAATATTTTATGTTTTCTTGTGTCGGATATATTTCTGAACTATTTAGATATGTTTTTGTTTGTTTCAGATGTATTTCCTTCTACTTTGGTGGAAGAGCAACCACTTCATAGTCTTACAGGTACTTTCCAGGCATTGCATGTAGATGTTGGTGCACTAGTCTTTCCAAATATATCTCCTGCTCAACTTTACCATGATAGATTTTTCTTTTACACACATAGATATGTTGTACCCTCTACAATGAATGGTTTTGGAAGGTTAGAGAGAATTGAAGTACATTCTCTTCTTAGCTTGGAGTGGCCAAAACCTGATATATGGTCCGTATCATCTTTGAAGCAAAAGATGGTAATGGATATACATAACTCTTTGAAATTCACAAAAGTGTCTAGGTCTGTAGGTTTGCACTGGTCTTTTCCCATTCATTGTTTTGTATATTTATTCCAAGGATTCTCATTCCAAGAGACTTCCACCATGTTCATGTGTAAAGATATCACATATGAGCAAGTCGAAAGTCTTCTTGGTGAAAATTGGGGTTTGATGGAAGGAATTGCAAAAGGTGATAAATATCTCTGTAAAATAGGTGGAACAGGTATAGCATTTCGATATTTGAAACAACATACTTCATTATACATCAAATTCTACTATGATCGTTGGATGTGCAAACTTGGCAAATGGATACCATTTCAAAGTTCAGAGGGATCTTTGCATTCATTTGAAATAAAGCTTAGATTGCCCAACAATGAAACAGAAACTATTTTAGTGAATAATCATTGGACCTTGGCTAATCTGAGAGAACACTTGATGATTATGGGGTTTGAAGGACTAACTCAATCCATCTTCAAAATTCAAGGACATAAGGTGAGAAATGTTTCATGTTTTTGTTAAAGTAATCTTTTTGTTATTGTTTATTTTACTTTAATGACTTCAATTTGTTGCAAATTGATTACAGGTGGGCAGAAGAATGGAATACAAAATGAAAGTCCCTGTAGATTGGAGCAAAGATGGAACAGAGCTCTCATTGTCATAGTTCTTTTGCAACCTGATAATGTCACTTCTTGGGCCCTAGTCATTGTATCTCATGGTTTTTGCACTTTCAAGAACCTTGTAAAAAGTAGGACAATTGATTCATGTTAGATATTGTATATACCTTATTCTCTGCAATGATAATTTCAAAACTTTTGGAATGTCAAAAATTCTGTTCACTACTTTGAAATGTGGTTGCCCATGTTTTTTTCTGTGCATTATTTTGTCATCCGAAACTCATTTTTTGAAATTGCACTTCTTTATTCTATACTTTTAAAAGTGGGCCCAGTCAATTTAAAAACTTGAAACTGCTATAAAAATGGCTCTATGTGCTCATTTCTCACATTTGCACTCTCAAAGAGCTAGAAAGCACAGACTGCAAGCCTCTAGAAATCTCGCGCGCAAGCAATGGCTGCTAGCACTTCCACTCCCATGAAATCTCCTCGAGATTTATTCATGGAGTTTTTGGAAACTACAGACTACAATGGTCGTACGGATTTGTATGACCTAGTCTGTAGAGTCCCTAATCTTGAAGGGACAATAGCCATGAATTCCGATGTGATCGATGAGATCACAGATTTTATGGAACTCTATATTTTAAGATATGCCATAGATATTCCAGCATATGAGTGTAAATGGGTCCCCTGTGACCTGCTTTTTTACATTCATAAAGGAGATGAGGCATTTGCGAAGCGCTTAAAGCGTTTCATGGCGATTGCTGAGGCTTCAGGGCACCTGTTAGATGACACAGTGCCCTTAATTAAACAATTAAATAAGAAAAGGAAAATGGGAAGAAAATATCTTTCCTACATAGCAACAACAATCTTTTTTGTCAATGAGGAGCCCGAACCTTCACCCATGGACCTACCCCATCTTGTTACTGGGGGTTTTGTAGATGACAAGAAGGAACCCCAGACAGAAGCTCTCAACTTATTAGAAGAGAGTCAAAAAATTGCCAGAGAATTTCCTCAAGGAGTAGTGGACAAATTAAAGGAAGCCAGTACACAGAAGAGTCCACCCTCCAACTTAGACCCCGTGGAACCCACTCTACCAGAGGTAGAGATGGAAATGTTTTTAGTTGTACTTGTTGATGGAGAGGAATTTTTGTTCCTGCATGATATTGAGAAGGCATTCGGTCTACGCCTCGACGAATGCCTTAGTATTTTCAGCTCAACCTCGGATGTTCCCATGGACAACACTTCTGACATTATCGAAAAGGCAACAATTCCACTTGGTGAATCAGTTGCGGACACCATTGCATTTGTGTGTGAAGAGATTTTGAGCCATGCCAACCAAGATGCCAGTGAAGAAGATCTAGCCACAGCAAGGGAAAGAATTTTGGAGAAGAAGATTCCAACATCCCCTGTTGTGGAGCAAAGTGGCATGGCCCATTCATCAATTCCACTAGATGCAATGGGAAGAGGAGAGGATGAAGACAGGCTTCAAGATGTAAGTCTCTACTGACATTTATGGTTGTCTCATATTCATACAAGATGTATCTATTTAATTTTATGATTGTCTATGTGCAGGAAACAATTGAAGTGGATAAATTTGCAGCAAGGAGTGGTGGTGACCGTGTTTCTCGGGGCCATGGCTCTTCCTTGGCACAGTACATTGGAAAATTGCCAAAGGAAGATTTTGTAATAATCCACAAGGACTTTTCCCCTCAAGGACACTTCATGACTTGGTGTATGAAGGCCTTGAGTAAAGTTTTGTGCCTATCTACAATAATGCAAGGGACCAATTGTATATTTCTAGTTAGGAAGTCCCTTGCCCTTACTACCCTAGGAGTTAACTTTAGAGGAAAAATATTAGGTCAAATAGGAATAGCTTTGGGTCTTGGATTGACAGACCCTCAATTAATATCCCAATCAGTTTTGACTTACCAATTGCCTCTATCTTTTCAGAGAAGAAAGAATGTAGTGGAGAGGCTCAAGGCCAAGAGCCAATTGTAAAAACTTTATAATACCAATGTTTTGTTTTTCCAATTTCCATGTGCATTCAATCTATTATATCTTTATGGTTTGACAATCTCATAACTTTTGCACAGTTTAATCAGTCTTTTTCCATTGTTTCTTGTAATTTGTGTTGCCCAAAATGCATGGAATGGCTAAGGAATGCAAAAAAAAGGCCTGCCACAGAAACGCGGGGATGGGCCCTGCAAAACTTTTGCAGGGCCCATCCCCGCGTTTCTGTGGCAGGCCTTTTTTTTGCATTCCTAGGCCATCCTATGCACTAGGTTACCTGTATTGCAAGTCTATCTTCTCAATTAGCACCTTCACTTGGGGAAATGTGGAACACTCTTCTTATATGCAATAATTAGAGAAAATTAAGACTCCTCTGGGTGCATATAAGCATGCAGCAGTAAATCAGTGCATGTATGTATGTTCATAAACATTTCTTAGCTATTGGTCAGGGGTTTAGCATGCAGTGCACTCTAGCCAAGGCTAATCATATGCCCCCATGTGCATGGCATGGGTTTTCATGGCTTGGAAATGCCAAAAAAAGGCCTGCCACAGAAACGCGGGGATAGGCCCTGCAAAACTTTTGCAGGGCCCATCCTCGCGTTTCTGTGGCAGGCCTTTTTTTGGCATTTCTTGGCCATGAAATGCATTAAATAGCATTACCACTTACAACAAGTACAGAAAAAAGAATGATACAACTATGAAAAACACTTCAAAGATGTACTGGAAAAATACACCTACAAACATAGGAGAAATAAACTTCAAAACATGTACACTAAGAGATAAACATTTGGGAGAGCAAATATGACAAGACAAAGATTATATTCATCATTTGGGTTTTACAAAATATTCATCGTATGGGATATACAAAAGGTTATCCAAACAAGGGAGTACAAATTATGGTTAATGGTTATTCCCTCTGATTCTCCTAGCTAGCTGCAAATCTTTAGGTTGTATTGTCACTCTCTTTGCATGGATGGCACATAGGTTAGAGTCCTCCAACATTGATATAAGATACGCCTCTGCAGCTTCTTGTAGAGCTTCAATGGCTATCCCTTGGATACGAAGTCCAGCGCAATAGCGTTGGATCTCTTCCTTCACAACTCTTGCAAATGACCTTCGTGGAATCAGAAGCTCCACAGACTTTTGATAGTGTCGAATCTCCGCAAAGGCTCTGGTTTGCTTTCTGCGCCTTTGTGGTGCTCTTGCATTTGGGGGGATGTTGGGTTGTGGTCGTTGTGGTCTACGACGTGGTTGATAGTTCTTCTTTCTTCTTGGAGGACGCCTAGATGGTCCTGCCTCATCATTTACTTCCTCTGCCCGACCTTGCTCTCTTTCTTCATCGGTTGGTCTTTGTCCTTGTCCTGGGGGGAGTGTCTTGCCTCCTTGTGTTACTCGATGGTTCACGGGGATATCATCATTGTTCCATGGTGGCTCATTTATACTTTCTTCATCTGAGGAACTCGATAAATTTGATGTCTCAATCACAACTCGTCTATGTCCTCGTTGTTTGGGCCTTGCCTTCACTGGTGTCCTGATTGGGGGCTCATCATGAGATGCAGAAGGGGAATAATTTATTTCTTGGGATACATCTCTCTCTGGTGAACCTTCATCCCCCCGCGATGCAATGCTACCGGACTGTGTCCCTGCACCTGAGTTTCGTCTTGAAGAGTGGCTTGTGGTTCGACGCTTCTTGTGGGGTGTCATCCATGTTGGGCGCTGAGTACCTTGCACATGGCTAGGGTAGACGACATGATCCTTCCTAGCAGTCTGCTTTGTGCGTGCCATTCTCTTAGATTGTAAAGTGGTAAAATGAGGAAGGACACCTCTATTTATAGGCTTTCACTTAAGAATTGTCCTGTTCACATTTAAATGGATAAAAATTAGTTTTAAGACATTAAAAGTATATTCACAAAAATAGTAGAATTTTATTTGAAGTGAAAGGGGTTATAAAAACCTTGAAAAGTATAATGCATTTTAAGAGTTTGGAAATTATTTCCAAGCAGAACCCTCGCGGACTCTTTGTGAACGCCATTGGGCATGATGTTCGGGTCCTGACGATGACATCCACTTCTCTCTTGCAATATCATGTTGTAGCTTTCGTGTAATCTTTGCTAGTTGTGACTCACATGCCTTTTCCATTACATATTTTCTAGCAAATGTCGCACGAAAGAACCAATTGAACATTTCTTCTAAATAGTTTGATTGGAGTAGACCACCCCCATGACGAGTGTTTTTAAAGTAAACACCTCTAGCCCTGTAATGTGACTTCTCCATTCCTTGTGTACTAAAAATGTCCAGTGACCCATATCGATTCATAAAATATGCTCCATGTGCAAAAAGAATATGCTATGATCTGGTCAATAAGATATACACATAGTGTTTAAGACCAAATAAAAAAATGTAAGCGAAACTTACTATGTAATGTGTAATGTTGCTTTCTCCCCAAGATAAGATGAATGACTGTGTAAACTCCTTCAAAGTCACTTGGAATAATTCTCGTTGTGAAGCATTAGTGGAAGCCAAACACATCAAATGTAACAATTGATCGAACGATGACCAAACCTTCTTTCGCTTGTTAATGAGATCAACCTGACTATCATTGTCAGTTGTAATTGAACAGAGGTCCTTCCAAAGCTCCCATTTCCCATCATCTTGACTATTCACATCTTTTTTAAAGAAACGTCGTACCTTCTTCCCAGTCATTGAAACTTGTTGTAAAATCTCTTGAGACTCACCATACTTCTTAACAACTAAAGATACGTGGCCACCATGACAACCTATAGAATTCAAAAGATCTTCTATTTTCTGGATTGCTATTATAGACCTCTCTAGTGGTTTCATTGCAAATGCATATTCAACATGGAGCTTCAAAAGCCTATCAAAGATCCTCATGAATGCATGCAAAGTACAAAAGTGAACATTGACTAATGGAAATGGGATAATGGGGTTCCAATCATTGCTTATTTTATCACGAGTCGGTTCCTGTAACATTGGACACCTCAAAAGTGATATCTCCCATTCCCTGTGATTCAATGAGTCTGTTTCATCAATTTCTTCAGAGTCATCAACTCTCGTCAATGCCCTTGCATGTTTAGACTGTCTCTTAGATCCTTTGTAACCTTGTGTACAATATGGGCAAGGATAGAGAGAAGATGCTCCTTGTTTACAACCTAACATGCATTTTATACTCTTAAGGTCTCCACCCAAATGCCATTCTACATCAAAATCACCTATATCATCTACAAAAAGCTTTTGCCCATGTATTTGAGAAGAGATTACTTCCGTAATCCACGGAGTCCTACTAAAAATCCATGAAATAACATTATTTGTTTCTTTGGGAACTTCTATAGCACCTAACCACCAGATATCTCTCTCTGATTGCACACTGTAAGTCAAATGGTCCCTCTCTCCTAAAGTTTCATCACTCATTGCATGGTCCATAATTTCGTTCATTAGCGTCACACTCAACCTTTCTAGTCGCCGACCCTTTATGATTTGACACTCATCAAGCTTCAGTATGAACTTTAACTTAACATTACAGTCTGCACAAAAGAGAAAACATTATCTTAATATGACACTTGAATGCAATAGAACTTCAACACCAAATAAAAGGTAGTAGGGGTACCTTTGATTGTTGAACTATAAAAGTGAACCATTGCTTGTTGAAGCTTCTGAAGATCCACAAATATATTGTTGAATTTAGTGTAAGTAAATCCTTGTGTAGATAGGATTTTTGATTGCTTCTTGGGAATATTTGGATGATAAATAGAGGCAGGCATAGTTTCTTCTATGAATAAATATTGTCCAATAGTCCGAGTCACATCCTCATTTGAAGTTTTCTTATTGATAGACAATTTATATGGGCATGGAAATATACTTTGAGAAATACCTTGTGATTGTAAGGCTTGCCTGAGAAGGGTGTACATTGCAGTATACCCATTTCTACTGATGCCTGCTTCGTCACATATTGCCTGCACATCTTGCACTGTGATAAGATTTTTTAACTTCTTTGAAAACTCAGCTTCAACAACAACTCTAATACACTTTCCTATGCGTGAGTCTAAAGCAGAAGTGATTTCTTTGGTGTTTATACAGCTATTCATCAGCTTGAATTGGTCTTGTGTTGTTGATGAAGCAGTTATGTCTTCAATAAACGACCTACACAATGAAATATTCCATTACAAATCTTCATTAAAACATATAAAAGTAAAACAAACACTCACCTTGTTGCATATATACGTCGTTTGCGTGCTCCACCACCTTTTGAAAGAGCTTCAAAGGATGACAATGATCTTTTCCTATGTCTCATACCAAGTGGAGTCTCTTTCAGCTGCTGGAGATTGGCAGTTAACTTTGAAATTGTGCTTTGTTTTGCTTCAGTATCCTGTTCCAAATCTGCAAGTTTTTTTTGTAAAGATATGATTGTGCTTTCTAAAGTGACCACCCTCATATGATGGATGTGATGTTGTTGGAACCAATACTTAGCAGTAGCAAGTGAATGTGTAGATAATCTCTTGTAGTAACATAATAGTCCAGCTTCACCCGCACCAATGAACTGAAGTAAAGTTGAGAGGTTATGGAATGTTGGATGGTAAGAAGATATTGGATCAAGAGGATAGAGTGAACCATGAGCCCAAAGATCAATACTTTTTTCTCCAGCTGCACGACGTTCATTTTGAGAATTGGCATCATTGTTGCATCGTGTATTTGGAGCAAACTCTCTAGGCACACGAACATGGATACTTGTTGATGCAGGAGCATGAGGACGTTCTACTGTGAAGTTTGTGATACATGTCAACACCATCTTTGCTAATGACCAACAATATCAAAAACAAAGATGAAAAACTGGTTGGAAGGGAGTCTAAAGCATAGGTTTTGCTCAAAAAATGTGTTTTCTTGTATGTGTATGGGTTAAAGTGTATTTTTCCACTGAGTATGGCTAAAAATGATGAAATTTGAAAAAAGTCATTTTTTGGGGGAAGCATAGTCACGGATTTGATGATGTGGCACTTACTTTTGGAGGGAGTTTGAAAATTATACTTTTTCTAAAAGAAACTTCAGAAAATGGGCCCAAAAAAGTAACTTCTGACATATATATTAAAAAATAGGCTCTTTTGAGTTAATATACACTGAAAATGAGACTTTTTAAAAAAACTCATTTTTTTATTCAAATACATGTACGAGTTTGATGATGTGGAAAGTAGATTCTCTTTCTCTCTCTCTAGAATAAGAAAGAGAGAGGCCTATTGAAGCCTAAAAAAAAGCCTACTCCAGCCTACTAAAAAGTGCCCTATTAAATGCACTTTGTCCCCTTAAACAAGAACATAATTAAGCTTAATCCCTAAAAATTAGGGATCCTTACAAGGCCCATGCAGGGTTCATTTTTTCCCCTAATGCTCAAGCTTTGACGGTCCCTTGCAAAGCAATATCCTTAGCTTGCTAAGCTTATTTCTTATAGTACACTTGATCCTTTTAAGTAAAATTACTTGTGATTGATAGCTATCCAATTCAACTAGATACAACCAAAAGGATTTAGATCAATTAACAATAGGTTGAGAGCATTGTTCATTTTTACTGAGCATGTATAGAGACCAAAATAGCAAGTTTTAGCTCATAGGTGAATCTTCTACTCATCTATTTTGATCCATTGATTAGAGGACCATACTCCAAAGCACTTAGGTGATTATTCCTGATTCTTGGAAAGCTAAAAAGGGTCTACTTTACACCCCCATACTTGCTTTTGGCTTGTGTGAAGCAGGGAATTGCAACACCACTTCAGTTCTAGAATCTATCCACCATCTCTCTCAACAGTGGTATCACAACAACATCAAAGCAAAAGTGGAGATGGATTTCCATCATTCATTGATAAATTGGACAAGGGAAACTATCCAACATGGTCCCTAAGGGTTCAAGCTTATCTCCAAGGAAGAAGCTTGTATGGATACATCTTTGGAGATGAAGAAATGCCAATATTCAAAAGCAAACATCAACCTACAAGAGAGGAGCAAGAAATACTAGCTACATGATGTAGCCATGACTTATATACTTAACTCAACATCATTTTTCTTATTAGCTCATGTTAGGAATAGCAAAGCCTCCCAAGAGACTTGGGAAGTACTTTCTTCATACTTCTAATCAAATACGAGGGCAAGGAAGAACGAGCTTTGGATGGAATTCACAACCTTGAAGAAGGAACCAAAGCAACGTGTAGCTATGTGACCAAGATGAAGGATGTAGGTGACCAACTTTGGAGCATTGGAGAAGAAATAGAAGAGGAGCAGATAGTAAGGCAAATCATAAATGGCATCAAGACTGATGAAAAATGTGAGTCCTTCACTACAACAATGGACCTATATATGGACATGCAAATACCTGACCTCAACGCATTGATGGGGCAACTCTTCACACATGAAACAAAAGTCACCAAGAATAGTGATAACTCTCGAGGTAATCAATCTTTTGCCCTTTACACAGATAGAAATAAGAGTAAGGATAAAGGCAAAGGTAAAAGGAATGAAGAAGGGGCAAGTACCTCTCAAGTGAACTTCACAGGTAGAGGTACTAGAGGAAGGGGAAAAGGAGGAAAGTAAGGCAGGGGGAGATCATAAAACTCTTCACCTTGCAACATCTATGGCTTAACCAATCATACCATAGATGAGGGCTTCAAGAACACAAAGAATCAGAGAGGAAGAGGCTTCCAAAGAGGAGGCTATGGAGAATCTAGAGGCAGGTTCAATAATGGAGGAAGCGATTACCATCATAATTACAACCAAGGCTACAACTATCAAGGAGGCTTCAAAGGTAGAAGAGAGTACAATAAATATAAACAAGACCAAGGGGACTCTCTATTGATCATGAACATGACCTCCAAGCAAGGTAAAGATATTGAGCATCTATTCTATATTGATTCTGGTTGTTCCAATCATGTGGCTGGAAATGTAGCATTGCTATCTGATCTTGAAGAAGCTAAAGGGAAGCATAAAGTCCAGATAGGTGATGATATTGGGTACTCTGTTAAGAAGATTGGAAATGTTAAAGCATCTGATGGTAACATGAACCTTTTAAGTAAAGTATTATATGTGCCAACCCTAACAAAAAAACCTAATTAGTGTTGGGCAGATTGTTGAGAAGGGCTTACAGGTTAGATTCACAAGGCATGGAGCATATGTGGAGGACCCTGAACAAGATTTGAAGAGGATTGAAAACGGTGAGAAATCTGGGAGACTGTTTACATTTGAAGTTGAAGACACTAGAAATATTGCTCTCTTCAATTACAAAGATCAACCCTATCTGAAACTTCAGAGGAAGGAGAGATTACAACAACTATACAGATGATCAAGAGGATTCCTTATTACTCATGAATATGACAGCCAAGAAAGGTAAAGATGATGAGTACCTATTCTATATTGATTGTGGATGCTCCAATCATGTAGTGGGAAATGTAGCATTATTGTGTGACCTTGAAGAACCCAAAGGAAAGCATGAAGTTCAGATATGTTATGACAGTAAGCACTCAATAAAAAAGATTGGAAATGTTAAAGCAATTGATGGTAACATGAATCTTCTAAGCAGGGTATTGTATGTGCCAACAATAACCAAGAATCTAATCAGTGTTGGATAGATTGTTGAGAAGGAATTACAAGTTAGATTCACAAGGCATGGAGCATATGTGGAGGACCCTCAACAAGGCTTTGAGAGGGTTGCAAAAGGTGAGAAATCTAGTAGACTTTTTACCTTTGAAGTTGAAGATATAAGAAATATTGCTCTCTTCAATTATAAGGACCAAACCCTATCTGAATTGGCGATATGGCATAAGAGACTAGGATATATAGGTGAAAGGACATTGAAGAAAATATGCAAGGATCAGAGTGCTTGGCATTCCAAATGTGTCCAAGCAAGACATGATTTACAAATGTGGAGCATGCCAATTTGGAAAGTCACATAGGCAACCATTCAACAAAAGAGGATACATGTATGAAGACTACTTGGAGCTTGTACACATAGATGTGTGGGGTCCTAGCAGAGAGCCATCAATTTCAAGGTCAAGTTAGTATGTTTCATCCATAGATGACTATAGTAGTTGGACAATACTTTATTTTATGAAGCATAAAGATGAAGTCTTCACTTGTTTCAAGAAGTATTTGGCATTGATTGAGAATCAAATAGGTAAAAGCTTGAAGAGGCTCACATCTGATGGAGGTGGTGAGTATTTCCCACATGATTTTGATTCCTTCTTACAAGGAAAAGGCATAAAGAGAGAGACTACAACAAGGTACACTCCTAAACAGAATGGAGTGGCAGAGTGATGAAATAGATTAATAGTAGAGGCTACAAGATCAATTTTGAATGAGAAAAAACTCCCTAATTATCTATGGGGAGAGGCTCTTTCCATAGCCACTTACCTAATGAATAGGCTTCCATCGAAGTCTTTGGATGGAATGACACCTTATGAGGCATGGGATGGTCGAAGACCTCCTTTAGATCATTTTAAGATCTTTGGGTGCATTACTTATGCACACATACCCTCATAGATTAGGGGAAAGCTTAATCCAAAAGCTGAAAGATGCATCTTCATTGGCTATGATTAGGAAAAAAAAGGATATAGGTTATATAATCCCACTAACAAAGGATTTACAGTTAATAGGGATGTGGTATTTGATGAAAATAACTCTTGATTTGAGGATGACTGTAGGAAAATAAAGCTACCCTATGATTTGGAAAATGATTTTCCAAATCAAACTAGGGAAGAACCACATACATCAGAGGATGCCAACTCAGAAGATGAAGAACAAATTGTTTTCAACGGTTGGAAGTCCAAGGGCAAAATAAAATGAAAGAAATTCGAAGACATTCTAGAGTCATCCAATCAAGCACTTAGAAGATTTGAAAGGGAAAGCAAGAAACCTATAAGGTATGGCTATGACACATCACTAGTCACCAAACATTCTATATACATAGCTAAAAACTTTATGTGAGAGGAACCATCTTCATTTGAGGAAGCCAACAAGAAATAACAATGGAGAGAAGCTATACAGGAGGAGAATGAAGCACTTCAAGAGAATAGAACTTGGGATTTGGTTCCCAAAAAAACTATTCATGAAGCTAATAGGATCCAGTTGGATTTACAAAGTGAAAAAGAATTCAGATGGCACAATAAATAGGTATAAAGAAAGGCTATTAGCAAAGGGGTTTGTTCAAAACCATGGAGTGGATTATGAGGAGACCTTCTCACCTGTAGCCAAAATGCCAACTATTCGAGTTTTAATAAGTATTACTGCTTCAAAGAATTGGAACTTGTACCAATTAGATTTAAAAGTGCATTCCTTAATGGATGGATCTTAGAAGAGGTCTACATGGCTCAACCACTAGGATATGAAGACAAAGATAAACCTGATCATGTATGTAAATTAACAAAGGAATTGTATGGTTTAAACCAAGCTCCTAGAGCTTGGAACCATAGGCTAGTCACATACTTGCAGAACCAAGGTTTTGTTGCAACCAAGGTAGATTCTTCATTCTTCATTAAGAAGACAAACTCATAGCTTATTTATCTATGTGTTTATGTGGACGATATCATTATTACAGGGAATGATGCCAATGGCATCAAGAAGATGGAAACCTAGATGAAGGAGGAGTTCAAGATCAATGATCTTGGATTGCTTACATATTTTCTCGGTTTAGAGACTATTTATACAGATTTTGGTGCGTTCATTACTCAGAGAAAATACTTCCATGATATGCTAGTTAAGTTCAAGATGGAAAATGCAAAAACTGTAGGTACACCCATGGAATTGAATCACAAACTTAGTAGTCATGAAGGAGTGTTCTCTAGCACAATGGTAAGTACCACGTTAAGAAGCTCCACCTCCTTAATGTCAATCCACGGAAGAGATAGGAGTGATATGAAGATCGTGAATGTGAAATGTAGTGAGAGTGAAGGTGAGAAGCATAGAGATGCACACACACATGTAAGAGATAAGCAAGACACAATGGAAGGTAGGAAAATAGACTCTATTACTCAAGGTCTCAATTACAAGCTCAAGATAGCTCTAAGCTCACACTAGCTAAGACTAACCAACCTCAAAAATGAGCTCTCTAGCTCTTTTTATAGATTCTAGACTAATTTTGACCGGTTTCACATCTAGTGATCGGCATAGTTAAAAAATAGGTTCTAGGTGCTATTTGAAAGGGTAAACGGGATCCAAAAATAGCCAAAATTGGTAGGTTCATTCTACCTAAGCTCCTCAAGCTTGAGGACTCCTCAACTTGCACAAAAAGGATCATATAATTACAAAAGTGGTTGTTCTATGTTACATATGATACAAGAGTGATGAAAATCATTGTTGAGAGTCTTTGAAAAGTATTTATAAAACATATTTGTTTGAAAAATAATCCGTCTAGCTCCCCACTACTTCCTTGTGCTCTGTCTTCACATACTTCCATGTTGTCTGTGCCTCTGGCTACTGCCAACACCCCTTGTCTTTCGCTTTTTTCGTCCTCGACAGAACCTTGTTGTGGGGTCTTTCAGATATAATTCTGTAGGACGTCATGAGCAAGGGTGTGCTCTGAAATGCAGATACCTCTTGCAAGATCTGCTTCGAGTTTTTCCCAATCTATGGGTTGAGGTTCCTCTGGTGGTGGGATTCTCCCCAAAATCGGTAGTAAACATCTCTTCGAATGTCATTTTATAGCATGACGGTAGATATTTGATGCTACAGTGCCATGCATAACACACCTAGAGCGATGGTGTCGTACTCATATCATATGCTAAATCTTGATTGCCATGCTCGAATCCCGGGGTGTTCACATGTGGTGCCTTGATGCGACGGAAGACTTTGAATACTATCTACATCATGTCAAATATTTTGACAGTCATATGCGCGGCTACATCATCCATTCATCGTAAGTGAGGGAGCATGTGGTGAATCATTGCCATCATATATCCTATAGTGGGTGGTCCAGTGGGTGGAGTGAAATACGAGTAATTGAGCCAGTCTTGGCAGTGCTTGTTGTTCTGTAATTTGATTGCAAAGGCCTTCCAGGAGCGGCGATGTGGCACTGGTCCCCAGTATGGGTTATACTTTAAATGGAGAGGTACCTTGGCCCATGTGCTCATGATTTCGGGATATTCTTGTAATAAATCCTGGCGCCAAGTTGGTTGATATATTTCTCTAGTCTGCGTGTCTGGTGGCAAATCATCAGGCTCAAACTGAGTTGCATGGGATGGTTTCTTGCCTGTTTCCTTTTCAATGGCGAGCTGATATTCTGCCATTAACATAAAGTATGGTTTGTATTGCAATTCATGCCCATATATAAACCTACGAGGGGCCAAGTGAGCGAAACAAGGGGATTGTAAAATACGCTCTTTGATCATAGCGATTGCGCGCAACTGAGCTTCCACACATGCTGAGTGGGTCTTGCCAAGCTCTTCTACAGTCTTCATGCATGGGGGAGTAGGGAGTTCGAATGTGGTCTGGTCCTCGGCTGTGACGCATCCGCCTGGGATGGGTTCTGGTTCGTAGGCTTCTTCAAAAGTGTCCTCCACTGGGATGGTCACTGTTTCTTCCTCCGCTGATAGTTCCGGTGGGAAGTCTGGCCTAGGGGGTGCTTCATAAGCTACTATCTGTGTTTGAAGAGTCAATACCTGGGCCTGTAAAGCATTGAGTTCCTCGATGATCTCAAGAGATGTGGCCATAGGAGCTGGTGGTGCTTGTTGTGGCACGTGCTCATAACTGTAATATTTTGTGTTCCTCTTTGAGCTTCTGGTATTCCTCATTCATACTGTCATACTCCTCTAGTAGTCTGACATGATCTTCCAATAGTATCTTCATGGATTTGGAGGGGACAACTTTGAAACGACTAGGACTCAAGGGTTTGTCTGGATGATTTAAAGCAACTTCAAGGTTCTCTCTATTCTGTTCCTGCAAGCATTGGTTCTCTTCTTTAGCTAGTACGAGGTGGCATCTAAGTAGACCCATGTTTCTAGTGAGGGCTGCATTGCCAATGGTTTGAGTCCTTAACAAATTGTCAATATCTGTAATGGCCTCTTTTTTCTTCTGTTCACTTTCGAGTTCAAGTTTGTGGTAGGCCTGACATAACTCTTGGTAACGTGTGTTAAGGGAGGCATTCTCTATTGATAATGAATTTAGCTGCGACTAAAAGTCATTCGTGGTCTACTGCAGTGTCTAGTAACTGGTGCCTAGAGATGTGAATTCATCTCTTACTTGTGTCATACATACAAACATTTGACGGAATGTAGTGTCGATTGTGGGTGATAAGATTAATGGCGGGGTGAGTGAAGATGCAGTGGGTGTGGGTGTTGATGCAAGGGGAAGGGGAAATAGGGATGGGAAAGTGGATGCAGTGGTGATTGTGGAAAAATGTTATGTGCCTAAATGTGGTGGTGAAACGGATAAGGTGAGTGGTGGTGTACTGGGGGTGATATGTCCATGTCACTGGATGTGGTGTCAAGTGCAGTGATCGTGAATAGTGGAGTGACAGTGGGTGCATGAGTGGGTTTGAAAACAGGATTTACAAAGGTTGTCAAATAATTTACAAATGGGGTCTCTTTTATTGCTTGGTGGAGAGGGGAAAGAGGAAAGACAGTGGGTCAGGGAGGTGAGACGGGGGAGAAGATCAATGGAGGGGGGAATGGGAAAAGGGGTCTTGGCGGGGTGGAGAAGGAAGGAAAGGAGGGATAGATAAACGAACTGTATGGAAGGGTGGTAGTTAGAGGAGGAAGGCTAGGTTGGGTGGGTGCGGAAAGGGTGAGAGGAGTGGAGGCAATAAAGAATTCAGCTACCTCACTATCGAAAGATGTGGATGGTCTGGGAGAGTCAGGGTGTACAGGAGAGACTGGAGGGGCGGGAGGTGAAAGAGGAGCGGTCGGGGTGGGGGGAACTTCAACAACAATGGTGGTATGTACAATAGAAGTTTGGAGCAGGGAGTCAATGAAGATCATTTCTTCTGCCAAAAATTCTTCAGGAATGAGGCGTGCTTCCTTGAACTATTGTGAAGACTGGCCATCTGTTGGTACACAAATATATTGACCTGGTTTTGATAGCAATCAAATTCGGCATGGGTCAAACTACGGTAGAAGCTTTCTCTATAAATAGCACAATGCTTCATTAGTTCCCACTGACTTGACCAATTCTCTGAAGCCCTGAATGTATCCTTCTTCAAGGCCTCCTGTAGCGAGTTCTTGTTCTACAAGCGCTTGGCTTTCTTCTTCGGAGAGTCTTCTGCGTGCCCAAACTGCTTGCATGGTGCAGTATAGCTTCTTGATTGCAATGTGTAGGCCGCAACTTCAAATGTTTCATCTTCATGCGTGCTTGTGTCACCCTGGGTGTTAGTTTGCTATTCCTGTGTGTCAATCTGCACATTCTCTTGAGATTCACGATTGGCCTCGCTAGCTTCATCATCTCCGTCTTCATCGTCAGTCTTTGTCCTTTCTGCTTCAGAGCTGGAGACTACTTGCTCTTGAGGTTGATCACATGGAGTGGTAGGGTAACTCGGTCGTCCATATTCCTGGGAGAAAAATTGTCCTTCTGAAAATTGAAATTCGTTTGAAAAAGCATTCGCATTTCAAAATCAAAAGTTGTATCCGTTGGTTCAGCTTCCAGGTTGGGTATAGGAAAAGTAAATGCTTCCGCACCGATGGAGGCGGGAATTTCTACTGCTGTGGTGGTGGGTTCCTAAACTAAGGTTGCCTGAGAGGTAACTGCACTGGTAGTGCCTTCTGTGATGACCGGTCATGACAGTCGTATGCGAATGGGTTGTATAGTTGCAGGGGGTTCCATAGGTGACTATTTTGGAGAGGGTTGAGGTGATGGGGACTCTGAAACCTGTAGGCATGGGATAGATCCTCGCATGCCCTTGCTTGCTCGTCCCTTTCTAGCTTTTCTGGTTTTCTTGGCGGTCCCTTTGAAGGCCTTCAATTCTTCACTTGTCATTACGCGTTCTATAGGCAAGTCATAAGACAAACACATATAAACAATTCGAGTGAGAGTTCAACATCCATGGATGACTTTTTTCCTTTCCCATCTTTGCTCCTCTAAGTACAACTGATCAATGATCCAACTTGCCAGATCTATTGTTTGGGCCCCAATACAAGCTAAATACAATCCAAACCAAATACGCTTGTGAGGCATAATAAAATGATCATGAGCCGAGAACGCAAAGTGTTGCATACAGATACATAATGGCTTAGATAGCTCAGGTGTGATGGCCAAAATGTCTTCCCATTTGATAACGTCACCATGCTTCATCGCCTCTGGAATTATCCTTTCTCGCTCTGTCGGCGTGTGAGTTTCATGAATCTTAATTGCAGCTCGAATCAAATCCTTTGAAAGGTAGAAATTTTTGAGTTTCATTTGATGACGTCACCATGCTTCATCGCCTCTGGAATTATCCTTTCTCACTCTGTCGGCGTGTGAGTTTCATGAATCTTAATTGCAGCTCGAATCAAATCCTTTGAAAGGTAGAAATTTTTGAATGGGGGGTCATTTACCAAAGACGACAGAATAAAAGTACTCGGCAAGTCCTTGTTCTCGGAGGCTGTCAAAGTGGTCACGAGGTAGTAACATCTATAAAAATCCAATTTGGGTAGTGGATCACTGAAGTATTCTGTAAAACCTGCTCTAGACCAAACGTGCTTTAAGTCTTTGGTATTTTGAAGTGCTGCAAATTCTCTAGAGAAGAACTGATACTTGCCCCACTTACTACTATCAAAAGCCAACATGGCATCAAAAATGAATTCTACATCCGCCAAAGGTCTTGCTAAACCTTGGAACCAATGTGAATTACGATGAACTTTTTCGGTATATCCCCTAGGAGGGTCATCGATTAGCATAGGTCTTGGGAATCCTTGAAATTTAGGTGGTTGTACTGTAGGATGTGGTTTGGCTAGTAATTCACCAAAATTGACCACTGGTACACTAGGGCCAGCTTAAGACGATCCTCTGACTGCATGATGAGTGAAGATCTGCTACAAAAGATTAGCACATTAGTATGGAAATTAATCATGATCCCATTAAAGTGAGACCACAATCCCTTTCCATAACCAATGTGTAACCTGTGTAGCCAAGTGTTGTGAGGTGGTTCATGGAATGATTTTTGCAAAACTAATGCAGGTCTCTAGACACCTACATGCTTCAGATAGTGCATACATTGCTTGATGAGATGTTATTACAAGTGATTTTGGGTTATAGTGTGTGACTTTGTACAAAGTTCAATTGTGAATGAGTTTTTACAAGGGTAATGTTTAGTCGGGATGGGAGTAATGTTAGACCACAGTTCATGAGGAGGCCTTTGGATACATTTCAGTATCCAAATCCTAAGAGTTGCTGAGCGGATGGTATGTTTCTGTTGAGGGAAAAAAGGTGATATTGGATGTGGTGGTAATGAGGTGTGAAAAGATTTCTGAGGGGTATATATTACATGGCTTGAGTGTTGAGCTATAATACACTATTTGGGTATCCTCTACTTGGGTGTGGGTCGATTCGTTAGGTACTTCTTGGCGATCCAAATCTGTCGAATCTTTGTCGAGGAAGGTTGAGGAGATGATGGACACTGCCACTACTTCTGTTGAAACTTCTTCTTATCATTTTTTGGGTTGTTGAAATCTGTCGGTGCTCTCTATTCTTTTGGCACCCATACTTGTCTTGTGCCACTTGTTTTTTGATGTTGATATTGCTGAATTCTTTGCCTCGTCTGGTAAGGTCATTGGTTTGGGTTCCTTTGTTGTGGTTGACTCCTTTGTGGTTGGGGTTGAGAGGTCGGATGGACACTCTGCTTTGGAAAAGAAGGGAGGTCCAACACTTGCGAAACCTGCCCATTAGGAAGTGCTTCATTTTGTACCATAAATCTAGGCCAGTCCGCAGTGTGGAAGGATGGGCACCGTAGGGTGTCGTGCCCATGGGCCGCTGATGCAGTCCACCTGACCGCTGATGAAACCCACTTGACCGCTCCTAGAAGGTTCAGGAAAGATCTCCTGACAATCTTCTGTCTGACAACTATCCATCGCCGAGCTCTCATGGGTTGACTTTGGAAGGAGCGTGCTTAGCCAAGGGATCTGACCAAAGATCTTCTGGTCCTCCGTTGCATGTCGTTCATATGGTCTAGGGTTACATACCTCAGGTGGAGTGTTATTAGGGAAGTCAAGTGGTATCACTCACTGCTGATCAAAGGTTCCAATCTACAAGGAGCCTTGTCTAAGTTTTAGTTCCACTGAGTGATCGTATAGCCAATCTTGGCCAAGGATTAGGGGTTCTATCAAGTCATCTTCATGGCACACTAGTAGCTTTGCTGTCATGGTCACATCATGTATGAGGATAGGAAGATCCACCTCACCCATGCAAGGGGTTTCCATGCCTCCTAGCCCTATGAGGTATGCCTCAATTGTTCGCATTTCTATTATTGAGTCCTTATAGTGGGACCATCTAATCGCACTAGTTGCAGCACCTGAATCAATTAAAGCCATGAGCTCTTGGCAAGGGTTGCCGTGCTCTAGCCTGACTGTAATAAATGGTCTCCTATCCACTATGCTAGGATGACTACTTGACTTTGCTTGACACATGGCCATGGGGTATCTAGGTGTTGGTTCCAGATGGTCATAATGTTCTTTTCCTAGTCCTTGTCTTCTTAACTTCATGCACTTACTGCGTTCTATAACTTTTGCGTGAGCTTCAACTCGTATTCTCTTTTCTTCCTCCTTACGCTTCTTTGCTAATGTGAGTCATCTAAGCATTTCCTCAATAAGAGGTTCCTGATATAACTTGACTCTACAATCACTAATGTAATTAGGCATTATGTCTCCTTCTAGGGTGGCTAATTGTACTACTCCACTTGTCGAGAGTCTGTTAATGATCATAGGTCCATAACCTCGCTTTTCTAATTTCTTTGCATGTTGTTTCAACATATACACTAGGACTAAATCTCCTTCTTTTAAGCTTTTATCTTTTACATGTACATCAAAATGTGCTTTCTTTTGTTTCTTTGCTACATATATTCCTGCTGTTGCTTTCAGCCTGGTTTCTCCTAATCGTTTCAAGTCCATTATCCTTGAAGGTAATTCATGGATGGTCCACTGATGTTCTTGTGCAACCTTAAGGGTCGATATCAAGAAGTCCAAAGGAAGCACAACATTCTGACCAAAAACCATCTGAAAGGGAGTTGCATTGAGTACGGTCTTGTAGGCCACTCGATATGCCCAAACAGCGTGGTGTAACTGTTTGTCCCAATCTGAACATTTGTTGTTCACGAGTTTCGTCAGTACGTTACAAAGGATCTTATTAGTGCTTTCAGCTTGACCATTGGCCTGAGGATGATATGGTGCTGATTTCTTGTGAATCACCATAAAATCCTGTAACAAATATTCAATGTCTTGGTTTAGAAAGTGAGTTCCTCGAACGCTCACTAACTCTATAGGCAATCCATATCTTGTAGAGACATTTTCAAATAAGAATTTTGCAGTCGTGTGTGCATCATTCTTTTTTGTGGCCTTGGCCTCTACCCATTTGGTAAGATAATTCGTGGCAACTATGATGTATTCGGCATGAGTACCTTTTGTGGGGGGGTTAATGGGTCCTACAAAGTCTATACCCCACTTAGAATATGCACGTCCTCCCATCATGGGTTTCAATGGCATTTCATTTCTGCGAGTAGGAAATTGAGTTCTCTAGCATACGTCACATCTCTTAACATAGGTATGTGCTTCCATGTGAAGAGTGGGCCACCATAGTCCTGCAAAGAGTATGGATTTGATGATCCTGTCAGGGCCAAAATGACCTCCTGCAACACCTTGGTGTGCAGTCTCTAGTATGCTCAAATAATCGCTTTCATGAGAACATTGTCTTAAGTATCCATCTCATCCTCTTTTGTATAGATTGTCGCCAATAAGTGAATAGTCTTGAGATTCCTAGTCTAGACTTTGTTGTCTTGCTAAGGTCATTCCTTGAGGGAATGTTTTCATCCTCAAGTACATCACTAAAGGTTCACTCCATTCTAGTGTGAGAGACATGTGATATAACGTAGCATGTTCTATTGGTGGTCTTTCACAACAATTAGGGCATTCTCTACACAACTTGTAGATGTCTGCTTCCATAGAAGGCCAATATACTCCTAGTCTATGCAGAGTCTGCAATGTATGATGTTTTGAATGATGTTGCTTTAATGCACCTACATGTGCTGATTGCAACCAATTCACATGTTCTGATTCATCTACACAACAAGAAAGAATCTTTTGATTATCCTGTTTATATATACTTCCTGCTATTATTTGATATCTTTGTGACTTGGTAATTTCTCCTTCTTTGATCCTTATCCTAGGATTCTTGGGTCCATATGTGAGAATAGGGACTATCGGCTGAGCCCATTCTGGTACTATCTCAAGGTTAAATAAATATGCATCAGGTAATTCATCCGCTATTCCTTGACGAGCTTTTCCTGTGGTTAATCTTGAAAGGTGGTGAGCTTTGAGATGTGTCTTTCCTTTCCTGACTACTACTTCAGATCTACATTTCCTTCATTCGTAGGTTGTGCCAACACACATCCTATGGCATCGTTGGATGCATCCATATGTACATGAAATGGCTTGCTCCAATCTGGGGTTGTCAATCTAGGTGATGAGCACAAACATCATTTAAGTTCATTGAATGAATTTTCACATTCATCTATCCATTCAAACTTGGTCAAAAGAGGGTACAGAGTCTTGGCTATGATTGCATACATGTGTATGAATTGTCTGTAATAACCACAATGACCCATAAATGCCTGTACTTCTTTTACATTGTTTGGCCTAAGTAGTTCTTCTATTACTCTTACCTTTTCTTCATCTGTCAAAATTTCTTCTATTACTCTGACATAATGTGTCCTAGAAATTTGCCTTGTCTGACCATAAAAACGCACTTTTCTAGGTTCAGACAAACTTGATATTCTCGACATTTGTCAAATACTTGCCTTAGTTTTGGGATATGTGTCTGCCTCGTATTCGAATGTGCACATATATCGTCCACATAAACTTCCGAATTATTGCATAAGAATTCTTTAAAAACATGACACATAAGTCACTGGAAAGTGGCGGATGCATTTGTGAGCCCAAATGGCATCACATGAAATGCAAAAATGCCCCATTTTGTAGCAAAAGCCGTCTTATGTTGATCTTCTAGAGCAATGGCTACTTGATTATAGCCTGAAAAACCATCAAGAAAGCTGTAAACTTCCTTGCCCGCAACTCTTTCCAATAAGTGTTCCCTGATAGGAAGAGGATAACTGTCTCTAATCGTGGCGGCATTAAGTTTTTTAAGGTTAATACACATAACAGTTTTCCATTTTTGTTGGGCACAACCACAATGGGAGATACCCATTCAATATGCTCAATTTCGTAAATGAATCTTGCTTCTATCAAATGATCTATTTCTTCTTTGATCTTGGCAGTGTAGTTATCATTGTATGTGTATGGTTTCTGTTTTGTAGGCTTTGCATCTGGAGTCATAGGGATTCTATGGGAGCATATATCCAGGTCTACTCCTTTCAAGTCTTTGTAACTCCATGCAAACACATATCTATATTCTCACAATAGGGCAACTAACTCTTCCTCTTCTTCCTTTGTCAAATCATGCCCAATGTATGTACACTTTACTTCTTCTCCTTCTATCGTGACTATGATTTTTTTGGTTTTCTCTCAGTTATCATATACGTCTCCAACGTCAGCTTTTCTGTTAGGCATTCGTACCATTATTCTCCTATTTTCTATTTCATATTTCGTGAAGTTCTCTGGTACTTCCATGGGTGGTTCAGAACTAAACTAGATAAGACTAGACCAAAGGAAGACTAGAACTAGAATTGGAATTTGGAAAGTACTTACTTGGAAACATGGCTCCTTGAGCTCCCAAGACTCACATTGGCAAGACTGAGTATGTATGTGGCCAACTTCTCCTTATATGTTTCAAGGGCAGTTCATCAATGGGAGTTACGAATTGATGATGCTCTTGATGATATCATCAATTCAAAACAAGACCTTTAGGTCAGAATCGAGTAAGTAGATAGCGAATCTTAGGGTTTTGACACGTTCCAAAGGCAATGAAACCATTAATTTCTCTAAATTATGAACCAAACATGAGATACATCGGGCTTGAGGAGCCTAGGTAAAATTACATATCAATTTCCCTAATATTTGGACTCATTTGGCCCTTCAAATTAGTTATAGAACCTAAGCTAAAAAACTATAAAAGGAGGTTGAGCACTCATTTTTAGAGGTAAGATAGTATTAGAAAGTAAGGGAAATAGAAGTTGTGAGAGATTGTAATCTTTTTGATAAATAGAAGTTTCCTTTATTCCACCACCTACTCTCCCTGTGTGTATGGGTGTGTGTCGTGTGCTTGCCAACTTCACATTTATGCACATCACTTGCTCTCGATCATCATATAACCTTGACATCTTCACGAATTGACTATTACAAGGTGGATCCCCATCAAAGGTGGTGCTCACCATTGTTCTAGACGAGACACTTTTCATGTAGGTCATCTCTCTTGGATAGATGGGGGTTCCCTTGTTATTTGGACCATTTTCCTTCTAACATTTCTCGCAAGAACTCATGAGAGTACCTAATGTTGCGGGGAGCTATTCTAAACTCAATAGAGTTGGCAACATAACTTTCTTCTAGATTGAAACTCCTTGTCTTTATCTCTCACTTTAAATGGAAGGAGACTCTTAGGGGGCTAAGGCCTCATGCTTAGCCATCAATTTTTATTGAATCTTTCTAATATCTCCTAGAAGTATAGCTCTGGTTTGATAGAGTTAAAGAGATTGAATAGCTTGCTAGGCTCAAACACATAGATTTGTTCATTCAACCTATAAACCTTCTTGTGAGTAAGCGCTTTTCTAGATTTGTTCCACTTGGCCCTACTTGAAGATGAGCTTGAAAATCCTTGAACATCATGAACAAGTTTTTAGGGGTAGTATTTGCAAGTACTAATCCCACTTTGGGTTGGAAGAAACAAAAGTTGCAACATGGGGTGGTGGGGCAAGTGGACGGTTTGGTGTTGAGGGAGATTGGGAAGAGGGTTCTAATATTTTCTCTTGGGATTTTTTATGCTTCCTCAACAAGATTCTTAATCCACTCTCTCTTGACTCCATCCCTATTTTCCTTCCAAGTGCTAGCTTTATTTTTATTAGGTTCATCTAATTTGTTAGAGTCTCTTTATTGCTCTTGATATTTGTGTTTAGTTTACTTTAGAGCTTGTGCTTGGGTGAAAAATTGTGAAATGGAGTAATGTCTACTAGACGTCGATTGGCTCTATATACTATACCTACAATGTTTATGGGTGCAAGAATCAAGGTGTTAGTAGGTTTTTTAGGAAAATATTGATTACAATGTTCCTTGCCAGAATTTGGATTATGTCCGCGAATCATGATGGACTAGGGTTAGCCCAAAGGTGGAGGGTGACGACAATCGCATATAAAGTGATCTCCTTGGCAAGCCCCTCATTGAGCATGTGGCCTTACCTATCTTATCAATGGTCTACGGTTTGGATTGGAGTACATTATTTATGAAAGAAGTTGAAGAAGATTGGAGAGAATTAGAAATTTGAGTTGTCGAGTCGTGAAGTTAGTCCAGCAAACGATCATAGGACCAGACCTATCTCTTTGGATATGTAAAGTAGAACTTGTAGGCATGTGTGTAGTAAAATAAAACCCAATAGCTACTTTGGAACATCAACAAGAACAAGTTGATGCAAAACAGATAACTTGCACCTTGACTAGCTCACAAAAAACCTTCTATAAATGGATGGAAGTTGTGACTTCAAACACTGAAAGCAGCCAGTAGAGTATCAATTGAAAACATTCCTCTTAAGGGAGTGTCATACATAGGGTTTTCTTGCTATAATGCATAAAATCCCTAATGTATAACAACTATAGAAGGATCAATGACCTTAACACTAAACTGGTGTCATCCTAATTTTTAAGGGATGTGTAGAGAATGACCCCGAGGGTTAAAGCTTTAATTTCTCTCAAACTAATGAATAAATGATATGAAAATTTGTACACATAATTTAGATATCAATAAATTTCCAATGAGCACTTAAACACTAGATTTGGAGCTCTATAGAGATAGAAGCACTCTCTGTAAGTTGACTAAATCTGAGGAAGAAGAAGGAGAAAACTAGAGTGGCATCAAGCAACGATAAAAGAGTATATGTATTGCTTCAAACCAACAATCTTCTTGATTCTAAAAATGATATGGAGTCTTTATATAGACTCTTGAGGATATGTACACACCTTTTCTTCATGGACTTGAATTTGAAATCAGATGGATTCAATAGTTTGGATTGAAAGGAGTTAATTCCTACAATCTAGGAAAAGAGAAAATTGAAATCACATATAAATTAACACTAAACTGGTGTCATCCTAATTTTTAAGGGATGTGTAGAGAATGACCCCCAGCCTGTAAAGCTTTAATTTCTCTCAAACTAATGAATAAAAATGATCTAAAAATTTGTACACATAATTTAGATATTAATAAATTTCCAATGAGCACTTAAACACTGGATTTGGAGCTCTGTAGAGATAGAACCACTCTCTGTAAGTTGACAAAATCTGAGGAAGAAGAAGCATAAAACTAAAGTGGCATCAAGCAATGATAAAAGAGTATATGTATTGCTTCAACCAACAATCTTCTTGATTCTAAAAATGATATGGAGTCTTTATATAGACTCTTTAGGATATGTACACACCTTTTCTTCATGGATTTGAATTTGAAATCAGGTGGATTCGGTAGTTTGGATTGATAGGAGTCATTTCCTACAATCTAGGAAAAGAGAAAGTTGAAATCACATCTACCTTTTGATTGATTGATTGAGAATCAGTCCCAACCACTTCTAACCCATGGGTTTTAGGCCTTTTACTCGTCCCTTTTACAAAGCTAAATACCTTGAACCTTACAAGAAATGATAATAAGTGATCAAGCAATTAATACAAAGAAAACATGTGCACATAAGTGCTATTCTTCAGGCTAAAGTATGCTTGAGTCTTCATTCTCTAATAGGTGGAATATTTGCCATAGCTTTGAATCTACAAAGCTTTATCCCATCAAGTGCCTTTTTCATCATGTTTGCTATTTGCTTCTCAGTAGGAACAAATGAAATTTCAATTTTCTTTTCCATAAGCTTCTCTTAAAAATTGATGATGGACTTGGAACTTGCATTATCTCCAAGTAAGTGAGGTGTGGAACTTACAAGTCCCACATCTGAGTATAACTCCTTGAGCCATATTGCTTCTTGAGTTGAGATAGTTGGACCTCTATATTTTGCTTTAGTTGAAGATAAAGCAACTGTTGGTTGCTTGTTGGAAATCCATGACACCAATTTTGAACTTGCAAATGATAAGTATTCAGAGGTACTTCTTCTATCATCCTTTGCTCCTGCCCAGTCTACATCTAAATAGATTTTGATATCTAAATATGAAGAGTAAGGATAATATATGCCTTCATTAAGTGTCCCTTTGAGGTACTTGAGTACTCTCTTTGAAACATCCATGTAAGGACTTCTAGGTGAGTGCATGAACTGACTAAGCACTCCCACACTATATGATATGCCCGGTCTTGTATGAGTAGCATATATCAAGCTACCAGCTAAGCTTTGGTACTCTTTAGGATCATCAATCTGATTACCTTCATAAACACTTAGTTTATGGATCAACTCCAAAGGTTTACCTGGAAGTTTTGGTCTCTTCATGCATGCGAGAGAGAGCTGCCCAAGCATGAAGAAGTGAAAGGACAGTGCTCTCTTTATGGGTCATCTTGGGAATCCATCAAATGTGGGATTAGTCCCATCGAATTCTATCTGCCAGGAGAAGACTCACCCCCCAAATAGACATGTACCTATTTGGCAAAATTATACCATACATATGAGAAGTACCTTATACTAGTGGCAAATATATCCACATTGAAGGCATCTAATCTATTCTTTTTTGGGCTTATATAAGATCCTACAAAGTCATTAGATTAGCCATTTTTTTTCAAAATTGCAAAAAAATCGCCTTTGGGCTATAAATCATCCTTAATGTTTCCTTGCTCCTGTCACAATAATCATCTACAATATACACATAGATAGATAACCTCATTGTGATCCCTTTTGATGAATAGAGAAGGATCTGAGTTGCTAGGTTTGAACCCTTGATCTTGAAGGTATGTAACCAACTTGTAATTCCAAGGTCTAGGAACTTGTTTCAATCCATACAATTCTTCCTTAAGTCTGCAAACATAAGATGCATGATTAGGGTTTTCAAAACCTACTGGTTGTGACATGTATACCTCTTCAGTTATCCAACCATTTAAGAATGCATTTTTTACATCAAGTTCAAGGAGTCACCAACTTCGTACATTAGCTACACTTATCAATGTTTTGATTGTGGTCATCTTTGCAACTGGTGAGAGTGTTTCCTCATAGTCTATACCATGTGTTTGTGAGCATCCTTTGGCAACTAATCTTGCGTTGTACCTGTAATGTGATCCTTCTGAGTTTCTTTTAATTTTATATACCCATCTGCAACCAATTACCTTTTGATGGGGAGACATTATAACCAAATCCGAAGTGTCCATCTCCTTTAATGCATCTATTTCTTCTTTCATGGCCCTTTCCTAATTAGGGTTTCCCTTTGCCTCTTCATAGGTTGAGGGTTCCTTTGAGATTGAGTCCTTTGTCGAGTAAATTGAATGTTTTGTAACAAATGAGGAATCATATCCATACCTTTTTGGTTGTCTCTTCTCTCTTGTTGATCTTCTAGGTGCTTGCTTGGAGCATTCTCCACATTCCTGCATCTTTGCTTTGCCTCTTGACTTCCATAGCTTGTAGTCCTTTTCCTTTTCATCTTGGTCATCATCTATATCACTTCTTTGATCATGGACCTGTGTATTATGCTTGCTTCCTAATAGATGAGAACATGTAACCCCTTTGAGTTGACTCATACCCAATAAACACTGCCTTTGTTGCCCTTTCATCTAGCTTACCTCTTATTTGTGATGGTACATGAACATAAGCTAAATAACCAAACACCTTGCAATGTCCAAGACTAGGTTTCCTTCCATACCATGCTTCATAAGGAGTCATACCTTGGAGTGATTTGGATGGTAGTCTATTGACAAGGTACACAATAGTTGAAATAGCGTCTACATATAGATAATGTGGCAACTATTGAGATATCAAGCTCAACATGTGATGATCCAAGATGACATGTATTGCTTTTTCGTTCCTCTGACATGTATAGTTGTCACACCAATATATGTTAGGGACACTTCATTGAGCTTTATTAGATTTATCTACTGAGAGTGATGGCACATTTGTTGCTTGTGAGGTCACTCATTCACAAACATTAGGTTTTTCCTTATGTACTGGTCTTTATATATTGCACTTCTTGTATTCTTGTTTTTTTAAGTTCATTCTTGTACATTCCTTTTATGTAATAGAAGAAGAAGAAGAAGAAGAAGAAGAAGAAGAAGAAGAAGAAGAAGAAGAAGAAGAAGAAGAAGAAGAAGAAGAAGAAGAAGAAGAAGAAGAAGAAGAAGAAGAAGAAGAAGAAGAAGAAGAAGAAGAAGATCATTCTTTCTTACCTCAATCTGTGTGGGTGCTTCTCCTTGATTGTGAGAGTGTGTGTGAGATCTCTTCTTATCTCCTTCCTCATGACATGGTATCAGAGCTAGCATGGCTATAGAGAGCTCATGGAGAAGGCTGACGGTGAAGAGTACATGAGAAGGCATGGAGAAAGCGTGATTCATAAACGACCTCAGATTGCTACTAAAATTGGTGTGAGGGTAGAAGATTTTAAAATATTTTCGAGATGTTATCCCTCTAGGGTCACTCGTTTTTGGAAGATCATAGTTTTAGAGCCATCTCGACCTCTGTTTTGAGCTCGCAAGATGCGGCCAACAAAAAACCAAGTCAGTTTGCAAAATTGTAACTTGCGTTGTGTTCGGCAACACTCATATATTCTAGATCTAGGATTTCAAGTGATTCGGTGTATTGTTGATGCACAAAAACTGTGTATTTTTGAGATCGAACTATCACTTCATAGTGCAACAATGTTCAAGCAGAAGTGCTACTTGTATCTTTTGCAGAGTTGTGAAGTGCTGCAGAAATGGCAAACGCAAGTGGAATGAGTCAGCTTATGAGTGATAAGCTATACAAGAACAACTTCCATGCTTGGAGATTTAGGATGAAGAATTTCTTGATGGGAAAAGGCTACTGGTAGTACATCCAAGGAGAGAACAAAAATGCTCTGTAGTCACCAGAAAGGAATCTGACTGCAGACCAGTTAAGAGCATATGAAGAATGGAATCAAGGAGCATGAAAGGTAATGTATTGGCTATCTCTTATCATATAGGATAGCATGATTGAGCACATATAGGATGCCAAGACTCTGAAAGAGGCTTGGAATAGTTTGGTCACATTGTATGAGACCAGTACAAAGGCACAAAAATTGCAACTCAAGAATGAGCTGTATACACTACAGAAAACGAGCATGTTGGTAAGTAACTACACCGTGAAAAGAAAAAGCATATGTGAGTCACTTGCATCTATTGACGTGAATGTAGATGATGATGATAAGTTGGAAGTGTGCCTTCGTGGTTTAGGAGCTACATATAAGTAGCTCAGAACTTCTATACAGACCATGGAAAATATTCTAAATTTTACTAGTCTGGTATCTATGCTGATTATTGAAGAAAAGAATCTTGGTGAGGATTCAGAATCCCAAGGAAAACCTCGTTCTGAGCAGGTATTCTACTCTACTACAGGAAGATGTAGAGGTAGAGGCTATGGAAGAGGACACAATAACCAAGACCAAGATCAACAACAAAAGCATACAAAAGGTAGAGGACAATTCCGAGGTAGGGGGAGCCAAAGAGGCCACAAAAATTTCCAAAGAAATGATTTAGGTAATGATAGTAAAGGATGCTAAAATTGTGGTAAACTATGATTGCAGGTTGAAGAATCAGAACAATAGAAGGCAACAAAACAACTACGCATCCACAAGTGGAGATGATTCTGAGAAGTTGTTCATGGTTCAACATCAAATGATGAATATGATGTTCGCTGATGTTTCAAAATTGAACAATAATGTTTGGTATCTTGATTGAGGTTCTTCAAATCACATGACCAGTCATGCGGAATAGTTTAGTAGTTTGCAAAAATAGCCAGTTCTTGGATATGTTGAAACAGCTGATGACATAGCACACCCTATCGAGCATTTAGGAAACATAACATTTTCTATGGAGGATGGGAAGGTAAAACATCTTTCTAATGTGGTGCATGTTCCAAATATAACAAAGAATCTAGTTTCCATTGGACAAATGTTTGACCAAGGATTACAAGTCAGGTTCAATGCTGATGGGTTACATGTAGAAGAGTACAAGTAGGATGAACAATTGATTGCCAAAGGAAACAAAGTGGGTAGGATGTTCACCTTAAATGTGAAAATTCCTGAAATGAATGCAGCCATGTTTGCAAAAGGTGCATGAGTTATTTTGGATATAAAGATATGGCATAAACGAATTGGACATGCAAACTTGCAGAGGCTGAAATTGATGCAGTCCAAGGAGAATGTCAATAGACTACCAAATTCCAAAGTTGCAGAAATGCAAAAGGTATGTGCAACATGTCAATTTGGGAAACAATCAAGAGCATCATTTTCACATGACAAGCATGTTAGTGAGAACGTACTAGAAATAGTACATACAAATGTTTGGGGTCCTACAAAGACCACATCTATGGGCGGTTGCAGGTTTTATGTTACTTTCATTGATGAACATACACAAAAAGTATGGATATATTTCATGAAAGAAAAGAGTGAGGTGCTCACTCACTTCCAGAATTTTAAAGAAATGGTGGAAAAGCAAAGAGGGAAGTATATTTAGACATTAAGGTTTGATGGAGGAGGTGAATATATGTCAAATGAGTTCAACAATTTTCTTAAAAGTCATGGAATTCGATGTTAGTTTTTATGCAAGTACACACCACAACAAGATGGCATTGCTGAACATAAAAGAATACATATTGTAGAAATAGCAAGAGCCTTGATGGCCGAATAGAATACACCTCATTGTTATTGGGTAGAAACTGTGCATACTAGTGTATACATCATGAACAATCTGTTGTACATCAAGTTACTCCTGAAGAGAAGTTTATGGGTAAAAAGCCAAACTTATCACATCAGAAAGTTTTTGGTTGTATTGCATATGTACATGTTCTAGATGAATTGAGGATGAAGCTTGATCCAAAAGTAGAAAAATGTGTCTTCATTGGATACTCCCTTGAGCAAAAGGGATATAAATTTTATAACCCACTCACACGATAGGTGAAGGTGAGCAGAGATGTGGTATTTGATGAAATGTCAAGCTTCTATGCAGATGCCAAAGATGGGCTTAATCTTGAATCAAATGACAAAGAAAATGCTGAAAAAATCGAGTGAAAAATCTTAAGTTTTGAGTGGACTAGATGCACCACCAAGCAATAGTTCCAACTCAAATCCATGGAGTGGAAGACTACATGCAAATTTTAGTCCAGAAAATTCATTAAATACATCTAAGAAAGGTAAAGAAAACCTTTTCACTGGTGGTAAAATACGTGACGATTTTGAAGAGGTTGATGGAGATTCAAGCGGTTCAGAAAAGAGCCTTGATGAAGAGCTTGGATTTCCCTATGTGAAGACTCTAGGTGTAAGAAAGGCACATGCAGATGATACAAGGATAAGTTAGCCAGGAACAAGAAGATATGGGAGGATGCCGAATTCAGTGCAACAATTGACATAGGATAGTCACAATTGTGCCTAGAGAACAAAGGTAATACAAGATGCTGAACCTTCTTGTTTTGAACATGCAATTGGAAATGCAGATTGGAAAAAAGCTATGGATGAGGAGATGGCTATGCTTTATGGAAATGATGCATGGAAGTTGGTTCCATTGCCACAAGGGAGGAAGCCCATAGGCTACAAGTGGGTTTACAAGGTAAAGCACAATGCTAATGGTAGCATAAGTAGGTACAAAGAACGATTGGTAGCAAAAGGATATGCACAGACATATGGCATTGATTATGAGAAAACATTCAGCCTTGTAGCTAAAATGTCTACTATCAGAACACTTGTTGCATTAGCTACAACAAAAGGATGGACTTTCCATCAGATGGATGTGAAGAATGCTTTCCTACATGGTAAGTTACAGGAAGAAGTATACATGGACTAGCCACAAGGATATGAAGATTCAAAACATTCAGAATATGTTTGCAGGTTGCGAAAGGCTTTGTATGCTAATTACTTAATCACCATTGGGTTTTCTATGTGTGATACAGATCATTCACTATATGCAAGGAAGGGTGATGATGTCATCATGATTGTGGCTATTTATGTTGATGACTTGATTGTAGAAGGTGATAATGAAGAAAGCATTAAAGAGGTAAAGCAACTTCTTATGCAGGAATTTGACATGAAAGATCTTGGTGTGTTGCACTATTTCTTGGGCATTGAGTTTATACACATAGGAACATGTATATGGATGCCACAAAGGCAATATGCCTTGAATATGTTGCAAAATTATGGTATGGATGATTGCAAGCCAATGTCTATGCCATTAGACCATAATTTGAATTTGGATACTACATCAGGTCAAGCATTGGAAAATGCTACTATGTACATGAAAATTGTGGGAAGTTTGATATATCTCACAATTACGAGACCTGATCTTAGCTACACTGTTGGACTTGAAACTCAATTTATGCAGGTTCCTAGGAAGCCACACTTGATGCTTTGATGCGAACTCTATGTTATGTGAGTGCTACTTTGAATTATGCATTGTTTTATGAAGCTCCTATAGATTTGCAGGTTCATGGATACACCGATGCAGATTGGGCTGGTAGTATTCTAGATAGAAGATCTACTAGTGGCTTTCTATTCTCACTTCGGAGTGAAGCTATTACATGGAGCAGCAAGAATCAATCCACTATTTCTTTGTTGAGTATAGAGGCTGAGTATAGAGGTGCTGCAATGGGCAACATGTGATGCATCATGGTTGGAGATGCTACTTGTAAATTTAGGTGTGGAACTGCAAAAGCCTATCACCATCTATTGTGATAATCTTAGCAGCATACAGTTAGCATGGAACACTGTTTTTCATGTTAGAACAAAGCATATTGAGGTACATTATCACTTCATCAGAGAGAAGGTATAAGCAAGTGATATTGATTTTGTTTATGTGAGAACAGATGAGAAGGTTGCTGACATTTTCACTAAATCACTTGGAGTAGAGAAGCTGAAAAAGTTTCGAAAGATGCTTGGATTAGAGGACATGTCATTGAGCTTGAGGGGGAGTATTGAGATATCAAGCTCAACATGTGATGATCCAGGATGACACATATTGCTTTTTTGTTTCGCTGACATGTATAGTTGTCACGCCGATATATGTTAGGAACACTTCATTGAGGTTTATTAGATTTATCTACCAAGAGTGATGGGACATTTGTTTCTTGCTAGCTCACTCATTCGTGGACATTAGGTTTTTCCTTATGTACTAGTCTGTATATATTGCACTTGCTGTATTGTTGTTTTTTAAGTTCATTCTTATACATTCCTTTTACATAATAGAAGAAGAAGAAGAAGAAGATCATTCTTCCTTGCCTCAATCTATGTGTGTGCTTCTCCTTGATTGTGAGAGTGTGTGTATGTGAGCTCTCTTCTTATGTCTTTCCTCATGATAGCAACCTCTTCTCTTCAAGCATTTTTCTGGATGATCCAACCAATGTCTTGTTTCTTCTCTCTACAATTTTATTCAATTGAGGAGAGTACCTAGTAGTCACTTCCCTTTTGATACTTTTATCCTGCGAGAACTCATCAAACTCTTTGGAGAAGTATTCTCCCCCTCCATCAGATCTCAGCTTCTTGAGTGATCTACCTATATGATTCTACACATGTGCTAGATACTTTTTGAAGCAATCAAACACTTCATTCTTACTCTTGATAAAGTACAGAATAATCCATCTACTATGGTCATCGATAAATCAGACATAATAACTTGATCCTGCCAATGAAGATTCTTGACTTGGTCCCCATACATCTGTATGTACTAAGTACAATAAGTTGTGTAGCCTTTGTGGTTGAATGGTTGTCTTTGTGACTTCCAAATCTGATATGTTCCTTTATATTTGGTAATCCAAGAAGACTTTGATTACTGCATATATCTTTCAAGGTTCTTTTATTCAGATAAGCGAGACTCTTATGCCATACTTCAAACTCACTTAGGGTTTGAGAATCCTACTTAAAAAGTAATGAGCCTACCATGCTTCTCACCTTTGGCTATCTTTTTGAAGCCATGACATGGATCTTCCACAAAAGCTTCATGTTGGGTGAACCTAACCTGCAAGCCTTTCTCAACTATTTGACCTACACTTATTAGGTTTTTTGTAATAGTAGGAACATAGAGTAACTTGCTTAAATTATTTGTCCGCTTATTGGAAGCTTTCGCATTACCAATCTTCTCCAAACTGTGCTTCGTATCATCCCCTGTTTGAACTTCATTTATATGCTTTGGACTTTCCAAATCAGAAAAGAGAGCTATGATGCATGCAACATGATTTGAACATCCTAAATCTATGTAGAATAAATGGTGATCTTCTTTACCTTCTTTGTGGCTTAGATTCATCAAGAGCAATGATTCTTCATGTTGTTGATCTTCATAATAATTGTTCTAGTCCCTTCTGTTATGGCCTCTATTGTTATTGTTGAAGTTGTGTCCACCTCTGCCTCTATTTCTGCCATATCCACCTCTTCCACTTCCTTTTTGGGTCTTCCCATTGAACCAAGAATTCTGAGTGGTGTGGTTGGTCTTATCATAAATGGCACAAGGTTGAACATTTTGGCCTTTGGGCTTATCATGCTTTGGTCCTTTCTTCTTCGCTTTCCACTTGCTCTTGCTTGCAAAGTTGGCTTGGGAAGTAATGTTGTCTTCTTCTTCCTTCTTCTTGCCTTTTAGCTTCTTGTCCTTCTTATTTGCATATAGAGCACTAGTTGAATTACCATGATAGCAGTTACCTTCCTTTATGCTATTGTTGGCCTCTTGATTGAAGATTTGTCCAAGAAAGATGTTGAAATATGGAGTTTGCCATCCATGATGAGATCATAGGCTATGGTGAAAGACTGCCATTGCTTGTCACCTCTAATCCCATTGAGAATTGGCCTCATGATGGCTTCTTCTTCAATCAGCTCTCCAATGGATGCCAATTGATCAGCAACATCCTTGACCTTTGTAACAAACTCAATGATGGTTTTTTTTGTAGTCTTCTTCATTTGGTTGAACTCGTTCCAAAGATGATTCTTCCTTGCTTTTGTACTAGCAGAAAAGAAAGTGTCTAGGGCATCCGAGGTCTCTTGAGATGTCTTGCATCCTCATATATGTGGTAATAGAAAATTAGAGATAGATTTGAGTATTTATGGACTTGCTTGAGCATCCCTTGCACACCAAAGTGTGAGCCTATCTATTTCCTCTTGAGTAGGTCCTCCTTTGGATCTTGGAGTAGGCATTGCTTCATAATCTGATACAATTCCATATAGGTTTCTTCCTTGCAAATAAGCCTCCATGTTGATTTTCCAAGCAAAAAAATTGTGTCTATAAAGCTTCTCAATCATTGAGGGAAAGACATCTCCCATCTTGAAGTTGCACTGATACCACTGAAAGAAGTTGAAGAAGCTCGGAGAGGCTTAGAAAGTTGAGTTGTCAAGTGGTGAAGTTGGTCCAACAAATCAGCATAGGACCAACCCTAGCTCTTTGGATATGTAAATAGACCTTTATAGGCTTGTGTTTAGTAAAATAAAACCCAATAGGTACTTTGGAACATCAACAAGAACAAGTTGATGCAAAACAAATAACTTGCACCTTGACTATCTCACAAAAAACCTTCTAAAAATGGATGGAGGCTGTGACTTCAAACATTGAGAGGATCCAGTGTTGGAGTTAGACGTCTGCGGAAGCACGTGAACAGCACAAGGAAGAGGAAGAAGCTTGGAGCACAACACACAAGACTAAAATGTATTACTAGAGAATGTACAAAGATAAGTAGCCCATTAGGGCAATAGGCGTATATACAAGCCGGGGGAAAAAAACCTCCTAAAGAGGGAAAAAAGTGCCCCGGCGGTCCTAGAGTGTTCACACACATCACTACCTAAATATATCAACAAATCCCCCCTGGGAGTGATGCGGTGAACAAGGAGTTGGCACTCATGTATAAGGAAGTGCCGAGCTATGTGGAAATCACTCCACAAAAGGAAGTAAGCCCAAAGCTTTGCGGAAAGCTTCAAACTTCTCCCTAGGCAGAGCCTTCGTGAAAAGGTCTGCAATGTTCTCCTGCGTGGGCACATATGCCAAGCTGATCTCCCCAACAGAGAACCTCTCCCTGACATAGTGATAATGCACCTCAATGTGCTTAGTGCGAGCATGGAACACAGGGTTCCTCGCAACTGCCAATGCGCTCTGACTGTCAGTGAAGATGGTGGTGGTAGAAGACTGGCCAACACCCAAATCAGCCATAAGGCGTCTGAGCCACACACACTCAACAGTCGCTGTGAAAGCTGCCCTATACTCAGCCTCACAACTGGAAGTGGCCACAGTAGGCTGCTTCTTGCTCAACCAAGATATACATGAGCTACCAAGCATGAAGCAAAAACCACTGGTGGACACACGAGTGTCATAGCAACCAGCCCAATCTGAGTCAGAAAAAGCATGCAAATCTGGCGGTAGTGATCCCCCCTTGGGATAAAACAACCCAAGTAGCCGAGTACCACTCAAGTAGCGAAAGATGCGCTTAACCGCTTTCCAATGCGTGACTCCTGGGCAATGCATAAACCTGCTCATCTGTGAGACAGCAAACTGAATATCTGGCCGAGTAATGCATAAGTAAATCAAGCATCCAACAGCCTACTGATAGAGAACAACATCAAATGCATCTCCAGCATCATGAAGACTCAATCGTAAACCTGTCTCCATAGGAGTGACAATAGGCTTACAGTCTTCAAGGCCAAAACGCTGCAATAATGTGTCAATATATTTCGTTTGACACAAAGCCATTCCACCATCAACTTGCATAAACTGAATGCCCAAATAGTGATGCAAATGCCCCAAATCAGACATCTCAAATGAGGCATGCAAATCAGCCTTGAAATCAGCAATATGCTTCTCAAGAGGACCAGTGAGCAGCATGTCGTCTACATAGACAACAATGATCAAAAGCACATCATTAGCACGCTTAACATATAAGGTGCTTTCAGTTGGACTGTTCTCAAAACCATGTGCAATCAGATAGGCATGTATTTTCTCATACCAAGCACGTGGTGCTTGCTTTAAACCATATAACGCCTTCTTTAACCTGCACACCTGGTTTTCATGCCCTTTCTGCACAAAGCCACGGGGCTGAAAAACATACACTTCTTCATGCAAGTCACCATTCAGAAATGTTGTTTTAATGTCCAACTGATGTACATTCCAACCATGATGGGCTGCAAGTGCACAAATGCTCCGAACAGTAGTCATACGGCATGTAGGTGCAAAGGTCTCATCAAAATCAATGCCTCTTTCCTGCGCATAACCCTTTGCAACAAGCCTAGCCTTATACCTATCAACTGTACCATCAGGTTTATGCTTCAGCTTGTATACCCACTTAGTGCCAATGGCCATCTTGCCAGGAGGCAAGTCACATAAAGATCATGTACCATTCTTCATTATAGCATCATATTCAGATTGCATAGCAGCCATCCAATTTTCTGAATTTTGTGCTTCATCAAAAGAAACAGGCTCATTCTCATCACAGAGACTAGATGCAGCCATAGCATAGCAATCTGATGCAAAGGAGGTACTATGAGAGCCTGAACGAGTACGATATGACAAAGGTGCATCTAATTTGCTGTCACGCAAAGTCTGCACCAGCCATTTTGGCATACTTTTTGCCTGTTCAATATCAGCTCTCTCATCAACAAGTGCATCATGTAAATCTGCATCAGAAATGGCATGATCTGCATCATCATATGAAACCTGCAAAGGCTGAGAAGTTGCCTCATTAGGACCAGCGCTAGCCTATCCACCTGTAAAAAGAGGCATCAAAGTATCATACATGTCTTTGGAGCTAACAAATGTCTCCTTAGTACATGAAAGCAATGGCTGAATAGCATCTTCCACAAAGACAACATCACGGCTAACCAGAATGCGTTTAGTCTGTGGATGATACAGACGATAGCCTTTACTTTCAGAACTGTACCCAACAAAAATACATTTTACTGCCTTATCATCCAATTTTCTGCGATGTTGTTCAGGCACTAACGCATATGCCAAACAACCAAAAACACGCAGATGAGCAACAGATGGCTTGCGGTCATGCCAAGCCTCATATGGAGTGATAGACTGCAACGCTTTCGTGGGACACCTGTTCAGTATATATGCTGTACACATGACAGCCTCAAGCCAGAAACTATGTGGTAAAGCCTGACTTTTGACCATGCATCTTGCCATCTCCATGAGTGACCTGTTCTTTCGCTCAGCAACTCCATTCTGTTGAGGTGTATACGGCACTGTACACTGGTGTTTTATCCCACGTTCAGCCAGAAATGCATTAAAATCTGAAGACATATATTCCCCCCCTCGATCAGAACGGAGGGTGCCCATTTTACATGCTGACAGATTTTCAGCCAAAACCAAAAACTGTTTGAAGCACGTGAACACTTCGGACTTTGCTTTGAGTGGATATACCCATGCATGCCTGGAAAAATCATCAATGAAAGTCACGAAGTAAAGGTAATTTCCAAAAGAGGGTGTCTGCATAGGACCACAGACATCACTATGTACAAGCTGCAATTTCTGCATAGGCCGAACTGAACCATCTTTTGGAAAGGAAGAACGCTGCATTTTGCCCAAAATACAGCCTTCACAAACATGTTTTCCAGGTGCCTCAAGTTTGGGCAAAGAGGACACCATTTCAGATTTCTGCAGGCGTAACAAACTAGCAAAATTCAGATGACCAAAGCGTGCATGCCAAAGCTTTGCATCTGACATAGCCTGAGAATCATGAACTGCACATGCCGAATCATTCACAGATTTTTCATAGTCTATGAGCTTATACAGCCCACGACATAAAATGCCAGAAGCAATAATCACATCGCCATTTGAGAGATCATGGACTGTACACCTGTCATCAACGAATTTCACAACCAAGCCAATCTTGGCTAATGCAGAAACTGATAACAGGTTCTTTTTGATCCCTGGCACAAATAAAGCATCTGACAAAGTGAAAGAACTACCATCAGCAGTAGTCAGAATGATCTTACCAACTCCCATAACAGGTTAAGAGGAGTTATTGGCGCATGTGACAGTATTCCCTGTAGGGGCAGGCTCGAGTGAAGAGAAGAAACTGCGCTGCGAGGTAATATGTTTGGTTGCCCCACTGTCAAAGTACCAAACATCTGAGTCTACTGCAGACATGCACTGATCATGAGAAGATGGGTCAAAACTGCAGACAGTAGTAAACGCCCATTCTTCTTCCTGCACAAGATTTGCAGACTCTGTTTTTGGTGTAGAGGCCTCTGCAACAACCATTCCAGCCTCTTTCTTCTTTGCCTCTTTAGCAGCCAATTTTGGACAGTTCATTATAATATGATCATTTCCTTTACAGTACTTGCAGAACAATTTCTGCTTTTCTGATTTCTTCTCATCTTTATCCTGGTTCTTCGATTGTGCAGCATTTGCAGATTTCTGCTTACTAGTAGAAGAGCTCCATTTTCCTTTGCCCTTCTGACTAGCCAGGAAAGCTTGATCTGCAACACGCATAATGGACCTGTTCTGCCTGGACTGATCTTCCTACAACAGAACAGAGACTAATTCCTCAAATGACAAGGCATTCGGATTGCCTTTCATCATCAATCGAACAGTAGAGGCAAAACTCTGATATGAATCAGGAAGGCCATTCAGAACGGTCTGCACAAGTGAGCTATCTGGTATAACCTCATCAGCAGAAATCAATTGTTCCTTCAGGTCTTTGATCTTTGTAAGAAAACTGTCCATCGAATCACCTTCATTCATGTGCTCACTCTCCAACTATTTTCGGAGGTAAGCAACACGAGCCTCATTCCTAGCTTGGTACAAAGTGGTTAGTGTATCCCAAGCATCCTTTGCTGTTCTGCAAGAGCGAATGTGAGGAATAATGGCACGTTTGACAGACAAAGCTATCAATGCATGTGCCTGGGCATCTCTGCCATCCCAACGAATCTGCTCTGCAGTAGGTGCAACAGAAACAACAGCACGAACAGGAATCTACGGAACATCATCTTCGACACCATCTTCATCAGCTCCAACACCTGTATTTGCAGTACCTGTCGTTACAGGTGTAACAGGACGTCTTTCAACACCCTGCACAATGTTCCACAATCCTTTTGTAACCAGTACATGTCGCATCATATAAGCCCATAATGGGTAGTTGGTACCATCCAACTTATCCTCAACAGCCAACATACGGAATACATCACTGCTTTCAGCCATGGCCGGTGACTAAAATACCTTGATGCAGAAAATTGACTGTATCTCAAAAAGTTGAACAGAATTGCCCAGACGAGTTCTGCTAGACCTGTAGCAGACTTCGAGACGCTTAAACTGGCGAACAGAAACTGGTATATACCTTTGGCACAAAAGGACAAAATAGTCTGCACAAGCACTGCGATAGTGCGTTCGGAGGCCGAAACGAGCTTAGATTGCGATTTCAGCACCACAAAGCAAAGCTGTTTTGATCTCGGAAACACCCTGAGTATGCTCACCAAATTTTGTGCGAATCTGAGACTGCAAACGGAGGAGTGTCGACGGCGCCCTAGAAGAAGCAACGACCTGCTCTGATACCAATTGTTGGAGTTAGACGTCTGCGGAAGCACGCGAACAGCACAAGGAAGAGGAAGAAGCTTGGAGCACAACACACAAGACTAAAATGTATTACTAGAGAATGTACAAAGATAAGTATCCCATTAGGGCAATAGGCGTATATACAAGCCGGGGGAAAAAAAACTCCTAAAGAGGGAAAAAAGTGCCCCGGCGGTCCTAGAGTGTTCACACACATCACTACCTAAATATATCAACATCCAGCACAATATCAATAAAAAAAAATTTCCTCTTAAGGGAGTGTCATAAATAGAGTTGGCTTGCTATAATGCATAAAATACCCTAATTTATAACAACTATAGAAGGAGCAATCACCTTAACACTGAACTGGTGTCATCCCAATTTTTCAAGGATGTGTAGAGAATGACCCCAAGATTGTAAAACCTGAATTTATTTGAAATTAATGAAGAAAATGATCTGCATATTTGTACACAAACTATATAGTAATATCTTTACAATGTTTTATTAAACACTAGATTTGGAGCTCTATAGTGAGAGCACCACTCTCTCCAAGTTGACTGAATTTGAGGAAGAAGAAGTAGAAAACTGAAGTGTCCACCACGCAATGATCAAAGAGTATATGTATTGCTTCAAATCAACAATCTTCTTGATGTAAAAATGATCTAGAGTCTTTATATATATTCTTCAAGATATGGCCATGCCTTTTCTTCATGGATTTGAATTGAAAATCAGGCAGATTTGGTAGTTTAGATTGATTGGAATCATTGCCTACAATCTAGGAAAAAAGAAAGTTGAAATCACATCTACCTTTTGATTGATTGATTGAGAAATAATCCCAACCACTTCTAACTCGTGGCTTTGAGGCCTTTTACTCTTCGCTTTTACAAAGGTAAATACCTTGAACCTTACAAGAAATGATCATAAGTGATCAAGCAATAAACACAAAGAAAATATGTGCACATAAGTGCTATTCTTCAAGGCATATCCATAGCATCCAAATAGGGGATTCGATGTAGAGAATATCCTCCTCAAGAATAGTGAGAGCTTGATGTTCCAACAATTTTTATGTAGTATAGTTCCCATGTTGGTGTTGGGGGTTGGGCCTCATATCGATGTACTTCAAGTTGTCCATGTGGTTCACTTCAATAGATAGGCACACTATTGCTATGTGTCAATTAAAAGCTATTTGGATTCTTATCATTGTTTGTAATCAAAGGGGACATGGCAACTTAGGGACTATCTTGGTTCTCTCTTTCCATTGCATACATGATTGATACAACATTGGTAGGTGGCAGTGGTTTCTAACCTAGAACAAGTTGTCATCTTTGCTATGGTTGGTAATGTTGTTGATAGTTCGATTGAGGCTTGTACAGTTAGTATTGCTTATATATAGAAGGTATTCCTTTTGGTACCTATTGGATTTCTAGTATGATATCGAAATACCTTTATTTAATGGTAATCTTGAGCTACATGATTGGTATATTTCCTCTCAATGCTTTAGTAATAGGATCCTTGGCCATCCATAGCTTGTTCTTGCATAGGCCAAGTATTTTCCATGTAATCTTCTCCACAAGTATAAAAATCCTTTAAAATTCTTACTCACTAGGCCTTCATATTCTCCAGGTTTCCACTTAGTTCGTGAGCTACAAATTTTTCTATCTCTTCCACGAAAGAAGAAGATTTTGAAATAGTACTAGTAGATTTGTCAGATCATCATCCCATTTGCTAAAATATACAGCCTTATCAAGAGGGAATTGTTTGGCACACGATCCAACATGGGTAGAGGTGGTCTCTTATTTTCACATCTCCATTTGGCATCACCCTATGTGCTACCTTGTCCTACAAATGAAGTCTGACTTGCAATAGTTCTTCTTGTCTAAGGGTGCATCAGATCTCCAATCTCTTGAATTCTTCTATCTTGGATAGTTGTGGCTTTTTTACCATGATTAGCTTCTTCCTAATTGTGGGTGATCTTTTATATGTTTGGAAAACAATGTCACATCAGTCCAAAATCCATTTAGGGAAGAAACCCTAATTTTGGTACTTAGTCATTTTTGGCACAAAAATGGGTAAAATTTTTATGAGCCTATCTTGTAGAGTTTGAAGAGAACTTTCCAATGGTATATGACATTCAGTCATCAGAGATCAGATTTGGGAGAAAACCTTAACCCTAATTTTTTGTTGATTTAGGGCCTTGATCTCATATGATAGCTCTCAGCATGAGGATCATAAAAATGTCGTCAAATCATTCATCAGGTAGTCAAAAGTGTGAAAAAGAAATTCAAGAAGCTATTTTTAAAGTTACCTAAAAGCAACTTTAAAAATAAAGCAAACTCAATTAAAAATAAAGCAAAAGCAATTTAAAAAGCAACGAGATTAAAATAAAGCACTTTTTAGTGAGTTTTTTGCATGAGACACTCAAGGCTATATAAAGAAGTGTTTGGGTCACTTCTAGGACATCCTACACCAATTGGCAACGCCAGTTTTGGTCCCTCAGTAGAGGTGGTGCTCGAGCACACATGGGGCAGCCATGGTGCACTCTAGGAGCATGTTGATGAGCAGCTATGGAGTTCTTCTTGGAGAAGAGTGTTCTCACACTCTTGCTTATGGAGAGGACTTACCCATTAGCATCTTGGTGGTGTGGATCAACCATCTACATAATGTATTTGAAGATTGTATTCTACATGAAGATTTTGGTGTACTTCAAAGACATTGGATGGCGGTTAACATAAGATTTGCATCTTATGTTAAGAACTCAGGTACATATTCTCTTTATGTGTTGTATATTATTGAACAATGCATTGCTAAAGTGTTATATTATTAATGTATTAATATGTTTTTGATGTTTCTGATATAGTAGCTGAAGGCTCATGAGGAGCGTGCAAGGCGTGAAAGGGCGGACATCAATAATCCGAATAATTATTATTTAGCTTGTAAATAACCTACGTAGAAGGTTCTATTGTTAAAAAAGTAATGATTAGCATAAGGATCATTGTAGACCGTAGTTTCTGTTATTGAAAGCAATGGCTTTCTGTAAAAGTTATCAACTTTTAGTTTCACGCTTGCTTTTCAAAGCCGCCCTCTTGTAACCACTCTTTTTGACGTAATCAAAATTCCTATAAATACATGCACTCTGTGGACTGTCGAAGCAGAGTGCATGGGGGGAGATTGCACCCAATCTTGCGTTCGGTCTCGTCTCTTGTCGTCTCTATTTTCTGTGTGTTTTTCTACGTCCGTAATCTCTGTATGCGCGTGAGCAAGATCCTGACAACATTATGCACACAGGTACTACTTGGAGTTTATGAAGGCAGTGGCATACATATCAAGAGGAGTTCTATTCGGCATGTCTAAAGGAGAATCAGTACATGCATGCTACATGCATTCGGATGAGGTGTTAGAGAAGGTGTTTCCATATGAGTATGAGGATTTCTGGCAGCAACATGTTAGCATTCTATGCTAAGTCTGTAAGTATGTGATCTTTCACACACACATCTGATTTAGGGTCTTCCATAGCCTAAAATCAGATTAGGGTTTGCTGAATATCAGTTTCTAACTGATCTTTCCTCTTTTTGTCACGCATATTCACTCTTCTACAACCTATCAGGTCATACATCTCATACATATTCAGATTTTTGTCCCTACATCTGAATATTCTTGTAAATTTTCTACATACACTCTTCCATCTATTTCTTTTCACATAGAGAGGTTGAGAGTTTTCCTCCCTCATTGTAATTTGACATTTGTATATATGATAGTGTGAGTAAGCAGTGGCTTACGTAACACTTTACACATGTTGTCTAATCTTTCTCTATCTGTGTCTCATCATTTGTATGATTAAGTGTGGTATGTTCATGTTTTGCCAATATTAGAAGATTGCTGGAATCTGTGTTGTAGATCTTGGAAACCTATGGATCTATGGACCTATGATATTAGTTATGGGCCTACTAAATTTCCAACATTTGGTATCATAGCAATCCGGTTTTGAGACTCCCAGGTTCCCAGACTTCCAGGTTTACAACATATGATTTAAGAGAATCTTCTAACATTTGACATTTGATATACACACTTAATCTAGATGAGTAGAGATTTGAGAATTAGACAATTGAGCCACATGTTTATTTATTAGTGTGGAGTATGAAGTTGATGGTCTGTTAGCAGCTCAATACTTTTGGAAGAGTAAAGATACTTTACAAAAGTATTACATGAAGACCAAGACTTGATGAAGAGAAGGCTACTTCAAATTCAAGGAAAAACAATGGTTTGGAGAAGATGAAGGAACTAGATCAACGTCAAATCACAGGTATTAGTTTCTACTATCAGATTATCATTTGTAGGTCATATCGTAGAAGAGCACTTATGAAGAGTTTTGAAGGATTGAAGAAGTGCTTTTATACACTTTCATTCTTTGAAAGTAAAAGCATTAGCTACATCGAAACATGTATCTAGAGATTGTTCTTGATAGTTTTGATAAATCTCTTTCATGAAAAGAAATCTCATCTAAGAAGACAAATTTGAAGATGAGATGAGGTTTGTTTCAACCAATCTTGTGTTTTAAGCTGGTTGGAAGTTTTTTGATCACATTGTGTACCTAGAGAGGTAACTAGAAAGGTAATTCAGTATTCAGCCAAAAGGTTGGTGAATTCAATCATATCAATTACATTTGATTCAAAGTTATAAGGAGATGGTAAAACATGATTCTATGTTCACTTCCATTTGTATACCGTGTTTGTTTTGTCTCTTACTCTTAGCACTAGAGGAAGAGAAAAATTCATTCGAAGAAGTTAAGAATGCTTGCTACTTCAAGATGAAGAGACTTTAAGGGAAGGAAACAGGTATGAAAGAGGTATGAAGGAGTTAAAGATAGAACAAGGATGAAGACAAGATGACATCATAGATATGAAATTGTGAGACTCATGAGTTGAGTACAGTCATTGATGAACCAGCTAGTGTTCATAATACACTAAGTTGTGAGTTGTCAGTCACAAGTCCCAGGATTCAGTTCCTGATTTTGTTTAGTGTATCTACATGACACAACAGAAGTACGTTGATAAACCTTTCATAAGGTAAATGCAAATATGTGGATCCTAGTGTATGCTTACAAGTTTGGGAAGACAGGAGATAGCAGGTTCAAAATCCGTACATGCTACATATGTTTTCAAGCAGTGATTGCTTGATGTGTACAATATTGGATATGCAGTTTGCATATTTCCTCAAATATTATGGTTCATATTCAGCAAGTCTAGTTTTTTGAAGTTTGAAGAAAGTCAAATTCAGTTTTGAAGAAGACTTTTGAAGAAAAGGTTTGAAGGTCAATTTGGGAGTACAAGTTTGAAGTTTATGACAGTTTACAGATGAATGAAGTTTCTTATCCAGTTCAGTTTGTACCAATATGACATTGCAGGGGGGATTGTTGGAAAAAAATATCACATTAGTCCAAAATCCATTTAGGGCAAAAACCCTAATTTTGGTAGTTAGTCATTTTTGGCACAGAAATGGGTAAAATTTTTATGAGCCTATCTTTTAGAGCTTGAAGAGAACTTTCCAATGGTATATGATATTCAGTCATCAAAGATCAGATTTGGGACCCTAACCCTAATTTTCTATTGATTTAGGGTTTTGACATCATATGATAACTCTCGGCATGAGGATCATAAAAATGTTGTCAGATCATTCATTGGATAGTCTGAAGTGTGAAAAAAAAGGTCCAGAAGCTATTTTTAAAGTTAGCTAAAAGCAACTTTAAAAATAAAGCAAACTCACTTTAAAATAAAGCAAAAGCAATTTAAAAAGCGATGAGATTAAAATAAAGCACTTTTAGTGAGTTTTTTGCATGAGACACTCAAGGCTATATAAAGAAGTGTTTGGGTCACTTCTAAGACATCCTACACCAATTGGCAACGCCAGATTTGGTCCCTCCGTAGAGGTGGTGCTCTAGCACACATGGGGCAGCCATGGTGCACTCTATGAGCATGCTGACGAGCAGCTATGGAGTTCTTCTTGGAGAGGAGTATTCTCACACTCTTGCTTATGGAGAGGACTTACCCATCAGCAGGTTCGTGGTGTGGATCAGCCATCTACATAATGTATTTGAAGAGTGTCTTCTACATGAAGATTTTGGTGTACTTCAAAGACATTGGATGGAGGTTAACATAAGATTTGCATCTTATGTTAAGAATTCAGGTACATATTCTCTTTATGCACACAGGTACTACTTGGAGTTTATGAAGGTAGTGGCATCCATATCAGGAGGAGTCCTATTTGGCATATCTAAAGGAGAATCAGTACATGCATGCTACATGCATTCGGATGAGGTGTTAGAGAAGGTGTTTCCATATGAGTATGAGGATTTCTAGCAGCAACATGTTAGCATTCTATGCTAAGTCTGTAAGTATGTGATCTTTCACACACACACATCTGATTTAGGGTCTTCCATAGGGGTTTGCTGAATATTAGTTTCTAACTGATCTTTCCTCTTTCTGTCACCCATATTCACTCTTCTACAACCTATCAGGTCATACATCTCATACGTATTCAGATTTTTGTCCCTACATCTGAATATTCTTGTAAATTTTGTACATACACTCTTCCATCTATTTCTGTTCACAAAGAGTGGTTGAGAGTTTTGCTCCCACATTGTAATTTGACATTTGTATATATGATAGTCTGAGTAAGTAGTGGCTCACGTAACACTTTACACATGTTGTCTAATCTTTTTCTATCTTTGTCTCATGATTTGTATGATTAAGTGTGGTATGTTCATGTTTTGTCAATATTGGAAGATTGCTGGAATCTGTGTTGTAGATCCTGGAAACCTATGGAACTATGGACCTGTGATATTAGTTATGGGCCTACTAAATTTCCAACATATATTAATTTTCTTCTTCATAATATTTCCCAAATAATTATGAAATGTGTGAAGATTCATTGTCTCATCATCAACAGTATTGAAATTTTAGGCATTGCCATAACAAGGTCCTTCAAGAGGGCTATCCTAGTCTATCCATTCATTAAGTTTCTTGACCTGTCCTTCAATTGGTGGATCATGTACATGAGGCATTATCTTTGTGCCACTAACTAATCCCCACAATCCTTTGCCCATAAGTGCAAAATTTCCATGGTTGATAAATTTCTTTCTCTAAGTTCTTAATTTTTGCACTATACTTAGCCATACTAAGCTCTATGATGATCCCCTACCTTCTCCTCAAGCTTTTTATGGATTTAAAGCTATTCTTGTTATGTTTTGATAGTTTTTCTCTTGCCAACCTTTGACTAGTTGAAGTCTTGATTGATGTAGTCTCCACTTTTGATGTCTTCTTGCTTTGACAAGTCCTCATTCTACTTCCATGAGTTTTCTTGATCCCTTCAAGTCTTTGATATGGTGTCCATTGATGTCTCCAAGCCTACAAAAGTCTTTGATACCACTAGTGGGGAATGACTCTAACACTCCAATGCAACAATCGAAGATGGCTACCATCCACTAGGCCCACAAGTAGTGATATATTCTCACTAATGTGGACTTTTCTCTGCATTTGTATCTAGACCTAAAATGCACCTTTGTGAACCTAAATGAGACAATCAGAGCTATTCAACACACTTTTAATCATTCCAAATGGAGGTTCCAGTTGGGAGAACCATCCACCAGAAGACACATTATCTCTTTGCACCAGTCTTTGCCTATGTGCAGAGATATAGCTTTAAAAACTTTGCAATTTCTCACAACTCACTTAATAAAAGAGCTTGAAACTTTGGAAAATTTATGGGAAGTATATGAGAGGTCAAATAAATCTTGAAAACAACACAAATGAGTACAATGAGAGAGCAAAAAATGCTCTGCAATCTAGTACAATCAGATTTGTGAAAGCCTAACAACACTTCTAGAGGGAAAAACCATGAGAAAGTGAGATAAGCAAGCAAGATGTCTACTTAATTAAGTTTAGGACTTCACTAAACTAAGTGAGAAACTCATGGAATGCATATGAATCAAGAGAAAAATGCAAAATGGTGCTTATATAGAGCTTTTATGTTTCCTAAAATCTAGCTAACGAGCCACGAATTAGTGTAGGTGTGGTGCCTCAAGTTTGGGAAGAGAAGACACCATTTTAGATTTCTATAGGCATCCTAAACGACCAAAATTCAGATGACCAAAGTGTCCATGCCAGAGCTTTGCATATGAGATAGCCTGAGAATCGTGAATTGCATATACTGAATCATTCACAAATTTTGCATAATGTATGAGCTTATACAAACCATGACATAAAATGCCAGAAGCAATAATAAAATCACCATTTGAGAGATCATGAATTGTACATCTCTCGTCAACAAATTTGACAACCAAGACAATCTTGGCTAATGCTGAAACTAACAAAAGATTTTTCTTGATCCATGGTACATACAAAGTATCTAACAATATGAAAGCAATCCCATGAGTAATAGTCAGAATGATCTTACCAACTTCCATTACAGGATAAGAGGAGTTGTTAGCACATGTGATAGTATTCCCTCTAGGGGTAGCTAAAGTGAAATGAAGAAAGTGCACTATGAGGTAATTTGTTTGGTTGCCCCACTATCAAAGTACCAAATATCTGAGTCTACTACAAACATATACTGCTCATGAGAAGATGGTTCATAACTTCATAGAGTAGTAAATGCCCATTCTTTATTCTAAACAAGATGAGCATACTCTATTTTAGGTGTATAGGGATTTGCAACAACCATTCCACCCTCTTTAAGCTTTGTCTCTTTTGTGTGAGGAGATGGATAGATAGGTTCCAGAGATGAGCTGGTGTTGCACAAAAGCTACTCTATGTCTACCATGTTACCAAGGATGCTTAATAGACTCCTTTATCTTCACAATAATGCAAAGAAAGCTTCTATTTTCGGAATAAAAGTGTTCAATGTTTTGCTCAGGGCTCACAACCTGGTATGAATTGACCAGATAGCTTTTACACAAATCTATTTGGAGTGTATGTAGCTAACTAAAGCAAGTCATTTCATCAATTTAGCTACACCATACTCGGAGAAATGAATTTAACAATTTATGGGGGTCATCTTGAGATTTCAAGATCTAGAAAGTGTGCAGACACAGTCACATTATATGATTCATATCTCGAGATCCTCAAAATCAAATGTGCTGAAAATTGATATGTAAGTTAATCTAACTAACCCAAGTTAAAGTATTGAAATTGAATGAGTACACATAGAGAAATCGATTCCACAAAATCACTATAATGACAACGGTGCAATAGAGGACAATAGACAGAGATATACTTGAAGAAATGTATCAAAATGTATATGTGAATGAACAAATGATACAAGGGAAGTGTAGTGGACTATGAATACATGAAGGGAGCTCAATGTATGCTCACTGATGTAGCTCAAAGTCTCTTAGAATGGCTTTCTTGTTCTGCAACTAAAAATATGTGTATTTATACACATGTTCCAAGTTTGAATTTGAATTTTCCCTCACCTAAAAGTGTTCCTACACTTTAGGGATGATTTGAATTGATTCTTCCTACCTCATAGGTCATGGGTTTAGCTCCCTAGCTTCATGAGATTCCTTATTCTCCTTGCTTTTACATTTATCCAAAGTAATTATGCCCAAAATGACTAGCAGAGGTTCACATGAAGTTCCTTCTTGTGAAGAGATAAAATGATGTGTAGTCCTTGAATGATTAGCCAAGCTCCTCGGCTTGCTAATTGCACCAATAGTTCCCCCTAAAGACTAAGATGTTTGAGTCTTCAATCCTTCATGATTTCTTGTTTTCCAATAATGAATTTGAACCTCTTCAATTTGCTTCCATCCAATGCTTTTGTCATCATATCTGCACATTGTTGGTGTGTGGATACATATGAGAGTTTTATCTCCTTACTCATCATCTTTTCCCTGACACAATGATAATGAAATTCTATATGCGTGGCCCTAACATGATAGATATGCTTAGCAGTAAGATGTAATTGTTAATATATTTAGCTAGTGATGTGTGTGAATACTCTAGGACCCCCGAAGCATTTCTTTCCCTCTTTAAGGGTTTCCCCCCCCAGCTTGTATATATGCCTATAGCCCTAATGGATCACTTCTCTTTGTACATTCTAGTGGTAATACAATCAGTATTGTGTGTTGTGCTCCAAGCTTCTTCTTCTTCCTTGTGTTGTATGTGTGCTTCTGTAGACCTCAAACTCCAACAATTGGTATCAGAGCAAGTCGTCGTTTCATCTAGGGTGTCATCAACACCCTCCAATCACAAGTCATAGAATCGCATGAAAATTGGTGAGCATAATCAAGCGGATTAGGAGTTCAAAATAGCTTCGGTCTTTGGTGTCGAAATTGTGATCTCAGCTCACGACCTCCAAACACACTATCGGAGTGCTTGTGCAAGAAATTTTGTCTTTTTGTACAATTGATATATATAGGTTTTGGTTCGCCAATATAAGCATCTCAAATTCTACTACAGGTTTAGTAGAACTCGATAGGGTAGTTATATTCAACTTTTTGAGATACAATCATTTTGTTGCATCAGGGTATTTTAGTCAGTGGCCATGGATGAAAGTTGTGATGTATTCCGTATGTCGGCTATTGAAGATAAGTTAGATGGTACCAATTACCCATTATGGGCTTATATGGTGCATCATGTATTGGTTGCAAAAGGACCATGGGATATTGTGTAAGGTGTTGAAAAACGTCCTATTACACTAGCAAATACAGTTACTCAAGGTGATGCAGATGGGGTTGAAGATGGCAATGTTCTTCATGTTCCTTTTCGTGCTATGGTTCCTATTGCAACTACTATAAATAAATTTTGTTGAGATGGAAGAGATGGTCAGACACATGCATTGATAGCCTTGTCTGTCAAACGTGCCATTATTCCTCACATTTGCTCTTGCAGAACAACGAAGGATGCTTGGGATACACTTAACACTTTATACCAGGCAAGAAATGAGGATAGTGTTGCTTACCTCGAAAATAGTTGGAGAGTAAGCACATGAATAAAGGAGATCCATGGACAATTTTTTGACATAGATCAAAGATTTGAAGGAGCATTTGATTTATGCGGATGAAATCTTGCCTAACAACTCACTTGTGCAGACTGTTCTGAATGGTCTTCCAGATTCATATAAGAGTTTTGCTTCTACTCTTGGATTGATGATGAAAGGTAATCAAAATGCCTTAACATTTGAGGAGTTAGCCTCTATTATGTTGTAGGAAGATCAATGTAGGTAGAAGAAGTCCATTATGCATGTTGCAGATCAAGCTTTCCTTGCTAACCGGAAGGGCAAAGGTAACAGGAGCTCTTCTACTAGTAAGTAGAAATTTTCTAATTCTGCACAATCAAAGAAGGATGACAAAGATGAGAAGAAAAATAAAAGCAAAAATTGTTTTGCTAATACTATAAAGAAAATGATCACGTCATAAAGAGCTATCTAAAATTGGATACTAAAGAGGAAAGGAAGAAAGAGGCTGGAATGGTTGTTGCAGAGGCCTCTACACCCAAAACAGAGTCTGCTTATCTTGTGCAGAATGAAGAATGGGCATTTGCCACTGTTTGCAGTTATGACCCATCATCTCATGAACAATGTATGTGTGCAATAGTCTGAGATGTTTGGTACTGTGATAGTGAGGCAACCAAACATATTACTCCACGGTGGAGTTTCTTCACTTCACTCAAGCTTACCCCTACAAGGAATACTATCACATACACCAACAAATCCTCTTATCCTATCATGGGAATTGGTAAGATCATATTTACTACTACTGAAGGTAGTTCTATTGTTACATAAAAACAAGCTCTAAAGTAGTCTTGTGGATTTTATTAATGATTAAAAATGGTATATGGAAGCTTGTGGATCTTATTAGTTATGAAAAATAACATGTGGAGGTGTTCACATCTCCAAATTTAGAGAAAAAGTAGATAAAAGTAGATAAAAGTAAGAAAGAAAGGAGAGGTGTCTATTTTTAGACAAGGAAGGCGCTTCTATTGACAGCCTCTCATTAAAAAGAGTGGTTCTCTTAGTGTAAGTGTCCAAATTGAGTGATTCTTGTTGCCTTGCAAAGCTTACAACTTGTACTATATAACTAGATGAGGTTTTCTACAAGTTTCAATTAGAAAAATCCACGCAAGGAGGCGTTTTTGCATATCTTCTTTCTTGTGTCTATCCGGTGCCTCATCAGAGACATCTCTCTTCAAACTTTCATATCTCAGTCGCTATGAGGTCTTTTTGAGTGATTTCACTTGGAGGAGTTTCCTTAGCTCTCATACTTTTGATGCATACCAAAATTCTTCATAGATCTTGAAGTTTTCTTGCTTCTGTACATCCGTTTCCAATTCAGAAAGTTAGTCATACCTTGTTGTTGCAGGCTTCTTCTTACCTTGACTTCAAGCTGTTGGTTTGGGAGCTATACTCCACCTTTTTTGACGTTTTTTGTTTCTAAAACATGCTACAGTGACCTATTTCAGGTTTTCTTGAAAGTTTGGAGGAAAGTTTGTTTTTGAAGTTTGGAAATATTTGGTTGGTGTTTTGAAGATCTTGGGAGGTCTCATCATGTTTCATTGTGTACTTTGATGTTTACAAGTTTGTAAACACAACATCTCTGGGTTTGTTCATGAATTGAGACAATGTACTTACACTAAATGTAATATCTGGCCTTGTTAAAGTTGCATATATAAGAGAACCAATCAAAGACCTATAGATAAGTGGATCTTCTAAAGGTTCACCATCTTCAGCACTGTACTTCACATTGGGTTCCATCAAATTACTGATACTCTTGCAATGCTCCATGCCATATTTCTTTAACAAATCTGAAATATACTTCCTTTGTAGAAGATATATGCCATCTTCCTTCTTCATAACTTCGATTCTAAGAATGTACGTCAGTTCTCCTCAATCTGAAATTTTAAATTCAGATCCAAGCTCTGATTTGATCCTGGCTATCTCACCTTCATTGTTTCCTGTTATTATCAAGTCATCCACATAAATTGAGATATAAACAATCAATGATCCTTCAACCTTAACATACAAAGAAGTATCTGCATTTGAACACCTATATCCCTGCTTTTCAAGAAACTTTACCAATCTAAAATTCCAAGCCCTTGGAGCTTGCTTAAGACCATACAATGCTTTCAAGAGTTTACATACATGCATAGGCGTCTTGGGATCTTCATAACCTGTTGGTTGCTCCATGTACACATCTTCTTTCAAATCACCATTGAGAAATGCATTTTTTATATCTAATTGATAAAGATTCCATACCTCGCTTGCAGCAACACTTATTAATGTCCTTATTGTTGATATCTTGGCAACAGGAGAAAATGTTTCCTCATAATTGATGCCATAACTTTGTGCATAACCTTTACAAACAAGCCTTGCTTTATATCTACTTACTGAACCATCACTGTTTCTCTTTATCATGTACACCCATTTGTTACCAATTACCTTCATGTTAGGTTGCCTTGAAACTAAACTCCATGTATTGTTCTCATACAAAGCTGTCATTTCTTCATCCATTGCTTTAACCAATTTCTTTACCTTTGACACTTCTTTAAAAGTTATTGATTCTTGCTCCTCAAGAAGTTTTGCAATATAAGCTTCATGAGAAAATCTTTGCGGTTGCTTTCTTTCTTTTACTGGATACCTTGATTGGCTTCTTGTCCTACCATGCTTTTCTTGCCTTCGAGTTTGAGTTCTTCTTGATGTAGAACCTTCACTTTCTTCATCCTGTGACTCAATTTCCTTTGAAATCAAATCGAGAATTTTCTTCTGATTTGGGGGAGTTACCTCTTCATGTGTAATTTGACTCTCTGTTGAACTTGGAGAACCTGGCTCTTCTTCGTGACTTCTTGTAGTTTCTTCTTCATCTACCTGCACTTCATGTTTATACCAAGATTTATCTTCATGAAAAATAACAACTCTCGAAACAATTACCTCTCCCGTATCTGGGTTCACAATTCTATATCCTGGTTGCCCTTCTGCCATACCAATGAAAACCATTTTTTGTGACCTTGGATCGAACTTTTACCTTAACTATTGTGGAGCATGAACAAAACATATGCTTCCAAAAATTGTACAATTAGCAATATCTAGTTTTGATCCATAAAACAATTCATAAGGTGCTTTCTGTACATGACTTTGAGTAGGTGGTAACCTGTTCATCACGTAAACTGCCATATTGCATGCTTCAACCCAAAAAGTAAGTGGTAAGTCCTTTTCATTTAACATGCACCTACCCATCTCCAAGATAGACCTGTTTCTTCTTTTGGGCACACCATTTTGTTGAGGTGTGTATCTATTTGTAGTCTCCTTTTTAAATCCTTCTTCCTCCAAAAATGCAAGAAACTGATTAGAAAAATATTCACCTCCTCCATCTGATCTCAACCTTCTTATGCTTCGACCTGTTTGCTTTTCAACCAATGATTTAAACTTCTTGAACATGTCAAACACTTCGGATTTATATTTCATAAAATAAATGAATGTAAACTTTGAGAAGTCATCAATAAATGTTACAAAGTACTTGCTACCTGCCATGGACTCTTCTTGAGATGGACCCCATACATCAGTATGAATCAAGTCCAAGATACCTCTGCTTTGCAATCCTGCTTTTGAAAAAGGACTTTGTACCTATTTTCCAAACTGACATGCCTCACAAACAAAATCCAAATCTTGCTTAGGTAGTTGTGGTAAACCTTCAACCAATGATTTCTTTGCAATATCTTTTAACGTGCCAACACTGATGTGTCCTAATCTTTTATGCCATAAATCCAATTGACTTACTTGAGTCTCATTAACCATTGTATAACCTGCATAATCTATAACTTCAACTTCATAAGTATATAAACTGTTTACCTTTTGGCCTTTTATAACAAAATTCCCATCCTTCTTCTGAGAAGCTTGCCACTTATTATTGTCAAAATCAACCTTTACTCCATTGTCCTCCATCTGTCCAACTGAAATCAAATTTCTTGTAATAGTAGGAACAAACAAAGCATCTCCAAGAGTTACATGTTCATTAAGTGGACAATCACCAATGTAAACTACTTCATGCTCAGTACTATCTCCTGTAGCCACTATGACTCTTGAATCTGGTTTGTGTAAGTTCACAAACATATTCATGTTGTGACTCATGTTGTTTGAGCAACCACTATCTACATACCAAGTTTTATTGTTTACCTTCCTCTTATGTGTCTCTATATGCATAGCCAAAAGAACATTTTCATTCTATGTTTGAGCCTCCTCTTGTACTATGTTGTTCTTGTGATGCATGTGATCTTGGCCTCTTCCTCTTTGTCGTCCTCTAAAACCACCTCTTCTATTCAGATTGGAGAAGAAATCCCTAGCATAATGACCAACTTTACCACAATAATGGCAAGTAAAGTTACCTTGCTGGTTTGGTTGAGTCTGTTGACTTTGTTGTGTTGTTCTTCCTCCTCTAGTAGCATTGAAGTTTCCTCTTCCTCTTGCATTGTTGTTGAATCTTCCTCCTCCTCTCCAATTTCCTCTACCTCTTGATCTATTTGATGAAGTATAAAGAGCTTGTCCTTGACTACCTCTTTGTGAATGATAAGAGTTGCTACCTTCTATGTTGATTTCTTCAGTCATCATGAGCATTTGTAAATCTTAAAAGGATGGTAGATTCTCTCGAGTCATGATAGATGTAATGAAAGACTTCCATCTTTCATCTTCTCTCAAGCCATTTAACATGCTATTAAACTTTATATCCTCACTAGGAGATGCATTAATAGAGGCTAATGCTTCAATAAGAGATTTTACCTCAAGAACATAATCATTAACTGATTGTGGTGGCTCCTTTTTTACTCTTGTCAGCTCAGCAATAAGTTGTGTTTGCCTTGCTCTATTGGTAGTTGCAAATAACCTTTCTAGATCTTTTACATTGTTGGATGCTTTATTTCTGCTAGGGATCAAGAAGAATCTGTTATCAATTTCAGCTTTAGCCAAGATTGGCTTGATTGTGAAATTTGTTGATGACAAATGCACAGTTTGTGATCAATCAAATGGTGATGTCATTATTTCTTTTGGCATTTTATGTCTTTGACTCTATAAGCTTATAGACTATGAAAAATTTGTGAATGATTCAGCATGTGCAATACATGATTCTCAGGCTATGTTAGATGCAAAGCTTTGGCATGCATGCTTTGGTCATCTGAAATTTGCTAGTTTGCTATGCCTACAAAAAATATGAAATGGTGCCGTCTTTGCCAAACTTGAGGCACCTATAAACATGTATGTGAAGGTTGTATTTTGGGCAAAATGCAATGTTTCTCCTTCCCAAAAGATGGTTCAGTTGGAGCTACTTAGAAATTGTAGCTTGTTCATAGTGATATCTATGGTCCTATGTAGACACCTTCTTTTGGGAACTATCTTTACTTCGTGATTTCATCGATGATTTTTCCAAGCATGCATGGTGTTGAGCCTATCAAAGTCATATTGGTCAAAGTCAATCTATTCAAAGTCAATATGGTCAAAGTCAGACTACTCAAAGTCAAGATGCTCAAGGTCAAAGTGGTCAAAGTCAAGTTGGTCAAGGTGCTCATGTAGTGCACAATCAATTTGTTCACAATGGTTATGTTTTGCAGAAAGTGGATGTAGGTTGCAAGTTGTCTTTCTATAAGTTTCAAGGGTTTTAAAGCTGTTTGGAAGGTTCAGTTGTGTTGGTGCAGGGCAATCAATAATTGAAGTTCTTTATGAAGAATTGAAGTCAAGGACTGAAGAAAAGATCAAGTTACGAAGCATGAAGGAAGTGCATATTCAGAAGATGAAGATGTGTACACATATGTACATTATTTTGAAGTTAGCTCACTTATGCCTTTGATTAGTTATGAGCTTGTAAATATTTTCCTATATATATATACAAAGAAAATGTCAAGGAAAATATGAGAGATTATGTGAGAACAAGTTTGGATGAGAATTAGATGTCATTAGACACTCTAGAAGTGAGTAGAATCTCTCTCATCACTCAGATGTAAATTTTCTCAGAAATGGAAAATGTTGCACCCGATCGTTTTGAGTATTCTCCTTCTATGTTGAATCTTTTGTGAAATGCTTTTGTACAAGTCTAAGTCTAAAGTTGATTGACCTCTATACAAATTTTCAGCTTCTAATTGTGATTAGGCTGAGAGAATTGAGTGTAGGAACATTTACATGTGTAATTAGAAACAAGAGAAGTTGGAGGAGGCGCAAAATTTGATGCTAATGTTTTGGTCCGTTCGCCTTCCACAATGTAAAGTTTTGAGCAAGCAAGCACTCATTCTTTAAGTTGGAAGGTAAGCTACCTATGGCTAAAGCATTTGCATAAACGGGTTCTAGATTGAGAGGACCAAGTGTTAGAAGTTATAGGTGTCTGAATCGACTTCTCAAAAGAACAGTTTTAGACATAGGTGACTTGTTAAGTTCATTTCTCAAGATCTACTGAGTCCTTTGAAATGATTTAACTTGGAAAAGGTGCGCAAACTATAGGGACACCTTGTGCAAAGTTTTATTAAAAACTTTACACATTTGATAAGTCAATAAGAGAGATATGTGCAGCAGACTTTCTGTAGAATCATCTTCTTCACAATTTATCCAAAATCTTTATAATTGATCATTAATCCTCCAAATTGGGAAAGGTCTTGAGTTACTCTTGATATATAGGTGCTCTAATTTCAAGAGTAGCTTGTTCTTTTTGAGATTAATACTCTCCATCAGTGGTATCAGAGCAAGAAGTATCAAAATTGAAGAAAGGAGGACTCCGAGTGCTGCAGCTGTAAAGAAATCAATACTAGAAGGTTCAAAATGTGAAAGATTAAGAGCAAAGCTTGAGAAGGAGGCCATACGACATCAAGGAAGACAAAATGAGTATTATTCAAGGTAAAGGTATATCTATTACTCATAAAGTTTGAAGAATTCAATACACAGGTGAAGAAAGGATGGGAGATTCTCTTCAGATAGAGAAGTTGGATAGAGAGAACTATCCAGCATGGTCAACGAGGATGGAAGCTCATCTTATGAGCAAAGACTTGATAGGTTATATATAACTAGGGAGGAATTATTAGATTTGAAGACTTGGATGAAGAAAGATGCTCAAGCTAGGAGCATTATTTACATGGCAGTTAATGACTACTTGCTACCTCACATTAGAGGTCTTGAAAGTGCAAGTGATATATGGAATGCTTTGGAGGAGCATTTCCAAAACACCACAAAGTCTAGGAAGGCATCCTTGTGGGTAGAATTTACCACATTCAAGAAGAAGGCCTCTCAATCCATCTCAGATTATGTAACAAGAATGAAGGACATTGCAGATGCATTAGGAGCAGTTGATGAAGACATTGAGGAGGATAAATTGGTAAGGCAAATCCTTACAGGTTTGAGAGGTGATGACAAATGGAAGCCATTCATTTTGTCTACTGAATTATCACTTGATCATTTCACTCCTGATTTAAATCAGTTGCTAGGACATATGCTAACGTTTGAGCAGGATGTCAAAGGTGAAAGTGATAAGAGTACATGTGATGCAATGTATTCAAAGGATAAGAAGAAGAATAGCAAAGGGAAGCAACAATCAAATGAAGATGAAGGTACAACTAGCCAAGCTAACTTCCTAAGAGGAAGAGGAGGTGGCAAAGGTAGAGGAAGAGGCAGGAGTAATAAAGATGGAGTTAAAGCTTGCTGGATTTGTGGTAAGACAAATCACTTAGCTAATGATTGTTGGCATAATAGTCAGAATAATGGTGGATATAATCAGAATTTTAATTCAAGAGGAAGAGGTGGCAAAAATCAAAGAGGTAATTTCAGAGGTAGAGGTACTAGAGATTACTTTGGAAGAAATGCAAGTAGATGATTCCAAAGTCAACAATACAACAATACCTACTACAATTATGCTTCAGATCAGAAGGAGGATTCAACATTGATAATGAATGCAACTTGTGAAAGGCAAAGTGAAGACCAAAGAGTCTTCTACATTGACTCAGGGTGTAGCAATCACCTGAGTGGCAACATAGCTTTGATGACTAATTTGGAGAATAAGATAACTAATCATGTTGTTCAAACAGGTGACAATACAAAGCATAATGTGAAGTCAATTGGATCAGTGAAGGCTAAGGATGGAAGTACTCTCTTGAGTAAGGTTTTGTATGTTCCTACAATTCCTAAGAATCTGATAAGTGTAGGCCAAATTGTTGAAAAAGGTTATGAAGTTAGGTTCACTAATGAAGGAGTGTTTGTGGAAGACCCTAGCAATGGGTACAAACAAATTGTTTCAGGGAAGAAAGAAGGAATATTGTTTACGTTGAAGATCCAAGGCAATGTTGGCCATGCCTTGTTCACTTATGGAGGACATAAGATCTCTGAGTTAGATCTTTGGCACAAGAGGCTTGGACATTTTAATGAAAGAGGTATCAAAGATATGGTTAACAATGGTTCAGTGCTTGGGTTGCCTAATGTTGCAGGTCAACATATGACATAAAGATGTGAAGCATGTCAATTGGGTAAGGCTCATAAGCAATCTTATTCCAAGCATGGTTTTATGATTTCAGAGAAGCTTGAATTGGTACACACAGATGTGTGGGGACCATCAAAGGATTTCAGTATCAATGGTTCAAGGTATTATGTGATTTATGTTTGATGATGCTACCAGATGGATTACTATATATGTGATCAACGATAAGTCAGAAGTATTCAATACATTCAAACATTATCATGTGTATGCAGAGAGAATTATAGGTCATAAGTTGAAGAGACTAAGGTCAGATGGAGGGGGAGAGTATTTCTCTAATGAGTTCAGTGATTACTTGTGGAATGTAGGTGTAAAAAGGGAAATTACTTGCAGGTACTCTCCTCAACAAAATGGTGTAGCAGAAAGGAGGAATAGAACTCTTGTTGAGTTTGCAAGATCCATGATGAAGGAGAAAAATTACCCAAATTACTTGTGGGCTGAGGTTGTAAACACAACTACTTATTTGGTTAATAGATTACCATGTAAAGCTTTGCAAGGTATGACACCATATGAGGCATGGTGGGGTAAGAGACCTACTTTAGATCATTGCAAAGTATTTGGATGTTTGGCATATGCATATGTGTCATCACAATTGAGGCATAAATTGGAGCCTAAAGCTGAAAAATATGTGTTCATTGGATATGATGATAAGCAGATGGGATATAGGTTGTGGAGTCCATCCACAAAGCAATTCATCGTGTCTAAAGATGTTACATTTGATGATCAAGGTACCTGGTATGCAGGTACAATCAATATTTATGCAGGTGATGAAGAAGTTGTGACTCAAAAGAAAGGTAAATCAAAGGTTCAAATATTTGATGAAGAGGAAAACAATGAAGTACAGGTTGAAGTTGAAGAAGTGCCAAGGTTTGATCCAGAGTGTGATGAACCAGAAACCTCAAGAAGTGGAGATTTCAGAAGGTCATCAAGACACAAATGGCAACCTACAAGGTAAAGCTATGACACTTCTTTTTGGCTACCAAAGATTATGCTTATATGATAAAGGCAGATGAAGACCCTTCTACATATGAAGAGGCAAAAGGTAAGGAAAATTGGGAGAAAGCTATGCAGGAAGAGTATGATGCATTGATGGAGAATGAGACTTGGGATTTGGTTCCTAAACCAAATAGTCAGAAGATCATTGGATCCAAATGGGTCTACAAGACAAAGAGGTTTGCAGATGGAAGTGTGTCTAGGTATAAAGCTAGACTTGTTGTGAAAGGTTTTGCTCAGACATATGGTGTAGATTATGATGAGACCTATAGTCCTGTGGCAAAGATGAAACTATCAGGACACTCATAGCCATTGCTGCATGTAAAGGTTGGAAATTATGTCAATTAGATGTGAAGAATGCTTTTCTAAATGGTTATATTTCAGATGATGTTTTCATGGAGCAACCATAAGGATTCAGAGATGAAAGGTATCCAGATCATGTGTGCAAGCTCAAGAGAGCTTTGTATGGCTTGAAGCAAGCCCCAAGGGCACGGAATTATAGACTTGTGAAGTTCTTGAAAGAACTTGGTTTCCAGGTATCTAAAGTAGATAGTAGCTTGTTTGTTAAAGCAAGTGAAGATGGGTTTATTTACATGTGCATATATGTTGATGATATAATTCTTACAGGTACAGATGAGATAGGCATTCAAGGCCTAAAGAAGCAAATGGAGAAAGAGTTCAAGATCAGTGACATGGGAGATTTGTCATATTTCTTGGGAATGGAGATCTCATACACTCAACATGGAGTGTATGTAACTCAAGAAAGGTATTTGAAAAACTTGTTGATCAAGTTTAAAATGAATGATTGCAGGGCAGCACCTACTCCAATGGAAGTGAATCACAAATTGAGCGGATATGGAGGAGAAGAGTTCAAGGACATGAAGTTATATCAAAGTTTGGTTGGTAGTCTGATCTATGCTACTTTAACTAGGCCTGACTTGTCATATGCAGTTGGAGTATTGTCTCAATTCATGCATTGTCCTAGGAAAGAACATTGGATTGCAGGTCAAAGAGTGTTGAGGTATATTAAGTGTACACTCAAAGAGGGTTTGTATTATGGTTTTACATCGGATACAAACATCAAGATTTATAGTGATACAGATAGGGCAGGTAATCCTGATGATAGGAGATCAACTTATGGATACTTGTGTTATGTGGGAGATAAGTTAATTTCATGGTGTTCAAAGAAGCAACACACAGTTGCTTTGTCATGTACAGAAGCAGAGTATAAAGGTATGGTGGAAGCTGCAAAGGAAGTAATATTGCTCAAGACTCTCATGAAGAGTTTTGATATTACTCAGAGTATACCCACTATTCATGGAGATAACATGAGTTCATTGTATTTAGCTGCTAATCCTGTTTTTCATGCCAGGACTAAACATATTGAGATTCAGTATCACTTTCTAAGAGAGAACGTGATGGATAAAGAGATTGAAGTCATACATACTTCAACAAAAGATCAGATAGTTGATATGCTAACCAAAAGCTTGGATGGACCAAAGCTACAGAGATTCAAAGACATGGCAGGCATAAAGAAGATAGAGAAAACCTCAATTGATTGTTGGAGTTAGACGTCTGCGGAAGCACGCGAACAGCACAAGGAAGAAGAAGAAGCTTGGAGCACAACACACAATACTGAATGTATTACTAGATAATGTACAAAGATAAGTATCCCATTAGGGCAATAGGCGTATATACAAGCCGGGGGAAAAAACCTCCTAAAGAGGGAAAAAAGTGCCCCGGCGGTCCTAGTGTGTTCACACACATCACTACCTAAATATATCAACAAATCCCCCCTGGGAGTGATGCGGTGAACAAGGAGCTGGCACTCATGTATAAGGAAGTGCCAAGCTATGTGGAAATCACTCCACAAAAGGAAGTAAGCCCAAAGCTTTGCGGAAAGCTTCAAACTTCTCCCTAGGCAGAGCCTTCGTGAAAAGGTCTGCAATGTTCTCCTGCGTGGGCACATATGCCAAGCTGATCTCCCCAGTAGAGAACCTCTCCCTGACATAGTGATAATGCACCTCAATGTGCTTAGTGCGAGCATGGAACACAGGGTTCCTCGCAACTGCCAATGCGCTCTGACTGTCAGTGAAGATGGTGGTGGCAGAAGACTAGCCAACACCCAAATCACCCAAAAGGCGTCTGAGCCACACACACTGAACAGTCGCTATGAAAGCTGCCCTATACTCAGCCTCACAACTGGAAGTGGCCACAATAGGCTGCTTCTTGCTCAAACAAGATATACATGAGCTACCAAGCATGAAGCAAAAACCACTGGTGGACATACGAGTGTCATAGCAACCAGCCCAATCAGAGTCAGAAAAAGCATGCAAATCTGGCGGTAGTGATCCCCCCTTGGGATAAAACAACCCAAGTAGCCGAGTACCACTCAAGTAGCGAAAGATGCGCTTAACCGCTTTCCAATGCGTGACTCCTGGGCAATGCATAAACCTGCTCATCTGTGAAACATCAAACTAAATATCTGGCCAAGTAATGCATAAGTAAATCAAGCATCCAACAACCTGCTGATAGAGAACAACATCAAATGCATCTCCAGCATCATGAAGACTCAATCGTAAACCTGTCTTCATAGGAGTGGCAATAGGCTTATAGTCTTCAAGGCCAAAACGCTGCAATAATGTGTCAATATATTTCGTTTGACACAAAGCCATTCCACCATCAACTTGCATAAACTGAATGCCCAAATAGTGATGCAAATGCCCCAAATCAGACATCTCAAACGAGGCATGCAAATCAGCGTTGAAATCAGCAATATGCTTCTCAATAGGACCAGTGAGCAACATGTCATCAACATAGACAACAATGATCAGAAGCACATCATGAGCACGCTTAACGTATAAGGTGCTTTCAGTTGGACTGTTCACAAAACCTTGTGCAACCAGATAGGCATGTATCTTCTCATACAAAGCACGTGGTGCTTGCTTTAAACCATATAATGCCTTCTTTAACCGGCACACATGGTTTTCATGCCCTTTCTGCACAAAGCCTCGGGGCTGAAAAACATACATTTCTTCATGCAAGTCACCATTCAGAAATGCTGTTTTAATGTCCAACTGATGTACATTCCAACCATGATGGGCTGCAAGTGCACAAATGCTCCGAACAGTAGTCATACGGCATGTAGGTGCAAAGGTCTCATCAAAATCAATGCCTCTTTCCTGCGCATAACCCTTTGCAACAAGCTTAGCCTTATACCTGTCAACTGTACCATCAGGTTTACGCTTCAGCTTGTATACCCACTTGGTGCCAATGGCCTTCTTGCCAGGAGGCAAGTCACATAAAGACCATGTACCATTCTTCATTATAGCATCATATTCAAAATGCATGGAAGCCATCCAATTTTCTGAATTTTGTGCTTCATCAAAAGAAACAGGCTCATTCTCATCAGAGAGACTAGACGCAGCCATAGCATAGCAATTTGATGCAAAGGAGGCACTATGAGAGCCTGAACGAGTACGATATGACAAAGGTGCATCTAATTTGCTGTCACGCAAAGTCTGCACCAGCCATTTTGGCATAGTTTTTGCCTGCTCAATATCAGCTCTCTCATCAAGTGCATCATGTAAATCTGCATCAGAAATAGAATGATCTGCATCATCATATGAAACCTGCAAAGGCTGAGAAGTTGCCTCATTAGGACCAGCACTAGACTGTCCACCTGTAAAAAGAGGCATCAAGGTATCATACATGTCTTTGGAGCTAACGGATGTCTCCTTAGTACATGAAAGCAATGGCTGAATAGCATCTTCCACAAAGACAACATCACGGCTAACCAGAATGCATTTAGTCTGTGGATGATACAGACGATAGCCTTTACTTTCAGAACTGTACCCAACAAAAATACATTTCAAGCACTAATGCATATGCCAAACAACCAAAAACACGCAAATGAGCAACAGATGGCTTGCGGTAATGCCAAGCCTCATATGGAGTGATAGACTGCAGCGCTTTAGTGGGACACCTTTTAAGTACATATGCTGCACACATGACAACCTCAAGCCAGAAAGTATGTGGTAAAGCCTGACTCTTGACCATACACCTCGCCATCTCCATGAGTGACCTGTTCTTCCGTTCAGCAACTCCATTCTGTTGAGGTGTATATGACACTGTACACTGGTGTTTTATCCCATGTTCAGCTAGAAATGCATTAAAATTAGAAGACATATATTCCCCCCCTCGATCAGAACGGAGGGTGCCCATTTTACATGCTGACAGATTTTCAGCCAAAACCAAAAACTGTTTAAAGCACATGAATACTTCGGACTTTGCTTTGAGTGGATATACCCATGCATGCCTGGAAAAATCATCAATGAAAGTCACGAAGTAAAGGTAATCCCCAAAAGAGGGTGTCTGCATAGGACCACAGACATCACTATGTACAAGCTGCAATTTCTGCGTAGCCCGAACTGAACCATCTTTTGGAAAGAAGGAACACTGCATTTTGCCCAAAATACAGCCTTCACATACATGTTTTCCAGGTGCCTCAAGCTTGGCCAAAGAAGACACCATATCAGATTTCTGCAGGCGTAGCAAACTAGCAAAATTCAGATGACCAAAGCGTGCATGCCAAAGCTTTGCATCTGACATAGCTTGAGAATCATGAACTGCACATGCCGAATCATTCACAGATCTTTCATAGTCTATGAGCTTATACAGCCCACGACATAAAATGCTAGAAGCAATAATAACATCACCATTTGACAGATCATGAACTATACATCTGTCATCAACAAATTTCACAACCAAGCCAATCTTTGCTAATGCAGAAACTGATAACAGATTCTTCTTGATCCTTGGCACAAATAAAGCATTTGACAAGGTGAAAGAACTACCATCAGCAGTAGTCAGAATGATCTTACCAAGTCCCATAAAAGGATAAGAGGAGTTGTTGGCGCATGTGACAGTATTCGCTGTAGGGGCAGGCTTGAGTGAAGAGAAGAAACTACGCTGCGAGGTAATATGTTTGGTCACCCCACTGTCAAAGTGCCAAACATTTGAGTCCACTGCAGACATGCACTGCTCATGAGAAGATGGGTCAAAACTGCAAACAGTAGTAAACGCCCATTCTTCTTCCTGCACAAGATTAGCAGACTCTGTTTTTGGTGTAGAGGCTTCTGCAACAACCATTCCAGCCTCCTTTTTCTTTGCTTCTTTTGCGGCCAGTTTTGGACAGTTCTTTATGATATGATCATTCCCTTTAGAGTACTTGCAAAACAATTTCTGCTTTTCTAATTTCTTCTTATCTCTATCCTGGTTCTTCGAATGTGCAACATTTGCAGATTTCTGCTTACTAGTAGAAGAGCTCCATTTTCCTTTGCCCTTCTGACTAGCCAGGAAAGCTTGATCTGCAACACGCATAATGGACCTGTTCTGCCTGGACTGATCTTCCTGCAACAAAACAGAGACTAACTCCTCAAATGATAAGGCATTCGGATTGCCTTTCATCATCAACCGAAGAGTAGAAGCAAAACTCTGATATGAATCAGGAAGACCATTCAGAACGGTCTGCACAAGTGAGCTATTTGGTATAACCTCATCAGCAGAAATCAACTATTCCTTCAAATCTTTGATCTTCATTAGGAAACTATCCATAGAATCACCTTCATTCATATGCTCACTCTCCAACTGTTTTCGGAGGTAAGCAACACGAGCCTCATTCCTAGCTTGGTACAATGTGGTAAGTGTATCCCAAGCATCCCTAGCTATTCTGCAAGAGCGAATATGAGGAATAATGGCATGTTTGACAGACAAAGCTATCAATGCATGTGCCTGGGCATCTCTACCATCCAACGAATCTGCTTTACAGTAGGTGCAACAGAAACAGCAGCACGAACAAGAATCTGCACAATATCATCTTCGACACCATCTTCATCAGCTCGAGCACCTGTATTTGTAGTACTTGTCGTTATAGGTGTAACAGGACGTCTTTCAACACCTTGCACAATGTTCCACAATCCTTTTGCAACCAAAACATGTCGGATCATATAAGCCCATAATGGGTAGTTGGTACCATCCAACTTATCCTCAACAGCCAACATACGGAATACATCACTGCTTTCAGCCATGGCCGGTGACTAAAATACCTTGATGCAGGAAATTGGTTGTATCTACAAAAGTTGAACAGAACTCCCGAGACGAGTTCTGCTAGACCTGTAGCAGACTTCGAGACGCTTAAACTGGCAAACAGAAACTGGTATATACCTTTGGCACAAAAAGACAAAATAGGTTGCACAAGCACTACGATAGTGCGTTCGGAGGCCGAAACGAGCTCAGATTGTGATTTTGGCACCACAAGGCGAAGCAGTTTTGATCTCGAAAACACGCTGAGTATGCTCATCAAAATTCGTGCGATTCTGAGACTGCAAACAGAGGAGTGTCGATGGCGCCCTAGATGAAGCGACGACCTGCTCTGATACCAATTGTTGGAGTTAGACGTCTGCGGAAGCACGTGAACAACACAAGGAAGAAGAAGAAGCTTGGAGCACAACACACAATACTGAATGTATTACTAGAGAATGTACAAAGATAAGTAGCCCATTAGGGCAATAGGCGTATATACAAGCTGGGGGAGAAAAACCTCCTAAAGAGGGAAAAAAGTGCCCCGGCGGTCCTAGTGTGTTCACACACATCACTACCTAAATATATCAACATTGATGATTGAGGGGGAGCTGTTGGTGCAGGGAAATCAACAACTGAAGTTCCTTATGTAGAATTGAAGTCAAGGACTGAAGAAAAGATCAAGTTATGAAGCATGAAGGAAGTGCATATTTAGAAGATGAAGATGTGTACACATATGTACATTATTTTGAAGTTAGCTCACTTATGCATTTGATTAGTTATGAGCTTGTAAATATTTGCCTATATATATACAAAGAAAATGTCAGGGAGAATATGAGAGATTATATGAGAACAAGTTTGGATGAGAATTAGATGTCATTAGACACTCTAGAAGTGAGTAGAATCTCTCTCATCACTCAGATGTAAATTTTCTCAGAAATGGAAAATGTTGCGCTTGATCTTTCTGAGTATTCTCCTTCTGTGTTGAATCTTTTGTGAAATGCTTTTGTACAAGTCTAAGTCTATAGTTGATTGACCTCTGTACAAATTTTCAGCTTCTAATTGTGATCAGGCTGAGAGAATTGAGTGTAGGAACATTTACATGTGTAATTGGAAACAAGAGAAGTTGCAGGAGGCGCAAAATTTGATGCTAATGTTTTGGTCAGTTCTCCTTCCACAATGTAAAGTTTTGAGCAAGCAAGCACTCATTCTTTAAGTTGGAAGGTAAGCTACCTATGGCTAAAAGCATTTCCATAAACGGGTTCTAGATTGAGAGGACCAAGTGTTAGAAGTTACAGGTGTTTGAATCGACTTCTTAGAAGAACAATTTTAGACATAGGTGACTTGTTAAGTTCATTTCTCAAGATCTACTAAGTCTTTTGAAATGATTTAACTTGGAAAAGGTGCACAAACTATAGGCAACATGTTGTGCAAAGTTTTATTAAAAACTTTACACATTTGATAAGTCAATAAGAGAGATATGTGCAACAGACTTTTTGTAGAATCATCTTCTTCACAGTTTATCCAAAATCTTTATAATTGATCATTAATCCTCCAAATTGGGAAAGTTCTTGAGTTACTCTTGATATAGAGGTGCTCTAATTTCAAGAGTAGCTTGTTCTTTTGGAGATTAAAACTCTCCATCAAGGTGAAGGTATGTGAAGTGGAAGTGGTATGTAAAAGTGAAAGTATGGATCCTTTTGTTTTAGTCCTAAATTCACTACAGCACAAAATAGGGAGTCATTGACTGTACACAATTGGAGACATTCTTGGGACATCAAAGTCAAGTCAGCACCAAGATACACTATCAATGAGGAGCGGCATACAAAGTGAACCGACACTGAACTCAAGGCATGCATTATTCTTGGTAAGACTAAGTAAGGAGAGCATAGTCTACACTAGGGGAGAAAAGCAAGAGACACTCAGTTAGTGTGCAATGCAGAGAAGAAAGTATGAGGCAAAGTGTGCAAGATTGTGTCTAGTGTGCAAAGATGTTGTGCAAAGGGCTAGTAAGCAAGGCAACCAAGGTAACCCAAGGTACCATTGCAGAAGTGTGCACGTGAACAGAATTTGTCCATCCCTCCTACCCTATTGGAAGCTTAAGTGCAAGGTGTGCACAAGTCGAAGCTCCTGGAGAAGGTGGAGGTATGGTGCAGATACGATTGGTGGCCTAAGGAACTTTGGGTACTCTGAAACCTTCTATGTTTGTGTACTCTTTGGGATTATGCGTTCTGCATAGAGAGCATTTGGTTGTGCTATACATCAAGATTGTGTTTTTCTCTCATAATTGATATACAAAATCTTTCAATGTCTTTGCTCCACTTCTTTTTCTCTTCATTCTCCTACAAACACTCAAGTCCCTTTCTGCAAAGAATCTTGCAACAAAATTTGGCATGATTGATGGGACCCAAGGAGGCTTGAGAATAACAGAAGCAATATTTGCAAAAGTTTAGAAGAAGTGCAAGGATACTGATTGGTATGATAGGTAATCTTTCTTCTAATTGGAATTCGCTTAGCCTAAGAGGATTATGATCAGCTCATGATCCCAACCCAGTCTCAAACCTTGAGGGTCCCTTGCAAAACAACAAGAAAGAAAGTGGTTTGAAGGTCAATTAGCCCTTTATCATCAACATCATCAGTAAGAAATATGGCGGCTTAGGTAGATTGAGAAACTCTACTCTTTAGATTAAATATCAATTTCAATCTTTCAAGGGATTAGCACAAGAAAACCCAGACTAACACATTAGGAGACTTTTTAGCCTTGTGCAAGACAAGGGGTCTGATGGAAAGAGAAGATGAATTTTTTATTCTTTTACCTACAACATTAGAAGGGTTAACAAACAAACGGTTTAGGTATTTTGCCAATAATCACTTTACTACATGGGACCTCATGAAAGAAGCATTTAAGACACAATTCCAACAAGGAAACACAACCGAAAATATTATAGAACAGTTAGAAAATCTAAGACTAAGTCCTGGAGAGACCTTTCGAAAATTTCTCACCAGAGCCAAGGCATTGATGGCTAAATTACCAGACTCGCCCCATGACTTTTTCATCAAGAAGTGGCTGGCTAAACCACTTCCAATCTCAACACAGTGTAAAATTAAAAATTTAATGTTACCTACAACAACAATTGAAAAGCTCATTAATACAATCACAAGATTGGAGTAGATTAGGCATCAATATGGGATAAGCTCTTCTAATTTATCATATCCCGTAGAATTTGAGGACCCAATAATTCAACTAAGGAAGGAACTTGAGAGCTTGAAAAGGAACAAACCCCACAAAGAAGATGAAAGTGTAGTGGCTCAATTGAGGCAAGAAATTGAGGCCTTAAAGCTACAAAAAGAAGAGGAAGCCCAAGCAAAAGAGTTGGCACAACTTCGACAGGAGTTAGAGGAACTCCAAGGAGGTGGCATCAAAAATGGATTATGGTGCACCATGTGCAGCAAATAGGGTCATGTGGTAAGTAAGTGTCCACTTTTAAATGTAACTTGCTAGCTAGGCAGGAAAGCTGGTCATGAGGCTCACGAATGTCACTCAAGAGGGATGCCTGCACAAACATACTTGGCACAAGGAGGAGCCCAACCTCCAATTAATGTGATGGAAATAGCACCCACTTAAGGTAAGAATTATAACCAATGGCCCAGGGGTAATTTCCAGAAAGGGCCTACAAGGCCAATTATTTGTTTCATATGTGGAGAATGTGGGCACTACCAAAGTAAATATACTCTACTAGAAAATGCCCCCCCCCTTGCAAGAATTGCTAAGACACCAGAGATCATTTCACACATTGTTTTGCACAAAACAAAGCATCTACATTAGGGCCCCACATCCAAATGATCTCTATGAAGAAACAAAGAGTAACAAAAGAAGTCAATGTTGTACCATCACCATCTACCAAAGTAGTACAATTAGAGGAAATCAACTCTTTTGTAATGTAGACAAGAAGCACGAGAAAGGCTCAAATAGAAATAAGCAAACAATGAAGTACTCATGGACTAAACAAGGATAAAGGAGCATCAAAAGGCAAAGACACTACAATTGAAGATACAAGACAAAAAGAAGAGGTTGTAGGTAATAGTGGTGTAATTGGTCATGTACTCAGTAGGGCTCATGCAAAGTTTGATAAATAGAGCCCATGCTCTTAAGGAATTGGAAGCTTCAAGACTACTCAAATCCATGAAAAAGGAGTTCAATATTTTTTATTTAATGCAGATGGATGTGAAATTCAGGTCAAAGATCTTGTAGATAATTGATGAGGCTTCCACAACAACTTTAGTGGAAAATCACTACAACATATGAGGGGCATACCGACATTGTCCATACCAACGGTCATGCTTCGACATCAGTATGACCGTTGAAAATGCTTGAAAAACCATGGATGCAATACCGACGGTATGAGCATCAATATAGGCATCAGTAATTTACTGGAAATTACCAATGCTTATACCGACACTTATATTGGTGCTTATACCGACGCTTATACCGACGCTCATATCGACGTTTATACCGATGCAATGTTTTAACCAGACCTGAGAGCAAAAATTCAACATTTGCTCATGTTTTGAATGAAATTCTGCTACTCTCGCGTTTGTGTGCACGAACTACATTTTGAGCGTATTGTGTAGACACATCTCTCTCTTTCTCTCTCTCTCTCTCTCTTTCTCTATGCACACCTCTCTATTTCTCTAGATTTGAAATTTTGGTAAGTATCACACATACTGTAGCACCCTTTCTCTTTCTTTGTGTTTTCCCTTTTCTAATTCCTCTTATCTTTAGTTTTGCAGGAGCTTTTTGGCATGCGTTCTTTGGAATTCGATGAAGGACAACATTAAGTGGACTTTGACGACAATGCTCCAAACAATTACATCGAGGTAAGTGATTGTTTTGTTTTTGATTGATATAGAATGAGATAGAGAGAGAGAGAGAGAGAGAGAGAGAGAGAGAGAGAGATGAAAGAAAGAGAGAGATCTAGAGAAACATAAAGAGTGAGAGAGAGAGAGAGTGAAAGAGAGAGAGATGAAAGAGAAAGATAAAGAGAGATTGAAAGAGAGAGAGAGATATGAAATAGAAAGAGAATGAGGTAGAGAGAGATGCATACATACATACACACATATATGCATACACATACTCACATATATATTACATACACAAATGCATATTACATACACACTCACATACATATTACATACACACATGCATATACATACACATACATATTACATAATCATATGCATATGCATACACACATATACATATATACGTACATATTACATACACACATGCATATTACATACACACATGCATATTACATACACACATGCATATTACATACACACATGCATATACATACACACACATACGCATACTCACACTCATACTCACATATACATACACATGCACATATACATACACACTCACATATGTATACATACACATATGTGCATACATAGATGCATCTGCATACATACATACACACACATATGCATGTACACACACATACATACGTACACACATGCATATTACATACACATGCACATATATATATACACACTCACATATGTATACACACACATGCATACATGCACATACATACACACACATCACATATACATACACACATCACATATACATACATGCATACACACATCTCATTCTCTCTCTCTCTCCCCCTAAATACACATCTCTTTCTCTCTCTCTCTCTCTCTCCCTACACACACATCTCTTCCTCTTTTCTCTCTCTCTCTCTCTCTCGCATCTTGGTAAGTGATGTGCATACTCTTTCATTCTCTCTCTTTCTCTATGTCTTCTCTTTTCCTTGTCTTTGCAGGTGCTTTTTGGAATCTATTCTTTGGAATTCGGAAAGAGATGATGTCATCTGGGCTTTGATGAGAGCAATCAAAAGAATTACATCAATGTAAGTGATTGTTTTGTTCTTTATTATAAATAGAGAGAGAGAGAAAGAGAGAGAGAGAGTGAGAGAGAGAGAGAGATGAAAGAGAGAGAGAATGAGAGAGAGAGAGATATAGATAGAGAGAAAGAGAGAGACATAGAGATACATACACACATGCATACATATTACATACACATATGCATACGTACACACACACACATATATATACATGTTTTAGGGTTAGGGTTTTAGGATTAGGGTTTTTGACTTTTACACATATACGCAGATAATACATACACACATGCACACATATAAACATGCATACATACATACACACACATCATATATACATACACACATATGCATGTTTTAGGGTTAGGGTTTCATGATTAGGGTTTTTGGCTTTTACATATATACACGCATGCATACACACATATAAAACACATAATACATATAGACATACACATATATATACACATGCATACACACGTACACACACACACACATACATACACACACACACACATATATACACATATACACATATAAACACATAATACATATACACATACACATATATATACACATGCATACACACACACACATATACATACATACATATATATATATATATATATATATATATATATATATATATATATATATATATATATATATATATATATATATATATACACACACACATACACACATGTGACATATACATACACACATGCATGTTTTAGGGTTAGGATTTTAGAGTTAGGGTTTTTGGCTTTTACATATATACACACTGCATACACACATATACACATATAAACACATATTACATACTCACATGCATATGCATACACACATATACATACATACATGCATATTACATAGACACATGCATATTACATACACACATGCATATTACATACACACATGCATATTACATACACACATGCATATTACATACACACATGCATATACATACACAAACACATATGGATACTCATACTCACATACATACATGTACACACACATATACATACATACATGTACACACACATGTATGCATACACACATGCATATGCATACAAACATACACACATATTTTCATGTACACACACATACATACATACACAGACACATATACATACACACTCACATATGTATACACACTCTCTTTCTCTATGTCTTCTCTTTTTTAATTTCTCTTTTCTTTTGTTTTGCAGGTGCTTTTTCGCATCGATTCTTTGGAATTTGGCAAGAGATGACGTTGACTGGGCTTTGACGAGAGCGAACAAAAGAATTACATCAATGTGAGTGATTTTTTTGTTCTTTATTATAAACAGAGATAGAGAGAGAGAGACAAAGAGAGAGAAAGAGAGAGATAGAGAGAGAGAGACAAAGAGAGAGAGAGAGATGAAAGAGAGAGAGAATGAGAGAGAGAAAGAGGGAGAGAGAGATGAAAGATAGAGAGAGAGAGATAAAGAGAGAGAGAGAGATATAGATAGAGAGAAAGAGAGAGACATAGAGATACATACACACATGCATGCATATTACATACACATATGCATATGCATACATACTGTTAGTCGGCCGCCGGAGTGGGACAGATGTAACGGATGCCAGATGTAACGGAGTTTCTTGAATTACGCGCGAAAAGTTGGTACGCGCATTTTGTAAAATCCATATAAAGCAATGTAAGGAGAATGGTCAGACAGACGGTTTCTTTTTCTGGAATTGCCAGCTTGTTCGCCTGAACATTTGTGAGAGCATTGTTTACACTGTTGTGAAGTTCTGAGTACTGTTAGTTTTGAGTTCTGCATCGTCTGCTCACACTGAAGTTCACCGTAACGAGTGTTTGAGTGACGGATTGTGTGTCTGAGTACTGTTATCGTATTGTATTGCTGTGTGTTCTTCAGTTGTTGAGTACCCTGAGTTAGTCAAAGTAGTTATATTACTATGTGAGTTTGAATAGGTGACTTGAAGCGTTGTTGTACTGTATCCTGTTTGTTTTATCGGATTCATGGTGTTCGGTGTTATTATCTGTTGACTCCAAATACGAGGAAGAATTAGTACCTCCGGTAAATGTGAACCTTTATTTGAAGATCGCTGTAAAGTGTTGTGATGGATGAATCTGTCAGTTATAGTGTTTGCTCTGGTTGATTTACTACATACTGTTGAGTCTGAAGATCGGACTACTGCTCTGTTCCAATAGCAGGTTAGTCTGAAGAAGTTCGGTACCCAAGAACATAGAAATCAAGTATTGTCCAGATAATGCTAATAACTGAGCTAAGACGCGTATTAGTGCTTTTGTTGTTGTGACGAAGATTTGGGAAATAAGTACAGGGCCTCTGTCTAACAGACCCCTACCACTCCCAAGAACCCACATTGGTCTGGTAACGCCTTTCGGTCAGTGAGTAATGATCCTTAAAGTTTAACGCATTTTACGGTGAAACACTGTTTTACGTTTAACATTTGGCGCCGGCCATGGGGCGGTGGCATCAAGATTGCGAGTAGTCTGTCAGAATCGAACATCCAGATTATCGTTCGACTGGAAGTAGCAACAGAACCAGATTGTTGCAAATTGTTTCGTTAGTAATACTACGCGATTAGTACAAAAGATGATACATGCCGGTTACTCGATCCGGTGAAACGTATCCCAAAAACCATCAGTCTAGAGTACTTAATGTACTAAAGTCAACTTTGGAAGGTAAAAGTACAACTAGGTCTGACCCAGTTGACAAGGAAGTCAAGAACATTAGAACTGATTCCGGTCATATTCCGATGGAACGTGTTATGCCTCTGGTACATTCCGGTACTATTTCGGCAGAGTCTGTCGAAGATATAGTAATTCTAGAACCTACCAAGACGCAATTGGAAACTAGTTTAACAATCTTGGAAAAAGATTCAGATTTATCTACGATTAGAAGCACTCTAGTCAAAGAAATCGATGAAAGCGAAAAAACACGGTATTCTGACGAAATTTCGGTTCATTCCGGTGATATTTTGGTAACAAAATCACAGTTTTTCGGTGACGGTTTAGCATTTTCTGCTGAATCTTCAACCCAACCACCGCGTTTGGAAGTGAGTTCCCATACACTGGACATCCAGAAGGAAGGAAAGCAGTTTGAAACAGAGATTCGAAGTATAGTAAGCAAGATCATTGCACCGGAAAGTGCGCCAGCCGACGATACAGATTCCCATATTTCAGATATTCAGCCCCGAGATACAGAAGGAATATTCAGCCCCGAGATATTCAGCCCCGAGGTATAATACACTCACGATGAACGGACAACAACAACAACAGTTATGTCCACCCAGGCCGACTCCAACAGGAGTGACGTACACGAAATTTGGTGGATTCCCAGGAGATGATCCGGATGCTCACGTACGCACTTTCGACATAAGCTACCCAGTTCTCAACCATCCACCGGATCAGGCCTATAAGGCTATTGTCTTTCAAGCCACACTGGTCAATGAAGCAGCTAGATGGCTTACAGAATATGACATTAATCACTTTGGCACCTACGAAGCAGTACGAGATGCTTTTCTGCAGCGATTCAGGCTAAAAAAGAATCCAACCAAAATTTTTGACTATCTACAGAACAACAGACAGAAGGCAAATCAAACCGTACAGGAGTATGCTACTATCTTCAGAACACACTTAAGGCAGCTACCACCGGCCCATGCTAACTTACTTGATGATGTTATCACTCAGTGGTTCATCAATGGCTTGACTCCACAACTTAAGCAGATCATGATCATAAGATGTGTCGGAGCCATGACCCTCTATGCAGTCATCGCAATGACTCTACAACTGGAAAACAAAGTTGGCGGGTTTACAGAAGATCTGGAGTGGTTAAAAACAAGCAAAAATGTTGCCGAAGATATGACCAGACAAGTATACTGCATCACATGCAAAAATTCAGGACATACTAGTGCCAATTGTGCACTTAATCAGACATTCTACGCTATTTGCAACACTGCCGGACACACCACCGAAAACTGCGCATACAATGCTAGAGTACAGGGAACAACGATTGTCAATGCAATTATCCAGGAACAAGGGCAGCTAGCCAACCATTATGTGCCTCCACAAATGAGAAACAACCAGTAGCAAGGATATCAAAATTACCGAGGACAGAGGAATAACAACTATAATGCAAACCGCTGGCAGAATGGACCACTACCGGAAAATCCCAATTTACCACCACCGCGCTGCCATTTTTGTGGTGAGTATGGACATATTAGGAGATTTTGCAAGGATGCAGCTGAGTATGATCAAAGGAAGAAGGAACGTCAAAATCCAATGGCCAACATGGTACAAATCACACCGGTGGAAACACAGGCTGCTGCAGTCTAGACCCGATCCGGTAAACAACTGCAACCGGCAGCAGAAATATTTGAACCAGGGATACGTGAACAACACAGAATGTACAACAAGGCTAGTCAATGGACCACAGCAGAACCACCAGTCTTCCCAGAGCCTATTCCGGTAACCCAGCCATCGTTAACAAAGGAAGGAACACAACAACGGGAGTCAGCAGCGGGGACATCATCAGCAGCAGATATATTACCAACCGTAGACACCTTCACATCAGCAGAGGCATCAACTCCAACATCAGTGGAGCCTGTGGATCAATCTCAATAGGCCTAGGAAATCCTATCTAAGGCATCTATCACTCTGCCTCTGGGCCAACTACTGGCATTAGTACCTGGAATTCGACAATAGTTCCAACAACAGTTCAGTCCGGTGCCTTCTTGTATTCCAGCGACAGCAACAGTTCAACCGGAACCTGATTCTACTGTTGATCATTCAGTTCCCTTGATTACAGTATGGTATAAGAATCATAAGATTACACAGGTATTAATTGATGGAGGCTCTGGTGTTAACATTGCGACTACGGCATTATGCAAAAGGTTAGGATGGACCGAAATCGAACCAGTTCAATTTTTTGTCAGAATGGTAGATGAATCAAGAGTCCATCCCGTAGGACTTGTGCGGAATGTACCCATCACTTTGCAAGGTACGACCTTTAAAATGACCTTTGTTATACTAGATCTACCGGAATCCACTTTGGATTACAACCTTCTTTTCGGCCGACCTTGGCTGAAGCATGTGAAGGTAATACAGGACTGGTCTGCACAAGAGCTTACATTTAAAGATGCCAATCGTAGATATGTGGTAAAATTAGATGCTATACAACCTTGCGAGCTACACGCTAGACCATATTTTGCTGAACTAGTCCATATGCTAGATGGATTGTCAAACGATGAAGAAGAAGAGTTTCTGAATAGTAACGCTGACTTAATTTCCTTAGGGACTATTGATCTACAGTCCGTCGTAGATAATTGGAACGCTTCAGTCTGTACAATAATACCCATCACAGAAGAGGCTAAGAAGGAAGACACTGTTTCCACACATGACGATGAACTACAGCAACTTTTTAAACCAATAGACGACACAGAGAAACATCAACAGTTCTATGTCCCTGAAGATTAGCTGATCACTTACAATTTAGGAGATGAAGATCATCCGGGTCTTGTGAAGATAAAGCAAAACTTACCGGAAACATTTCAAGCAGGTTTAATCCAGCTACTCCGAGAATTCACTGACGTCTTTGCATGGGACTACAAAGACATGAAAGGATTGGACCACCGCATCTACCAGCACAGGGTCATGCTGAAGCCAGAAGCAAGGCCGATAAAGCAAACCAGCTACCGGATGAATCCCCATTATGCATCTCAGGTAAAGGTAGAACTTGATAGGTTATTAAAAGTCGGATTCATCGTCCCAGTAGAGCATGCTGAATGGATCTCTCCGATTGTGATTGTGCCAAAGAAAAACAAGCAATTGCGAATCTGTGTAGATTACCGGAAATTAAATGCAGCAACCGTACCGGATCCCTTTCCAATCGCCTTTTTGGATACCATGCTTGATAGAGTAGCAGGCCACGAGATGTATTCATTCCTAGATGGATACAGTGGCTACAACCAAGTGAGAATGGCCGAAGAAGATATACCAAAAACTGCATTTATTACCAACTGGGGTGTCTTTGCTTGTACGGTAATGTGGTTTGGATTAAGAAACACACCAAGCACATTTCAAAGATGTATGCAGGAGATATTTTCTCCTTACCTCACTTGCTTTATGCAAGTATATCTCGATTTTTTCAATTTTTGGTAAGATGATAGCACACCTGTTCCATTTACGGTGCTGCTTTCAGAAATGCAGAGAGTATAGACTCTGCTTGAACCCAAACAAATCTGTGTTTGCGGTTTCATGTGGCAAGTTACTTGGCCACATTGTATCTGCACAAGGTATCCAAGTAGATCCAGATAAAATTTCGACAGTACTAGAAGCTCCGGTGCCCGCTACTCCAAAAGAAGTCATGCACTTTATGGGCCAAGTACGGTGGCATGGAAGGCACTTACGGTGGCTTGCTCATCTGGCTATACCACTAAACAAGCTAATCACCAAGACTCCTAACAATTTGAATGGAACCAGGAATGCTAGATAGGATGTGATCGGTTAAAGCATTTATTAACACAAGTTCTTATCTTACAGCCACCGGACTGGGATCACCCATTTCATGTATTTGTTGATGCTTCAGATATAGCAATAAGAAGTGTGTTGATGCAACAAATTGATAAATGGTTCAGACCAGTGTATTATGCAAGTCGAAGATTAGCTCCTGCTGAGAAGAATTACTCTGTAACAGAAAGAGAATGTCTAGGGCTAGTATATTCGGTCAAGAAATTCAGACATTACTTGCTGGGCCGTAAATTCACATTTCATGTAGATCATGTTGCACTTGTCTATCTAGTTCGGCAATAGCATCTAGGTGGTTGATTAGCGTGATGGGTCTTACTTTTACAGGAATTTGACTACGAGGTCATTCACCGGCCAGGCAGTTCACATGCCTTAGCAGATTTCTTATCCCGCTTAGATTCCGGTGAAGCTCCGGTGGGCATAGATGACATGACACCCGCGATTTATGTGTCAGAACCAATTAATGAAGATTCTGCAGACCCACCTATCCCATTTTCATATTATGATCAGATCTTGACCTTTCTCACTGATGGTTGCCTTCCATCTCAGACTTCTAGGGCAGTACGAAGGAAAATTGTAGTCTTTAGCCACCGATTTTGGTTAATTGCTGGAGAATTATATTATGTAGATCATGTCGGAATCCTACTTCGCTGTATTCCACCACATGAAGTTAACTCAGTTATCACGTTGGCTCACTCGATTCCTTCCGGTGGCCATTTTGCTGCAGACTTAACTCACCGGAAAATTCTGCAGAGTGGTCTCTGGTGGCCAACTATGTACAGAGATATATCACAGTTTGTCAAACAATGTGATACTTGTCAAAGATCTGAACAACCTTTGCAACGTCATCTTTTTCCTCTGCAACCCATCTTACCATTGGAACCTTTCCAGAAATGGGGTCTAGATTTTATCGGTCCGATTACACCTCCAGCAGTCTTCAGTAACAACCGTTACATACTGACCTGTACAGACTATGCAACCAGATGGGCAGAAGCCTGGGCTTTACGGTATGCTACAGCAGTTGTGGTAGCAAAATGTCTACTAACCGATGTCTTTCCACGTTTTGGCTTACCACTGGAAATTGTCTCAGATCAAGGCACTCATTTTGTAAACAATTTAATGAAGGCACTTACACAGTCGTTCCAGGTCACACATAAATTTAGTTCTCCTTATTATCCTCGTGCTAATGGTTTGGCCAAAAGTACAAACAAATCTTTACTGAATATGCTTCGGAAATTGATCATGGAAGCACCGGAGAGATGGGATCAACTGCTACCTTCAGTGTTATGGGCATACCGGACTACATACAAGGTAACAACAGGATTGACACCCTTCAAACTAGCTTATGGATTAGAAGCAATAGCACCAATGGAGATAGTTATACCAAGTTTACGAGTGGCAATCGCTCAGAAACTACTACCGGAAGACTCACTGTCATTTCGGTTGGACACACTCAGAGAGTTAGACGAGCATCGATGGCTCAGTTTTGTAACCATGCACGAAGTCCAACTAAGACAGGCAAGAACGCATGATCGAAACCTGAAGACTCCAGTGTTTCGGTGGGTCAGCTTGTCCTTTTCTATAATGCAAAGTCAAATAGATCCGCAAGCAAATTCAAATTACGGTGGTTCGGCCCTTACAAGATCTCAGAGCAAACTGGTCCAACAACTTTTCGGTTGACTACGTTGACCGGAAATCCACTTCCAAAAGCAATCAACGGTTTGAAGCTGCGGCCGTATCAACACGCTGCTAGCCCGCATTAAAACATTCGGCGGTGGACCACATTTTTTTTACTTTACTTTTCCTTCTGTTCTTTCTTTTCTTTTTGAATAGCCATGTTTTTGTCATAAGCCGCCCGCCTTACTAATTACTCGAGCATGCACGCCAAATTGAAAGCAGTATCATTCCACCACCGCACAATGATAACCATCACTTCCTACCCCCCCCCCCCCCACCGTAATGTCTCTCCTTAATCTCTTCAGTTGCGCCAAAAAACGCTATTGTGTTCTTGTGATTGTGCTTGTGTTTTCTGTGTTCTGTGTATCCGTGTGCTGTGCTCTGTTTTCGTGTGTGCCATGGAAGCATTGGCGAACTACACAGCTTTCTGTGATGGTATCCCTACCAAGGTAGGAGAATACCTGCGCATCCGAGGGTTGGCCAACTTCGCTGAGCTGCCTTGGCACTCAGTGGAAGCCCATCCCTTTTTCGCGCAGATCATATCTGCCATCGCTCAATCCCCCATCACTGAGCGAAAATGGATCTTCCTCTCCCTACCATCTCGAACCGTAGTAACCTTCCAAGCCTTTGCCGAAGCCTTCTGCCTCACACCACAAGGCCGCGAGAATGGCCCAAGCATCCCCGTAGCCCGAATGACAGCACTCTTCCCCCGCTATTTATCAAACGAGTACGCCATCCTCTGCCGCCCTGAACCCGAAAGAACTGCACTCCAGTTCTTAGTCGCCATCTTAAACCTCCAGAAACGCACCTACGGTATATCCCGCCCGTTCTACTCCGCCATCGACCTTGCTGCACAAGAACCCGTCAACTTCGCATCCTTTTTCTTTCACCGTATCCATAAGGAATGTGTAGCCATAGTGAAACAAGTCAATAAAGGAACTACCCCTCGATCTAGACTACCCCACATCCTCTCCTTTCTCTTTCCGACCATACTCGCAGCTCAACCACCACCATAGGGGCCCGTCCTGAGACATGAGGAGTCGATACAGTTGCTAGAAGATGAGGAAGAAGAAGATGAAGAAGAGCTCAACCAATTGTTCCGCCGGAAACGCATCAGGATCAGCTCATCTGAACGTGAAGCACAAGGCTCAGCCGGAAAAGATAAAGAAGACGATAAAGAAGACGAGAAGAACGAAGAGGAGACATTCCATGATACAGCCACATCAATGCACAATGAATCATCGACTGAGCAACAAGAAGAACAAGATCCAACAGAGACAGAAACAATTTCGACCGAAAAAGAATCAGAGCAACAGGTAGACGAGCAAGAATCCGCTAGGGAAGCACTAGACAAGCTACTTAAGGCAGTGGAATCCACAGAGGCTAACAATGCAGAAACTAAACAAACAAACAAGGTAACAACCACTGACTCTGCCCTTCCCAACCCACCACCAATCAACCCCATTCCCCCACCGGAACCACCTCGCAGTCCCATCCAACCCAGTCACCCCACCGAAACCGCTGAAACCTCTTCATCCTCCCTCAATTACTCCCCACCAAATTCCGAACAACTCCTCACCGCAACCTCTTCGCAACCTCGCCCTCCTCTGCCACCCCACTCCATTCCAGTCTTCTCTGAATTAGAATCTATGGGTCGCCTCCTGATTAACTTATCCCAACAACTGCCGCAACATCTAAAGCAAGTCACAGACAATGCACGAGATGAATTCCAACGTAAATTGGAAGTGATGGAGGCAGATATCACCCCCCTCCAAGAAGAGTTACAGGCAGCAAAAGCAAAAAACCATGCACTCCATTAACAGATAAAGCAATTACAGGCCACACTCCAAGCACAGGAAGAAATCACAAGCCAACGAGATAAGGCTCTGGCAACAGTGCATGAAAAAGAAGATTTACTGATTGCTGCCGACGTAGAGATCACAAAGTTAAATCAAACGATCAAAGATATAGAAAATACCAGAATCGCGCTAGGAAACCTACTCGAAGAAACAAGAGTCCAGCTGCAAGAAGCAATACAGAAGTACCAAGAGCAGCAGAGAGAAGCTAAGCAAACAGAAGAACAACTACAGAGAACGAAAGAATCCCTTGACGAAGTCAATTCTATACTTAAACATCAATTACTCAGGGAAGCTAAATATCAAAAGGATTTAGCAAATGCTCGAAGAGAAAGAGATGCGTATCACAAAACAATACAGTTCCAGAACCAAGAGTTCGAAAGACTAGATAATCAATTGCGCAACCAGAAAGACCAAGTCACTGATATGCAGAAGCAAGTAGCTGAAATGAAGATTTCAAGGGATGCAGCACTATCCAACGATTTCTACTTACAGGAGGCCTTTTTGCAAACACAGGCCGAAATTTTGCTCACCGAAGCCATCGCCCTTAGTTCTGTTAGAGTAGATGCGCAAGTATTAGAGCCAGACACCCTTAAACAATTATTAGAAACTCTTAAGAAAAAAATAGCCCGTACATTTAGATTAGCCAGAAATATGTATTTAGAAGGAATCATTGACGAACAATAGTTTTTGTAAACAAAAATGACTTGTGGGTTCGAGTCCACCATGCGTGCCAGTGTTAGTTGGCCGCCGGAGTGGGACAGATGTAACGGATGCCAGATGTAACTGAGTTTCTTGAATTACGCACGAAAAGTTGGTACCCGCATTTTGTAAAATCTATATAAAGCAATGTAAGGAGAATGGTCAGAGAGACGGTTTCTTTTTCTGGAATTGCCAGCTTGTTCGCCTGAACATTTGTGAGAGTATTGTTTACACTGTTGTGAAGTTCTGAGTACTGTTAGTTTTGAGTTCTGCATCGTCTGCTCACACTAAAGTTCACCATAACGAGTGTTTGAGTGAAGGATTGTGTGTCTGAGTACTGTTATCGTATTGTATTACTGTGTGTTCTTCAGTTGTTGAGTACCCTGAGTTAGTCTGAGTGGTTATATTACTGTGTGAGTTTGAATAGGCGACTTGAAGCGTTGTTGTACTGTATCATGTTTGTTTTATTGGATTCATGGTGTTCGGTGTTATTATCTGTTGACTCCGAATACGAGGAAGAATTAGTACCTCCGATAAATGTGAACCTTTATTTGAAGATCACTGTAAAGTGTTGTGACGGATGAATCTGTCAGTTATAGTGTTTGCTCTGGTTGACTTACTACATACTGTTGAGTCTGAAGATCGGACTACTGCTCTGTTCCAATAGCAGGTTAGTCTGAAGAAGTTCGGTACCCAGGAACATAGAAATCAAGTATTGTCCAGTTAATGCTAATAACTGAGCTAAGATGCGTATTAGTGCTTTTGTTGTTGTGACGAAGATTTGGGAAATAAGTACAGGGCCTCTGTCTAATAGACCCCTACCACTCCCAAGAACCCACGTTGGTCTGGTAACGCCTTTCGGTCAGTGAGTAATGATCCTTAAAGTTTAACGCATTTTACGGTGAAACACTGTTTTACGTTTAACAATACACACACACATATATATACATGTTTTAGGGTTAGGGTTTTAGAATTAGGGTTTTTGACTATTACACATATACGCACATAATACATACACACATGCACACATATACACATGCATACATACATACACATACACATACACATATCATATATACATACACACATATGCATGTTTTAGGGTTAGGGTTTTAGGATTAGGGTTTTTGGTGTTTACATATATACACGCATGCATACACACATATACACATATAAATGCACATATATATATACACACTCAAATATGTATACACACACATGCATACAGACACATACACATACACACACATCACATATACATACACACATCACATATACATACATGCATACACACATATACACATATAAACACATACACATATATATACACATGCATACACACACATACATACATACACACACACACACGTATATGTATATATATATATATATATATATATATATATATATATATATATATATATATATATATATATATATATATATATATATATATATATATATATATATATATATATATATATATATATATATATATATATATGTATATATATATATATATATATATATATGTGTGTGTGTGTGTGTGTGTGTGTGTATGTATATGTGTACTCTTTGGGATTAGGCATTCCACACAGAGAGCATTTGGTTGTGCTATACATCAACATTGTATTTTTCTCACACAATCAATATACAAAAGATTTTGGTGTCTCTGTTCCACTTCTTTTTCTCTTCATTCTCTTACAAACAATCAAGTCCCTTTTTGCAAAGAATCCCCCAACACATGGGTATATCCATTGGAAGCAAAGTCCGTAGTGTTTATGTGCTTCAAACAGTTTTTGGTTTTGGTTGAAAGTCTTTGAGCATGTAAAATGGGCACAGTCCATTCTGATCGAGGGGGTGAATATATGTCTTCTAACTTAAGGCATTTCTCGCTTTACATGGGATAAAACATCAGTGTACAGTGCGATATACACCTCAACAAAATGTAGTTGTTGAAAGGGAGAATAGGTCACTCATGGAGATGGTGTTATGTCTACAAACTTTTAAACATCAAAGTACACAACGACAGTGATGAGACCTCCCAAGATCTTCAAAAGATCAAACAAATATTTCCAAACTTTAGAAATCAAACTTTCCTTCAAACTTTCAAGAAAATAGAAATGGGTGACTGTAGCAAAATAACCACCAGAAACTCTCTCAGCAAAATTTGTCACGACTAATCATATATTCTGAAATTAGACTCTGAGTAGCATGCTTTAGAACAAAAAACGTCAAAAAAGGTGGAGTATAGCTCCCAAACAAATAGCTTGAAGTCAAGGTATGTAGAGGCTTGCAACAACAAGATATGACTAACTATCTAAATTGAAAACTGATATATAGCAACAAGCAAACTTAAATGATATAGATAGAAAGTTGAGAGCTAAGGAAACTCCTGCAAGTGAAATCACTCAAAAAGACCTCATAACGACTGAGATTTGAAAGTTTGAAGAGAGGTATGTCTCTGATGAGACACCACTACAAGGAATACGGGCGTGTAGCGACGGTTAACGCGACAGAATTTCGTCGCTGTAAAATTGCAACTTGCGTCGGAAATACCGTCGAGCGCGGACCGTCGATTATACGACGCAAAAAACGACGGTATTTGCGACGGTATATGCCTAACGTCGCATAAACGACGCTTGTTAAAGGCGTCGCTTAAGCGACGCTCCTTAGCGTCGCATAAGCGACGCTTTTTAGCGTCGCATAAGCGACGGTCTATTGCATCGCTTATACGACGACGCGTTGCATCGCTTATACGACAATCTGTTGACGGACAAAAATTAAAACGTTGGAGGCTCTGCAATCGGCATTTTCACGCATCCGATCAAAGAGCTCTCCAACGTTCGCAATTGCGCTGCGCTTACGAGCTGAAGCAAGTATATGCAGAATTGTTGTTTTGCTTAAGCTCTCTGTTATTGTCTCCCTCTGTCTTTGTTTCTCTCTTTCTACATCTTTGTCTCTTTGAATTTTCTCTCTCTCTCTCTCTAGATCTCACTCTCTCTCTCTAGATATCTCTCTCTCTCTAGATCTCTCTGTCTCTCTCTAGATCTCTCTCTCTCTCTAGATCTCTCTCTCTCTCTCTCTCTCTCTCTCTCTCTCTCTTCTCTCTTTCTCTTCTCTCTTTTTATTGCAGGTTATTCAAGAAGCTAACCAAGCAAAAACTATGGATCACAATTGTAAGTACAATTTCTATTATTTGTAGATCATTTGAATTGTGTTATTTTCATTACATACCATACTCACACTTATTGATATGCACTCATACACTTATACATGACGAAGAAGCACACACACATGCATATACCTACATATACACATATACATGCACATACACACACATACACATAGAGTTATACATATACACACACATACACAAGAACATGCACATATTGATACATACATATACACTTATACATGCACATGCATATACATACATATACGCACACATACACATGCACATATACACATATACATGCACATACACACACATACACATAGAGTTATACATATACATGCATATACATATACACACATACACATGCACATGCACATACTCATACACACATATGCACTTATACATGCACATGCACATACATACATATACACACACATACACATGCACATACATACACATACACACACATACACATGCACATACATACATATACACACACATATATACACTTAGGTACACACATATGAATGAATTATATAATTAAAGTATTAAAACACATGCTTAATATAAACAATAATAAAAATCAATAGAACAAAACTCTTCATTACTTAATACCATACACACAATTCAAAACATGACTGAAATGAAAAATATATAGATAAATATATGTATATATCAATGTAAATACATAATCCAATGTCATAATCAACGTCTAAAATCATAATCATCGTCATCATGATCATCATCATCATCAGCAATATCATGATCAGATGGATCTTCCTCATCCTCATCCTCATGATCACCCTGTGACGATCGAGATCGTCCCTCCTGTGTCTGTCTCTCCACCTCATCCATATTTGTCTCCCCATAATACTCCTGTATTACATATAACAAACATAAATCAATAAAATAATTAAAACATTCATAACAACAAAATAATTATATAAAATTTAAAAATACTCACAAAGGCATCAGGATGATCTTGTATATACTCGCTCAAACGCCGATATCCAAAATGTGTAGCATACTCGATCTCGTGTTTCGTAGGATATCGGCCATAATCCTTTCGCTGCAATGAAACAAATAAAAAACATTAGTTGCTTGCATTTTAACTAAAATAAAAAATATACTCACAATAACACATATACTTACAAACGTAGCTACAAAACCATTATGGCCCATTTGGCCTAAGTGCGATGTGTGGCCCGACTCCACTCTCTTCCTTGCAGCAGCCTGTTTATTCAAGGAAAAAAATACATAAATTAAATTAAAAAATTACTAAAATATCTAAAAATTATAAATATAAACTATTAATTTGTGTACCTTCTGCTGAGGAAATGACTCCTGAAGACGTAGCTGTCTACGAAAAAACTGCCACGACTCAGGTGGTATGTTAGCTCGCCTCTTATTTTTTTCGACCATACAATATCTCCTGTTAATTTAATCTCAAACAGAAAAAAAAGTCAGAATACATTCACATATATACACACATATACACATACACATACACATACACATACCCACATACACATATACATGCAAACATATACGCATGCATATATGTATATATATACACATATACATACATATAACATAAACACACATATACATATCCACATATATACGTACACACACATGCATGCATATACACATTCATACAAAATACATGCATTTATCCCACAATAATATGTGTTGTGTATATGTGAATATGTGTGTATGTATAAATGTGTATATGTGAATATGTGTGTATGTGTAAATATGTATATGTGAATTTTTTATTTATGTAGATAATCAAATTATTAATATCAAATACCATTATTTGTAGATTCTGATCAATCAGATGGAACTCCACCACCGTCTCCTCATCGTGCAATGACTTTATACTGTAAGTATATGAAATATTTAATTTTAACTATATTTGATGGATACATAACTTATATATTTTTTTTATGTTTCTTATGATGTGCAGATTCTGATCAATCAGAGGGTACTCCACCACCTCCTACCCATGCAACGACTTCACATGTGTCCTCCGATAGGAATTATGATGAATTTTACTATCAAGAGCATATTATATGTTGGTGTAACTCTTGTTATGGCACGTATCGAAGACCACGATTGGAATGTATTGAACATGAGGCAGAGTATGGTACTTTTGAGCATGCACCATCACCTAGTCAACGTGATAATGCTTGGGTATGTATTTTCTATATATATTAATGTCATTTTTTTATTTAAAAACCATGTATAAAATCAAATTATTATTGATATACAGGAATACTTGCTCGATGATGATGATGATAATGATTTTTCTCATAATGTTAATATACCTCGTACACGTCATGGACTTGCTGTTCATCAATTACAAGCAGAGGTTTCTAGAAATCCTCTACCTCTTGGTTTAGAGAATGAAACGGCTGGAGATTATCCATTGCCAGCTCGTGATCGTTCTTTAGTACAAACATATGATAGAAGAAGATATGGAGGATGGAATAGAGGACCACTTCCTTTAGATGGAGAGGTTTTCAACTTTTGGGGTAATCGCTATATGATTGCTCCATCTACTATTACTAATGCTGGTCGTGGTCTCTTTATTGTAGAGGATTTGTATGTGCCTCCGAACTCTGAAGTCACTCTTATGTCATTTTGTGGTCCTATATATGGATGGGGAGATTGGCATCGACTTTCACGTTATGTTCAAAGCATGAGTACTTATGGAATATGCTTGAACACAGCATCTCTTACTAGTAGAAGGATTTTACATGCAGAAAATGAAAGATTATATATTGATGGAAGACCTTACACACATGGAAATATAGCAGGTTTAATAAATAGTAGTCGAGGGTTACATAATAGTTCAAGGACTAATTGCACATTTGAGGAGCGTGAAAATAGTCATGAATCACCATACATGAGTAGAGATGTATCAAGATACATAGTTGTCAATGCTATTACTACATTACATGCTGGTGATGAACTATTAGTGAATTATGGATGGCGTAGACCTCCAAGAGCACCTTTTAGCTAGAGAGAATAAAAATTTTCTATCCATATTTAATAAGTTATATACTTAATTTTATATTTGAAGTTTAATTTTTATTCATTTATGGAATACTAATGAGTTTTATTTATATGTGTAGATTCCAACGTATGATGTTGATGATATTCGTCCACAACATTCACAATTACCAATAAGACCTCATTTATCAGAAGCTTCCATGAGGAGGCTACGCAAAACTAATCCTGTGCAATATGCAAAGTTGAAAGATCTATATTCAAAAGATGATAAAGTACAAGATTTGTGTGACAATGATGAAGATGATGGCATGGCAGATTTTATTGAGGATTGGTATCAAAATGACAGTGAGAGCATGGATATTTCTAAAAATGAGAAATATCTTCGAGAGGAATGTCTAAAGCATGTATATGAAGGAAGTCGTTTGACACGACTAAGTGCAAGCTTACTTATTCTCAACCTTCAAAATCGTTTTGGATGGAGTAATGTATCTGTTTCGACACTATTAAGGTATAATTTTCAATTTTCTATCTACTTATATATATGCGCATCTTTTAAAACTATTAATGCATCTTTCAAAATATTCGTAAAAAATTTGATTGTTTGGATGGCAGGATACGATTGTTTGTTTTGGAGGATATGAAGTATGTACCTTCATTGAATGATTTGTCGATTCACGCATATGTTCAGTTTGAAAGTGTGAGAAGCGGATTTATAATTTGTATTCAAAGAATTTGGCACTATTTATAGGCCATACAATGGTGACCTGGATGCATCGCATGCACAGAGGTTACTCAAGATAGAGCAATCTGATTATAATGGACTAGTGCCAGCAAGATTCCTAGGGTATGCAGTAAACCTCTTGCATGTCAATGATGAGCATTTGAACTTTAGGATACAAAGTGGAAATCATGGTGGCTTGAGAGGATCACACATATACATGCAAGAGGTTTACTGCATACCCCAGGAATCCTGCTAGTACTAGTCCCTTATAATCAGGTTGCTCTATCTTGAGTAACCTCTGTGCATGCGATTCATCCAGGTCACCATCGTATGGCCTATAAACAGTGCCAAATTCTTTGAATAGCAATTATAAACTCTCTTCTCGCACTTTCAAACTGAACATATGATAGAATCGACAAATCATTCAATGAAAGTATATACTTCATATCCTCCAAAACAAACAATCATATCCTGCCATCCAAAACAATCAAATTTTGTGGAAATATTTTGAAAGATGCACATAAGCATACACATATATAAAATTATATGCATATATATATATATATGTATATTTATTTATTTACTTTCTTTAATATATCATTTTTTTGATAAACTTACAGGTTATTATCTGAAAAGTTTTTACCAAGTCAAAATATTCTTCCTACCTCACATGATGAAATGAAGAAGATAATCAACAATCTTGGTATGGATTATCAATGTATACATGCATGTCCTAACGATTGTATTTTATATAGAGGTGAATATGCAGACTCTTTGACATGTCCCAAATGTCAATCTCCTCGATATAAGGGTGAAGAAGGTAAAATCCCGAATAAGGTATTGAGACATTTTCCATTGGCTCCACGGATTAGACATATGTTTCAAAGCCCCGAATTATCAAAGCTTTTGACTTGGGGACATGATCACAAAAGTACTAATGGAATAATCAGAATTCCTCATGATAGTGTTGCTTTTCAGCATATTGATTCTACATGGCCTGAATTTGCACAAAATCCACAGAATCTAAAGTTAGGAGTTGCATTAGATGGGGTTAATCCATTCTCCATGAAATCCAGTAAATGGTCAACATGGCCAGTGGTAGTCATAAACTACAATCTTCCGCCATATCTTAGCATTAAAAAGGAACATTTAATGCTTTCACTTTTAATCCCAGGCAAAAGACAAGTTAAAGATATGAATGTATATCTTGCTCCTCTCATTGACGATCTTCAAGAGTTATGGAGAGGTATTAATGTCATTGATATATCAAAAAGCATCAATGAAAGACATATTACGATTCGTGGTATTGTGGCTTGGACTATTCACGATTTTCCTGGATATGGCGTTTGTTCAGGTATTGATGTAATTTTTTTATTCAATATGCATGTAAATAAATATGATTTAATCTAATTATATTTTTATCATTTTCCATGATGCAGGAATATCTACTAAGGGTTATAAAGCTTGTCCATATTGTGGTGATTGGTTGAGATCAATCTATAGTAAGAATCTCAACAAAAATATTTATCTTCGACATCGACGATTCTTGCCTGATGATCATCCATTAAGATCTAAAAGAGAAGCGATACATTTTAATGGAAAGCTTGAAACAGGCCAGTATCCAAAACCTATGACGCCTATGGATTGGTATAAAAAATGGACAGATGGACCTCTGATAGATCCAGAAGCAGAAATCTTCAGTGATGATTCAGATAATGAGTATGTGAACAAAGGTAAAGGGAAATTGGCACTCGCAGAGAACATATCAATATGGTATTCTTTGGAGTATTGGAAAGAGTTAAAAGTATGTCATCTTCTTGATCCTATGCATATATTCAAAAATATTGGTTATTCACTATGGCAGCATCTTCTTGGACTAAAAGATACCACAACATCAAGGAATGATTTGAAAGATCAAAAATCCAAACCAAAGTTATGGCCAGTTTTTGATAGACATCGACAAGAAACGACTTATGCATCTGCTCCTTGGGTACTTACGACAAAAGAGATACAGACTATCAACAATAGAATTCAATTGATCAAGACTCCTACAGGATATGGAGCATCGTTTCAAAACATGTTTACTATGGATGATAAGAGCTTATCTGGATTAAAGACCCATGACTGGCATAACTTTTTGAAACATATTTTACCTTTGGTTATCGATGGATGTACAACGAAAGGAGTACGAGATGTCATCTATCGTCTTGGATCACTTATAAGGTAATTATGATACTTTTATATTTAATATGTTTGAATATTGGATATCTTTTATTTTTTAATTAACTTCTTTACAATTGTTTTTATGATTTGTATAGGTGGATTACATCCAAAGAGATCGATAAAAATTCGATCCCACAAAAAAAACGTGAATGCAAAGAGCTACTATGTTTGATGGAAAAAGAACTTCCTACTTCATTTTTTGATATTCAAGTTCATTTACTAGTCCATCTTGTAGATGAGATAGAGATTGCCGGTGTTGTCAACACTCGATGGATGTTTTGGGTCGAGCGATTTATGGGAATACTAAAAGGTTATGTGCGACAAAGAGCAAAACCAGAAGGATCCATGGCAAAGGGTTGGATGCTTGAAGAGTGCATGTATTACGTTAGTGAGTACCTTGAAAGAGTTCATGAAGAAGCTCCACGTGCATGGACCAACGAGTCTTCTTCAAAAATAACCGATGAGGTATTATCAGGTAAGGGGGTTCCATTCTTATTTACATTTCAAGAAAAAAATGATGTTTCTACTTTTGTAGCATATAATAGCGAATGCATGCAAGCATTCGTTAGCGAGTACGAGGAACTTCAAAGTCTCCAAAGTAAAAGGCGAAAAAACAAAAGATCTAGACGTAATCTCGATAATAATGAGATTACAGATATACCTTCTTTCACGGATTGGCTATATAGTCGTTTGCAACGCGCCAACGCAAATAATGAAGAAATCTCAGATGAGCAAAGAGAGTTAATTATAGGTTGTGAACAAAAGGTAATTTTATTAAAATATATATTTTATTTTTTTCATATATGTATGTTAGTTTCTATTTACTAATTCAATTTATTTTGCAGGCTCGAATGTTCACTAATATGTGGGCTTTTGGACAGCATATTAGAATCAAATCCATTGATTCTTTACGTAAAACAGAGGATTCTAGTATTGTTGCTTGTTTCAAGCAACTATCACGTGCTAGCTCAAAAGACACGAACCTTATAGATAGCGAACTTGGTTACGTAGGAACTATTGTTGGTATCTACGAAATTTCATTTCGTACATTCAAACAGATAGAAAAAAGTTTATATATTTTTTTTAGAGTTAGTTTTTTTTTAAGCACCTAATAATGGGACGTTTTTGTTGTTATATATTGTGATAGGTCATTTTGAAGGTTGACTGGTATCGAGCGGAGTATAAAGGTAGTAATTCTACAATAAGAAAGGAATTATCTGGGTTTTGGGCAATTGATTCTTCCAAGGTAATGCGATCTACTAAAGAACCATATATTCTTCCTAGGCATATTGAACAAGCATTTTTTTATAAAAACCCAGATGCTCATCCTTGGTGGCAAGTCATTCATGTGCAACCTAGAGGTAGGTCATTGTTTGAACAGTTTATTGTTAGAGAGATTGAAGAAAGTCCTCTTGATGATTCAGCATCAGATACTGATACATCAACATCTGGAATAGAAATTAGACTCATTATACGTGATAATGATACTAATCTTTTTGATGAAGAGGATGATTCTCTACATGCTGATTCTACTGATGAGGAAGAGGAATTACCAGAAATAGATATTAATCCACCAATAGATGATGTGATTCATGAGAACATAGATTTAACAATAGAAGAAATAAATGAAGATAATGAAGATGAGACTATATTGATGTCTTACCAAAATGATGGCAATAATGAAAACATATGAGCAGATTAGATAGTAACTTGAAGCTTCTGAATGGATATATATAATAGGTTTTTTTTATTAACTTGAATAACGATGAATCCTACTAGAGAGATGAAATCATGTCCTTCTAAGTTAGAACATGAAGCTCGGGGGTATGCCTAATTATTTTATATATAGCTTTATCTTCGAGGAGTAAATTTTTATCATGTATGTATGCATATGTGTGTGTATTCATGTGTATTATATGTATACATATATTAGTATGCATATATATGTATTTCATGTATATGTATGTGTTTGCATGTGTGTGATATATGTATACATGTATTCATGTACGTAATATATGCAAGTGTTTATAATTGTGTACATGTATATATGTATATGTGTCTATGTGTAAATATGTACATGTAAATATGTATGCATGTATATATATGTTTATGTGTGCATGTAGGCATGTACATGTATGTGTAAATATGTACATGTAAATATGTTAGTATGTATATATATATTTATGTGTGCATTTAGGCATGTATGTGTGAAGCATAATATATCTACTCCATTTTATATTTATGTATCCTATCTACATGATGTGTATATATCTTTACATATATTATGAATCATGATCCTCGTTGATTCGAGTAGCTATATATAGAGGCATAAGGTTGGGAGGAGAGACATCTCTCTAGTAGGACGTCGGAGGTGTATATATACTTCAAACATATGGCTAAAAGGTTGAATTAGAGTTTTTAAATTAGGGATTTCAAAACCCTAATATCGAGATTAGTGCTCTCTGTCTCTCTCATAGTGGTTAGCAACGAGATGGCAACGTCGTAGGCAACGGGTTGCTAACGCGTTAGCAATGGGTTCAAGTTGCGAACCCCAAGTTGCGATAAAGTTGCGTACAAATCAATTTTTATTTTAGATTTTTTTATATGTATATATGTATATATATGTATATATATATATATATATATATATATAGATACATAGATACATACATACATATATACACACACACATACATACATACATGGATTATATTATATTACATACATAGCAGTAAATATATACTACATACATACGTGTAATGTAATACACACATTTTTATGTATATATACACATAGTATATACATATTACATTTATACACAACACATAGATGTATACATACATGATACACATGCATACATACATACTACAAAAATAGAAACATGTATGTTAGATACATATATAAGTTAATATACATGCCTTTCAGTAAACATAGAGTAATAGATTTTAGGAATGACATCATACATACATAGATGCATATATAGATACATACATACGTACATACATACATAGCTCTCTCTCTCTCTCTCTCATATACATACATACCGTGCATTGTCGCGACGATGAGCCATAAGTGTCCGCATCTCTTTTAAACACCACTTAAGGGACCATCCTGTCCCAAACTCTGTCTCAAGTGAACTAAGCACGTACTTTTTATCCCTCTCATCATGCTCACTACAAAAATAAAAAACATAATGTAAATAAAACATAAGATATACATTTCAATTTATATGTAAAACTTTTACTTACTTCCATGGTAAGTGGATAAAGAGCAGGTAAGAGTCGCATAGTGCCCGCATTCTTCTCTTGAACTCCAATCCATTCCCTATGTACACAATGTTCCCCTCCGGCTCTATGTCGCACTCTAGTCCTAAGGTGCCTATGCATGTCCTCATAGGCAACTCTGCTCTGCTATCACGTGCTGGAGGTGGTATAGGTGTCCTAAAAATAGATAGATAGAAATAAATAAAAATATGTGCTATAATATCATTAAAAAAAATTATGAAAAAAAACATACCTATGAGCAGATAGCTCTCTTCCTGCATGTGGATCCGCAGAAGAGCCCTCGTCTGATCGCGTAAGCATCTGGATCGTATAATCCAGCTCCTCATCGGACATGTCTGCGTAGTCCCGCATTATGGCCCCTAGAGTATCTGACGGAACTCTTGCTCTCATAAGACTTTTTATGAGAGTGAGTTTCGCCTTTCTCTCTTTACTGGGATCCATAATACCTAACATATAAAACAAAATGGTTAGAAATCAATATATATATACGTGTATGTGTGTGTATGCATGTGTATGTGTGTGCATGCATGTGTATGTGCGTGTATGCATCTGTGTGTATGTGTGTAGGTATATGTGTGTGTTGTCTATGTGTATGTGTGTGTGTCTATGAGTGTGTATGTGTTTATGTATATGTATGTATCTACGTGTGTGTATGTATCTATGTGTGTATGTGTATGCATGTATGTATGCATGTGTGTGTATGCATATGTATGTGTGTGTATGCATCATTATGTGTGTCTATGTATGCATTTGTACGTGTGTATGCATCATTGCATGTGCATGTGTCTATGTGTGTATGTGTGTGTATATGTGTGTGTGTCTATGTGTATGTGTGTGTGTTTATGAGTGTGTATGTGTTTATGTGTATGTATGTATCTATGTGTGTCTATGTGTCTAAGTGTGTATGTGTATGCATGTATGTATGCATATGTATGTGTATGCATATGTATGTGTGTGTATGCATTATTATGTGTGTCTATGTATGCATGTGTATGTGTGTATGCATCATTACGTGTGTATGTATCTATGTGTGTATGTGTGTGTGTATATGTGTTTGTATGTGTGTATGCATGTGTGTGTGTATGCATGTGCATGTGTATATGTGTATATGTGTATATGTGTGTGTATATGTGTGTATGCATGTGTGTGTGTATATGTGTGTATATGTTTGTATGCATGTGTGTGTATGCATATGTATGTGTGTGTATGCATTATTATGTGTGTCTATGTATGCATGTGTATGTGTGTATGCATCATTACGTGTGCATGTGTCTATGTGTGTATGTGTGTGTATATGTGTGTGTGTATATGTGTGTGTGTCTATGTGTATGTGTGTGTGTCTATGAGTGTGTATGTATGTATCTATGTGTGTGTATGTGTATGCATGTATGTATGCATATGTGTGTGTATGCATATGTATGTGTGTGTATGCATAATTATGTGTGTATGTGTCTATGTGTGTATGTGTGTGTGTATACATTATGACAGTGTATGTAAGCATGTGCATTATGTATGCATATAAGTATGTATGTATGCATATGCATATGCATTATGTATGCATATGCATATGTATGCATATGCATATGCATTATGTATGCATATGCATATGCATTATGTATGCATATGCATATGCATTATGTATGCATATGCATTATGTATGCATATGCATATGCATTATGTATGCATATGCATATGCATTATGTATGCATATGCATATGCATTATGTATGCATATGCATATGCATGTGTATGCATATGCATGTGTATGCATATGCATGTAAGTATGTATGTATGCATATGTGTGTGTATGCATATGCATGTAAGTATGTATGTATGCATATGCATATGCAATATGTATGCATGTATGTATATGATTGGGATGTTAGATGAAATGGCCAGGTCTACCATTCGCTTGCACCTAGCAGATAATGTTTACTTTACAGTATTAGACTGTGAAAGTGCAGAGGAGCTTTGGAAGAAGTTATGCAATACATATGAAAAAGAGACGGCATCAAATAAAGTATATCTGATGAGAAAATTATATGACCTTCGTATGAAGGACACAGATAGTGTTGCTGCTCATCTAAATGAGTTTGATGCCATATTCTCCCAGTTACAGGCTCAGAAAATGGATATGGACAATGAAATGAAAGCAGTATTGCTGTTATGCACCCTGCCATCATCATGGGATACATTTTGCACAGCTATTAGCAATAGTGCACCAGGTGGTAAACTCGTCTATGATGACATATGTGGAGCACTCTTGAGTAAGGAGATTCGTAGAAAATCTATGGTTGGCACTCAGAGTGGAGATGCATATAATGTTCGTGATTCTTACCAAGGAAAGAATCAACAACGTGGCAGGAGCAAGAACAAGGAAAAGAATGGTCAACGGAATAAGAGCAGAAGTAAATCAAGGAAGAGGGATATTGAATGCCATTATTGTCATAAGAAAGGACACATGAAGAAAGACTGTTATGCATTAAAGAATGCTAAAGGTAAAGGACAGAATGTTGATGGGCATGTTAAACAGTTACCTGCACCATCTACTTCGACTGTGAAGATTGAAGAAATTAATGCTATTTCTGATGATGCTGATGTGTTGACACTTGATAGTACTGTGCCATCTGAGGCACTTATGGCTGATTCTCTTTCCCACACCTGGCTGCTAGATTCTGGTGCTTCTTTCCATGTGACACCACATAGAGAATGGTTCTCTAATTATGCAGCAAAGTCTCTTGGTACCGTGAGACTTGGTGACTCTTACCAGTGTGATGTTGTGGGGATTGGAGATGTGGTTGTGCAGTTCATTGACGGTTCAAAATTTACTATGCATAATGTACGCCATGTACCTCAGTTATCACGCAGTTTGATGTCAGTTGGTCAACTTGATGACCTTGGTTACAAGGTGGTCTTCTATGCTCAGTCCTTTCGTATATCAAAGGGCAATATGGTTATTGCAAAAGGAAGGAAAGTTGGCTCACTTTACCCTTTATTTGTATCACAGAAAGAACACTTGTTAGCTGTTACTGAACAGCCTATGGCTTGTATTTGGCATGGTCGTTTGGGCCATATATCTCGTAGTGGAATGGAAAATCTTTCTCGTTCTGGCTACTTACCTGTGTTATCTTTCTCTGATTTTTCATTTTGTGAGCATTGTCAATATGGAAAGCAAACCAGAAATGTGCATAAAACGCACATTGACTCTTCAATTCAGCCTTTAGATCTTGTTCATACAGATGTGTGTGGTCCTATGCCCACTAGGTCCTTAGGTGGTTCTCTTTACTTTGTTACTTTCATAGATGATGCTACTAGAAAAGTCTGGGTATATCCTATCAAATCGAAGGATGATGTATTCCCTACTTTCAGAAAATGGCTTGCTTCAGTTGAGACTGAAAAAGGAACTAAGCTTAAGGCTTTACGTTCAGATAATGGGGGTGAGTATACCTCACATGAATTCAGCCTTTTCTGTCAGTGTAGAGGGATTCGTAGAGAGTTTACAGCTCCTTATACCCCAGTACAGAATGGTGTAGCTGAGAGGATGAATAGAACTATTCAAGATAGAGTAGTCTCTATGTTGCATCATGCAAACCTCTCACAAGGTTTTTGGGCAGAAGCAGTATTGACTGCAGTTCATGTGATTAACCTTTCACCTAGTACTGCCAAAGGTCTGAAAGTGGCACAAGAGTTATGGACAGGGAAACCACCATATTATGATCATCTTCGAGTTTTTGGGTGTGAAGCATATGTTCATATACCCAAGAATCTTAGACAGAAGTTGGACCATAAGTCAAAGAAATGCATTTTTCTTGGATATGGTCGAGAAGGACAATTTGGATATCGCTTATGGGATCCTGAAACACGGTCAGTGATCAGAAGTAGTGATGTCATTTTTAATGAGTCTAAGATGCATAAACAGCCGATTAAGGAGGTTGAAGTGAGAAGAGTGGTGTTTGAGGATACTAGTCCTCCGGTTAGCATGCATAAAAATGCTGCACATAGGGATGTTCAAGAGAATGTCCATTCAGATCAGTCTGCACATGTTCCTGTTCAGCAACCATTGAGACGTTCTGCACGTGTCTCATATCCACCTGATAGATATGTTCCAGGTTTAGATTTTGTTATGCTAACAGATGCCGGTGAGCCCTCTTGCTACAAAGAGGCTATGCAGACAGAGGATCATGTCAAGTGGGAGCGTGCCATGAAGAGTGAGTTGGATTCTATTCACAAGAATGGTACTTGGGACTTAGTACCTTTGCCAAAGGGAAGGAAAGCTTTACCATGTAAATGGGTATATAAGCTGAAATTCACATCAGATAGTGCTTCTCCAAAATATAAAGCACGACTTGTTGCAAAGGGTTTTAAGCAACAACATGGTGTTGATTTTGAGGAAATCTTCTCCCCAGTGGTCAAGATGACTACTTTGCGCATGTTGCTTGGATTCGTTGCAATGGAGGACTTAGAGCTAGTCCAAATGGATGTGAAAACAGCTTTCTTGCATGGAGATCTTACAGATGAGATCTATATGGAACAACCAGAGGGTTATGTAGTTCCTGGCAAGGAAAGTCTAGTTTGTAAGCTCAAGAAGAGCTTGTATGGACTTAAACAGTCTCCTAGACAATGGTACCAAAAGTTTGATGCTTTTATGAAGTCCCAAGGCTATTCTCGGAGCAATGAGGATCATTGTCTCTACACAAAGAGATGTTCTGATGGCAGCTTGATATGCTTGATACTTTACGTCGATGATATGTTGATTGCTGGGAAGTCCTCTTATGATTTGTCAATTCTCAAAAAGAAGTTGAGTCAGACATTTGATATGAAGGATTTGGGGGATGCCAAACATATTCTTGGCATGCGCATTACTCGTGATAGGAGTAAAAGATGCATATACTTGTCTCAAAGTGAGTACATATCCAAAGTACTTCATCGATTCAATATGCAGGGTGGAAAGGCATTGAGTACACCTTTACCCACATATGTGAAATTGAGCAAGGATGACTGCCCCAAATCAGATGAGAAAAAGGAATTCATGACCAAAATTCCCTATCAGTCTGCAGTTGGTAGTCTCATGTATGCTATGGTAGCTACGAGACCAGACATTGCATTTGCAGTGGGAGTTGTGAGCAGATATATGTCTAATCCTGGCAAGAAACATTGGGAAGCGGTCAAAATGATTTTGAGATATCTGAGTGGCACTAAGGACAAGTGTCTATGCTTAGGTAGAGGGAAAGCATCCATTATTGGTTACACAGATTCTGACTATGCTGGTTGTGTAGACAATCGTAAGTCTACATCAGGGTACATTTTTCATTTTGCTGGAGGTGCTATCTCTTGGAGATCTCGTCTTCAAGAATGTACAGCTGTTTCCACCACAGAAGCAGAGTATGTTGCAGCAAGTGAGGCATGTAAGGAAGCATTGTGGCTTTCTCGTCTTGCTTGTGATATGGGTTTGCCTCAGCATGTACCTCACTTGCTCAGTGATAGTCAGAGTGCCATTGCTTTGGCTAAGAATCCGGTCTATCATGCAAAGACCAAGCACATTGAGGTGAGGTATCACTTCATTAGAGATTGCTTAGCCACTGAGAGCATTATTCTTGAGAAGGTTCACACTCGAGATAATGCTGCAGATGCTTTGACTAAAGCTCTACCACAGGATAGCTTTCGACACTGTTGTCACTTGATGGGGGTTACTTGATTCTTGATCTTACACAGTCACTTGTATACTGTGTAACATGCCCATCAGGTGGGAGTTATAGTTTGTATACTTACACTCAGGTATTCTTTATCATTCTTTCTTTTTTCTCCCATAGTTACTCTGGCCATATTGGCCTTTAGTGGGAGATTGTTACCGTTAGTGTCCATGTGAAAGGCCAAATGGCCACCGGACACTTCTTTGTATATGTTCTTTAATAAAACATATAGTGGCCTGGTCAGTCACAGACTGTAAGTTCGACCGCATTTGTGAAACCTAAGAAGTCTGTCTTCGTGCTCCCTGTGTACTGCGTTTTCTGCGTATTCTACAACATCTGTGCGTAGTACTGTGTGTGACGAACAGAGCTCGGTTTTCTACTTTGAGCATATCGTCGTGGAGCTCTTGAGGAGGAGAGTCCAGTGTGGTGCACGCCATCGAATTACTTCATTTGAACACCTGTATCCTTGCCTTTCAAGAAACTTCACCAATCTGAAATTCCAAGCCCTTGGAGCCTCATTAAGAGCATACAATGCTTTCAAGAGTTTACATACATGCATAGGCTTCTTGGGATCTTCATAACCTGTTGGTTGCTCAATGTACACATCTTCTTTTAAATCACTATTGAGAAATGTATTTTTTATATCTAATTGATAAAGATTCCATACCTTGCTTGCAGCAACACTTATTAATGTCCTTATTGTTGATATCTTGGCAACATGAGAAAATGTCTCCTCATAATTGATGCCATAACTTTGTGCATAACCTTTACAAACAAGCCTTGCTTTATATCTACTTATTGAACCATCACTGTTTCTCTTTATTTTGTATACCCATTTGTTACCAATTACCTTCATGTTAGGTTGCCTTGGAACTAAGCTCCATGTATTGTTCTCATACAAAGCTGCCATTTCTTCATCCATTGCCTTAACCCATTTCTTTAACTTTGATGCTTCTTTAAAAGTTGTTGATTCCTCCTCCTCAAGATGTTTTGCCATATAAGCTTCATGAGAAAATCTTTGTGATTGCCTTCTTTCTCTTACTGGATACCTTGATTGACTTCTTGTCCTACCATGCTTTTCTTGCCTTCCAGTTTGAGTTCTTCTTGATGTAGAACCTTCACTTTCTTCTTCTTGTGACTCAATTTCCTTTGAAATTAAGTGAAGAATTTTCTTCAGCTTTTGATTGGGGAAGTTATCTCTTCATGTGTAATCTGACTTTCTAGTGGGCTTGGAGAACTTGGCTCTTCTTCATGACTTCTTGTAGTTTCTTCTTCATCTACCTGCACTTCATGTTTATACCAAGATTTATCTTCATGAAAAATAACATGTCTCGAAACAAATACCTCTCGCGTATCTGGGTTCACACATCTATATCCTGGTTGTCCTTCTGCCATACCAATAAAAACCATTTTTTTGTGACCTTGGATCCAACTTGTGTTGATGTATAAAACACCACAAGAAATGAATTAATGTGACACTAGAACACCTCTATGGTCACCATTAACTCATTGCCACTCCAAACTTTGAGAAATGATAGCTTAAAGTGAGAACTTTGCTTCTACAGAAATTCCTAGTCACCGAAATGACATACCTTCAGTATTTTGCTAATTTCTCCTAGCTCAAGTATTATTTCTCCATGAAACTTTATAGGCTGAAACTAGAAGAATAGAGCTTTCCAACAAGCTATCATATGCATCAAACGGAGCTCTAGAACTCAAGTTATGGCCCTCACAAGATGACCCTGTATGACCTTCCAAAACTGGAAATTTTTGCCTGTTTTAGTATTCCTGATGTCCAAAAATAAAAAATTCGATGCCTGGCATCGAATTTCAGTCCAAGTCGATGCCGGGCATCGACTTTGAGCTTTTTTAGGCCCTTTTTCTGCACCAGAAATACTCTCTTTTACACACACATGAAGAAGACCACTTGTATGCTAGAAGTCGATGCCAGGCATCGACTTTATGCTCAAACTCGATGCCAGGCATCGAGTTGCTCCACAAACTTCATATTTTTAAAAGATTCAACAATAGTTAACACACAGAGAATGAAAAAATGACTTTTGAGCCAAGATTCGATGCCAGGCATCGAATTGCTCAGAAAACTTGAACTTTTGAATTCATCACACAGTAGGCAAACATGGAGATGATGAAGAGAGACTCATACACAGAACTTTACTCAGTTCTTCTCATAACTATAAAAAACTCAGAAGTTTTTACAGTTGCTTTCTCACTCAGAGAAGCACGACTATACACAGTCGTATAAAATGAACTTCTTCTTCTACTTCTTCTCTCTATTCTCTCTCGCGTCAGTTAATACTAACTAACTTATATAGATTTTCTCATTCCCGTGATTTTTAAAAAACTTCTAGAACTAAAGTGAACTAACTTTTACAAGTATGATACACTTGTGAATTTGTCCCTTCACATAGGCATGGGGTTTTCTTTCTAAGATTTGACCTTCAAATATATGTCTAATTAGTGATTGTTTCTCCAACAGCTCCCCCTCAATCACTAATTGACATTCCCTGTTTCTTCATATCTTCTTCTTTTCTTTTACTCCTGCCATGCTTTTGAATCTGCTGGTCTTCACACCATCCAAGCTCTTTGTCATTATGTCTGCTAACTGATCTTTAGTAGAAATGTATTCCACTTCAATCTCCTTCTCCATTACCTTTTCTCTGAGAAAATGATATTGTATCTCTATGTGCTTTGTCCTTGCATGAAATACTGGATTTGCTGCAAGATAAAGTGAACTCATATTATCTCCATGTATTGTAGGTGTACCTTGATCAATGCCTAAGCTCTTGAACAATGTCTGCATCCATATGACTTCCTTAGCTGCTTCCACAAGTCCTCTGTACTCTGCTTCAGTTGATGATAATGCTACTGTATGTTGTTTCTTGGAACACCAACTTACAAGCTTATCACCAATGTATATCATGTAACCATGAGTTGATCTCCTGTCATCTTGATTACCTGCCCAGTCTGAGTCACTGTAGGCTCTCAACTTCAAATCTGATGTAAAAGGATAATATAATCCTTCCTTTATAGTTCCTTTGATATATCTGAGAACTCTTTGACCTGCAATCCAATGTGGGTCCTTTGGACAATGCATGAATTGTGACAAAACTCCCACTGCATAACTAAGATCAGGTCTTGTTAGTGTAGCATAAATCAAACTACCCACAAGAGATTGATACTTCCTCATATCTTTGTAGTCTGCACCATCATATTTACTGAGCTTGTGATTAACTTCAAGTGGAGTTGAAGCTTCTCTGCAATTTTCCATATCAAACTTCTTCAACAAGTTCAGAAGATACCTTTCTTGTGACACATATATGCCATGATCTGTATAAGTAACTTCCATTCCAAGAAAGTATGATAACTTTCCTAGGTCACTGATCTTGAATTCTTTTTCAAGCAATCTCTTTACCTCCTTGATTCCTTCATCTGAAGTACCTGTGATTATAATGTCATCTACATAAATACAAATGTAGATTGTACCTTCCTCTGTTCTTTTGATAAGTAGACTTGAATCTGCTTTTGAACTTTGATATCCAAGATCATTGAGATACTTCACCAGTCTATAGTTCCAAGCTCTTGGAGCTTGCTTCAATCCATACAATGCTCTTCTCAACCTGCAAACAAAATTTGGATACCTGGAATCTATAAACCCTTGAGGTTGTTCCATGTATACCTCATCTGATATGTATCCATTCAAGAATGCATTTTTTATATCCAATTGACTTAGGGTCCATCCTTTTGAAGCTGCAATAGCAATGATTGTCCTTATAGTTGACATCTTAGCTACAGGACTGAATGTCTCATCATAATCTATGCCATAGGTCTGGGCATAGCCTTTCACCACCAATCTAGCTTTGTATCTGGCTATACTTCCATCTGCAAGCTTCTTCACTTTATAAACCCATTTATTTCCAATTACTTTCTTACCATTTGGTTTACTTTCTTACCTTTAGCTTCATCATAGTTCTGGGGTTCTTCATCATCTTTCACCATATATGCATAGTTCTTCTGAGTTATGTAAGAAGTATCATAAGAATACCTTTCTGGTTGTCTCCTTGTCCTGCTTGACCTTCTTGGTTCACATTCTTCATAAGTTTCTGGATACACCTCTTCATCAAATATAGGAGCTTCTTCATTCATTCTTGTTAATCCACTTCTGGATGTACTTGCTTGCATATAGTCTTCATCTCTATTCACCTGCACAATTGATTTTCCTTTGTCACATCTTCTTACCTCTTCTTCAAATTCTTCAGCTGTATGACTTTGATCTGCATACCAACTTTTCTGTTCATCAAATGTAACATCTCTAGAAACAATAAATTGTTTGGTTAGAGGATTCCACAATCTGTAACCCATCTGCTTTTCATCATAACCAATGAACACATATTTTTCTGCCTTTGGTTCAAGTTTATGCCTAAGTTGTGATGGCACATAAACATATGCAATTGATCCAAACACTCTACAATGATCTAGTGTTGGTTTCTTACCCCACCAAGCTTCATATGGAGTCATTCCATTCAGAGCTGCACATGGTAATCTATTCACAAGATATGTAGCTGTATTTACAGCCTCAGCCCAAAGATAATTTGGACAGTTCTTCTCCTTTAGCATAGCTCTAGCAAACTCAACCAAAGTCCTGTTCCTTCTTTCTGCTACACCATTTTGTTGTGGTGTATACCTGCAAGTTATTTCTCTCTTAATACCTGCATTCCAAAGATAATCATTGAACTCTTGGGAGAAGTATTCTCCCCCTCCATCAGACCTCAGTCTCTTAAGCTTTTGACCTGTGACTCTCTCTGCATATGCATGAAAATGCTTGAAAGCTCCAAACACTTCTGATCTTTCCTTCAAAACATATAATGTTATCCATCTTGTAGCATCATCAATGAAAAAAAACATAATACCTTGAGCCACTGATAGATCCTTCTTTTGTTGGTCCCCATACATCTGTATGAATGAGCTCAAGTACTCCATCATGTTTGAAACCTTTCTTTTGAAATGGTAACCTGTGTGCTTTACCCATTTGACATGCTTCACATTTATAAACCATATGTTGACTTTGCACATTTGGTAATCCTAGTACAGACTGATTAGCAACCATAGCTTTAATTCCTCTTTCATTAAAGTGACCTAATCTCTTATGCCAGAGATCAAGTTCTGTAATCACTGCTTCACCATGTGTGAGCAAAGCTTGACCAATGTTCCCTTGCACTCTTAAAGTAAAGAGTCTACCTTCTTTCTTACCAGAGACAATCTGATTATATCCATTCTCTGGATCTTCCACAAATACTCCTTCATTTGTAAACCTGACTTGAAAACCTTTTTCAACTATCTGTCCCACACTAATCAAGTTTTTAGGTATTGTAGGAACATACAAAACATTGGTTAGCAAATCTGCTCCACTCTTGCATTTCACTTTTCCAATTGAATGTACACTATGTCTTGTATTATCACCAGTTTGAACTGTGTGACTAGAAATGCCTTTTTCCAAATCTGACATCAATTCTATGTTTCCTGACAAATGATTAGAACATCTAGAGTCAATGTAAAATACCTTTAGATCTTCTTTATCTGATGTGCTGATTGAATTCATCATCAATGATGTATGACTTTCATTCTGTGTGTCATTTGCATAGTTGTAGTAGGTGGTGTTGTAGGATTGATTCTGTCCCCAACTTCTTCCTCCACCTCTACCATAGCCTCCTCTTTGACTTTGTCTACCTCTTTGAAAATTACTTTGATATCTTCCACCTCGACCTCTGCTATTGTTGTTTTGATTCTGGTTTGATCCTTGTTGGTTGTGCCAACAGTCATGAGCCAAATGATTACTCAATCCACAGATCCAGCAAGCCTTTTTGTTGTTATTTTGATTACCTCTTCCTCTTCCAAAACCTCTTGCTCTTCCTCTGCCAGTGCCTTTACCTCTTGCATAATAAACTTGAGAAGTTGACTCCTCTTCATCCTTTGCTTTACCTTTATCTCCTTTCTTCTTATTCTTCATGTACATTGCAGAACTTTGTCCTTTATCTCCATCTCCCTTCAAGTCTTGCTCATATGTGAGCATCAAACCAAGCAACTGGTTCAAATCTGGAACATAATGATTTAATGAAAGTTCTGTTGATAAGACAAAAGGTTTCCACCTTTCATCCCCTCTCAAGCCTGCAAGTAGTTGAGCAATCAATCTGTGATCTTCAACATCTTCATCTATGGATCCAAGACTATCTGCTAGATCCTTCATCTTAGTGACATAATCACTAATGGTTTGACTTGGCTTCTTCTTGAATGTTGTAAACTCTGACCATAGACTTGCTTTCCGTGCTTTAGTAGTGCTTTGGAAATGATATTCCAATGCATTCCATATATCTTCTGATGATTCCAATCCTCTGATGTGTGGTAGCAAATGATCTGAGATTGTATTGTAGATATATGCTTTTGCACTTGCATCCTTCTTCTGCCAATGCTTTAAAGCATCAAGTTCCTCTTTCTTTGGTCGGCTTTCATCTTCAAATACTGGCTTCTCTTCTTCACCTGTTACATATACCATGAGATCCTTACTCATAAGTAAGGCTTCCATTCTCATTACCCATGCGGGGTAATTATCTCTGTCCAGTTTGTCAATGGAGATATGATCTGCCATACTTCTTTCCTTCTGCTGCAACCTGTGAGCTTAAAGGATAAAGGATAATACCTTTTGAAGTTCTCTGTGTATGAGGATACTTCAAAAGTAATCTTTTGATGCCTTGTGTCTTCAAATGCTTCACCTTTCAAACTTTAATGGAAAACTTTACAAAACTTCTCGTACCTTTGTCGTCTTCTGCTCTCGAGAATCTTTCTGCTCTGATACCACTTGTTGATGTATAAAACACCACAAGAAATGAATTAATGTGACACTAGAACACCTCTATGGTCACCATTAACTCATTGCCACTCCAAACTTTGAGAAATGATAGCTTAAAGTGAGAACTTTGCTTCTACAGAAATTCCTAGTCACCGAAATGACATACCTTCAGTATTTTGCTAATTTCTCCTAGCTCAAGTATTATTTCTCCATGAAACTTTATAGGCTGAAACTAGAAGAATAGAGCTTTCCAACAAGCTATCATATGCATCAAACAGAGCTCTAGAACTCAAGTTATGGCCCTCACAAGATGACCCTGTATGACCTTCCAAAACTGGAAATTTTTGCCTGTTTTAGTATTCCTGATGTCCAAAAATAAAAAATTCGATGCCTGGCATCGAATTTCAGTCCAAGTCGATGCCGGGCATCGACTTTGAGCTTTTTTAGGCCCTTTTTCTGCACCAGAAATACTCTCTTTTACACACACATGAAGAAGACCACTTGTATGCTAGAAGTCGATGCCAGGCATCGACTTTATGCTCAAACTCGATGCCAGGCATCGAGTTGCTCCACAAACTTCATATTTTTAAAAGATTCAACAATAGTTAACACACAGAGAATGAAAAAATGACTTTTGAGCCAAGATTCGATGCCAGGCATCGAATTGCTCAGAAAACTTGAACTTTTGAATTCATCACACAGTAGGCAAACATGGAGATGATGAAGAGAGACTCATACACAGAACTTTACTCAGTTCTTCTCATAACTATAAAAAACTCAGAAGTTTTTACAGTTGCTTTCTCACTCAGAGAAGCACGACTATACACAGTCGTATAAAATGAACTTCTTCTTCTACTTCTTCTCTCTATTCTCTCTCGCGTCAGTTAATACTAACTAACTTATATAGATTTTCTCATTCCCGTGATTTTTAAAAAACTTCTAGAACTAAAGTGAACTAACTTTTACAAGTATGATACACTTGTGAATTTGTCCCTTCACATAGGCATGGGGTTTTCTTTCTAAGATTTGACCTTCAAATATATGTCTAATTAGTGATTGTTTCTCCAACAACTTGGACCTTAATTGTTGTGGAACATGAACAAAATATATGCTTCCAAAAATTCTACAATTAGAAATATCTGATTTTGATCCATAAAGAATTTCATAAGGTGCTTTTTGTACATGACTTTGAGTAGGTGGTAACCTGTTCATCACATAAACTGCCATATTGCATGCTTCAGCCCAAAAAGTAAGTGGTAAGTCCTTTTCATTTAACATGCACCTACCCATCTCCAAAATAGACCTTTTTCTTCTTTCGGCCACACCTTTTGGTTGAGGTGTGTATCTGTTTATAGTCTCCTTTTTTATTCCTTCTTCCTCCAAAAATGCAAGAAACTGATTAGAAAAGTACTCACCTCCTCCATCTAACCACAATCTTCTTATGCTTCGATCTATTTACTTTTCAACCAATGATTTAAACTTCTTAAACATATCAAACACTTCGGATTTTTATTTCATAAAATAAATGAACGTAAACTTTGAGAAGTCATCAATAAATGTTACAAAGTACTTGCTACCTGCCATCAAAACCCCATACATCAATATGAATCAAGTCCAAAATACCTCTGCTTTGCAATGCTGCTTTTGAAAAAAGACTTCCTACCTGTTTTCCAAATTGACATGCCTCACAAACAAAATCCAAATCTTGCTTAGGTAGTTGTGGTAAACTTTCAACCAATGATTTCTTTGCAATATCCTTTAACCTGCTAACACTGATGTGTCCTAATCTTTTATGCCATAAGTCCAATTGACTTACTTGAGTCCCATTAACCATTGTATAACCTGCATAATCTAGAACTTCAAATTCATGAGTATATAACCTGTTTACCTTTTGTGCTTTTATAACAAAATTCCCATCCTTCTTATGATAAGCTTGCCACTGATTAATATCAAAATCGACCTTCACTCCATTGTCTTCCATCTGTCCAACTGGAATCAAATTTCTTGTAATAGTAGTAACAAACAAAACATCTCTAAGAGTTACTTGTTCATTAAGTGGACAATCACCAATGTAAACTACTTCATCCTTAGTACTATCTCCTATAGAAACTGTGACTCTTGAATCTGGCTTGTGTAAGTTCACAAACATGTTCATGTTATGAATCATGTGGTTTGAGCAACCATTATCTACCATTAGGAAAAAAGGTGAACCCTGCATGGGCCTTTTAGCCTAAGGAGTGATTAGTGATGGACCAATGAGAAGAGGGTGGTGGCCACAGTCTAGTCCCTCAATCACATAGGCTAGGCCTAGTCTTCCCTTGTTTTTTAGTGGTCAAATCCTCCAAAACAACTATTGAAACATGGTTTTTTAGCCATGAGTGGTATGAGACTGCAAGCAAAATAGTTATGACCCTTAGATGTCCTCAAAGATCCAAGGGCTCATGTGTATTTGCCAAAGTCAAGGCGCGAATGGATATCGGCCGTTGGATTCCCCATCGATCATGCGGCTGAAAATCAAATCTGCTGGACAAATGCGCGCAAGAATCTCGACCGTTCGCATCTCTTCTAATCGAATGGATAATATGGAAACCCATTTGAATTTGGCGCCTTTGATGCTGAGCCGTCAAATCTCTTCCATAATCCGAAGGTTGAGATTACTCCCCCAAAAGGCTGCAGGCGCCTTTCAATCTACTCCATCAGATGGAGCCATCATCCAACGGCTACACTTTTTGCAGAGCAAGAATCAGCCCCATTTGCGGTTCTCCGTCAGATTTGAGATGCATCGGACAGCCACGATTTATGCAGAGAAGTGTCACAGACCCACATGCGATTCAGTGTCTCCAATCCCACGTGAATTCATTGCTACCATCGATCAAGAAGATCCGATGGCTAGAGTTTCTCTATCTTCTCCATTCAAAAAGGGAAATGTATGAAATATTATTTTATCATTAGGAATACCACTAGCAGTTTTTTGTGCCCCCTTAATCCCTAAAAATTAGGGATCCTTACAAGGCCCATGCAGGGTTCACCTTTTTTCCTAATGCATACCAAGTTTTTTTGTTTACCTTCCTCTTATGTGTCTCTATATGCATAGCCATAAGAATGTTTTCATTCTGTGTCTGAGCCTCCTCTTGCACTATGTTGTTGTTTTGATACATGTGATCTTGGCCTCTTCCTCTTTGTCGTCCTCTAAAACCACCTCTTCTATTCGGATTGGAGAAGCAATCCCTGGCATAATGACCAACTTTACCACAATAATGGCAAGTAAAGTTACCTTGCTGATTTGGTTGAGTCTGTTGACTTTGTTGTATTGTTCTTCCTCCTCTAGTCACATTAAAGCTTCCTCTTCCTCTTGCATTGTTGTTGAATCTTCCTCCTCGTCTACAAATTCCTCTACCTCTTGATCTATTTGATGAAGTATAAAGAGCTTGTCCTTGACTACCTATTTGTCAATTATAAGTGTTGCCACCTTCTATGTTGATTTCTTCAGTCATCATGAGCGTTTGTAAATCTTCAAAGGATGGTAGATTCTCTCGAGTCATGATAGACCTAATGAAAGACTTCCATCTTTCATCTTCCCTCAAGACATTTAACATGATATTAAACTTTATATCCTCACTAGGAGATGCATCAATAGAGGCTAATGCTTCAATAAGAGATTTTACCTCAAGAACATAATCATTAAGATATTGTTGTGGCTTGTTTTAGCTCACCAATAAGTTGTGTTTGCCTCGCTCTATTGGTAGTTGCAAATAAACTTTCTAGAGACTCCCAAGACTCTCTGCTAGTATTCAAACCTCTTATATGCCCAAGCATAGTATTCGAAACTGTTTGTGAGATAATAAACAAAACTGTTCTATCTCTTTCGATCCATTCTTGCTCTCTTACTCGATTTTCTTGTGTAGGAGCTTCTGGTAATATCGGCTTCACTTCTGTACCTGTTATCAATCCCCAAAGACCTTTATACATGAGATAAGACTCCATTCTAAATTGCCAAATGAGATAATTTCTCCCATCTGATAACTTCTCAATCGATGCACTCAAATCTGCCATGTTGAATTGTTATAAGCAAAGAAGAGAATTCAATAAGCTTTATGAAAGATTTGATAAAAAAACAAAAGCTCTGATACCACAATGTTATGTTTAAAAACTTGTAAACATCAAAGTACACAATGAAATTTATGAGACCTCCCAAGATCTTCAAAAGATCAAACAAATATTTCCAAACTTCAGAAATCAAACATTCCTTCAAACTTTCAAGAAAATAGAAATGGGTGACTATAGCCAAATAATCACCAAAAACTCTCTGAGCAAAATTTCTCAAGACTAATCATATATTCTGAAATTAGACTCTAAGTAGCATGCTTTAGAAGCAAAAAATGTCAAAAAAGGTGGAGTATAGCTCCCAAACAAATAGCTTGAAGTCAAGGTATGTAGAGGCCTCCAATAGCAAGATATGACTAACTATCTGAATTGAAAACTGATGTAAAACAACAAGCAAACTTAAAGCTCTATGGAAAGTTTTGATATAGATAGAAAGTACAAGAGCTAAAGAAGCTCTTCTAAGTGAAATCACTCAAAAAGACCTCATAACGACTGAGATATGAAAGTTTGAAGAGAGGTATGTCTCTGATGAGACACAGGATAGACACAAGAAAGAAGATCTGCAAAAATGCCTACTTGCGTGGGGCTTTTTCACTAAAAATTGTAGAAAAACGGATCTACATATATAGTAAAAGTTGTAAGCTTCGCAACGCAACAAGAATCACTCAATTTGGCCACCTACACTAAGAAAACCACTCTTTTTATTGAGAGGCTATCAACAGAAGCGCCTTCCTTTTCTAAAAATAGACACCTCTCCTTTCCTTCTTACTTTTATCTACTTTTATCTACTTTTACTCTAAATTTGAAGATGTGCGAACCTCCACATGTTATTTTTCATAACTAATAAGATCCACAAGCTTCCATATATTATTTTTAATAACTAATAAGATCCACAAGACTAAAAAACTACTTTAGAGCTTGTTTTTATGTAACAGATGGCGATGTGTATGGTCAAGACTCAGGCTTTATCACATAGTTTCTGGCTTGAGGCTGTTATGTGTGCAACATATGTTACTTAATAGGTCTCCCACTAAAGCATTGTTGTCTATCAATCCATATGAGGCTTGGCATGGTTGTAAGCCATATGTTGCTCACCTGCATGTTTTCGATTGTCTGGCATATGCATTATTGCCTGAACAACAAAGGAAATTGGATGATAAAGTAGTGAAATGTTTTTTCGTTCAATAGAGTTCTAAAAGCAAAGGCTATTGTTTGTATCATCCATAGACTAAGTGCATTTTGGTTAGCTGTGATGTTGTTTTTGTGGAAGATGTTATTCAACCATTATTTTCATGTACTAAGGACACATTAGTTAGCTCCAAAGACATGTATGATACTTCCTCTCTTTACGGGTGGATAGTCTAGTGCTCATCTTGATGAGGCAACTTCTCAGCCTTTACAAGTTTCATGTGATGATGCAGATCACTCCATTTCTGATGCAAATTTACATGATGCACTTGTTGATGAGAGAGTTGAAGTCCATATTGTATATACCTTCAAAATACTCATTTGTCACCATATACCTCACAAATGAGAAAAGAATAAAGAGAAAAGTGAAGAAGAAGACCAAGTTATGCATTTGTAAGAGAGATCTCTATAAAAATGAGCACGTCTTCAAATATGAGCTCTTATTAAGTTATATGCAACTTGAAGTGTTTCTTTTCACATAAAAATGTTCAGTGTAGGTAACAATAGTCTAAATGGCCTTGTAGATCCACTTTATCTAGTTTATTGAGGTATTTATCTATCGAAAACTGTTCTACATGCATTGATGTGTTGCCTTTACTCTTGAAGATTAGAAAATTAATAGTTTTCATAAAAGATTTTCTACCTAAAATGGCATATTTTGTTAAGAGAAAAAATCTACTAGCAATATCTTTTTGGTTGCATGTCATGTGTTTATCTTTGTTTAGCTTTACTCCATGTCTTCATCTTCCCCCTTAGAGGCTTTTCAACTCGCATTCATGTTAGATCTTTCTAATGCATGATGTTGCTAACAAGAGCTTGCTAGAGTTAGACGTCTATGGAAGCACGCGAACATCACAAGGAAGAAGAAGAGGCTTGGAGCTCAACACACAATACTGAATGTATTACCACTAGAATGTACAAAGATAAGTAGCCCATTAGGGAAATAGATGTATATAATGTTGGAACATCAAGCTTACACTATGCTTGACGTGGATTTGATCTACATCAAAGGCTATCGCGTCGAAAGAATATCCGTTGGAGACTTCTTTTTCATATGCTCATTTATTGTATGTTTTTGAGAAATTTTTTATGGTTCATTTACCGTTGTAAAATCCTTGAGCTTTACACATGTAAAGGTAGAAATATAGAGCCCAAATCCCACGAATTTGTGGTGGTTGAAGTTGCATTCAATCAAGCAATCAATCACCTAAAAGTAGATCAAACTAGATCTTCACTTTTCCTAGACTGTAGGAAAGTGAATTGATTCCCTCCAACAACCATTCCCACCTTCATTTGAATTCAAATTCAACTTGTAAAAGTCGTGGAACACTCCTAGAGTCTATATAAAGACTTGAAATCACTTGTACATTACATGGAAGCAATATACATACACTTGTGACCATCATTGTCTTGCTCCTTCAATTTTCTGCATCATCTTCTTCTCCAACAGTAATCTTGCAGAGGCTGCTGCTCTCTCTCAAGAGCTCCAAATTGAGTGCAAGATGACTCATTGGAAAGATATAAGTGTCTAGTTTATGCTTTTAACGTTTCATAGCATTTGGTTCAGTAGATTGAGAGAAATCTCTCAGTTTTTCTGTCTCAGGGTTAATCACTACGTATTCCTGAAAAATAGGAAGTACCACCGGTGAATGTCGCATTCATTCCTATAGCATATTTTGCTTATTCCTTATAATTTTGTGCATTCCATACACTCAACCCTATGTGTATCACTCCCATAAAAGGATTTTTTCTAATTGTAATCACGCTGGTCGCTATGGGGCTTTGAAACTCATTGTCTCTTCCATAGATAGTAAGTTTTTTGAGCTAGTCGACCCACGAACCTATCTGTTTTGTATCGACTCATTCTCCTTGATGCTCCAAAGTACATAGTGTATTTCTTTGCACTTATCACATGCCTATAAGGTCTATTTGAGTCTCCATAAGCTCAAGGTGCCGGTTGGCTTGACCAAACTTCATCGCTTCGAAACACATTTTTCTAGCTTCGACAAGCTTCTCCAAGTTCTTTCATATACAAGCCGAGGGAAGAAAACCTCTTAAAGAGGAAAAAAAGTGCCCCGATGGTCCTAGTGTGTTCACACACATCACTACCTAAATATATCAACAAATCCCCCTTGGGAGTGATGCCTTAAACAAGGAGCTAGCACTCATGTATAAGCAAGTGCCAAACTATGTGGAATCAATCCACAAAAGGAATTAAGCTCAAAGCTTTGCGGAAAGCTTCAAACTTCCCCCTAGGCAGAGCCTTCATGAAAAGGTCTGCAATGGTCTCCTGCGTGGGCACATATGCCAAGCTCATCTCCCCAACAGAGAACCTCTCCCTGACATATGATAATGCACCTCAATGTGCTTAGTGCGAGCATGGAACACAGGGTTCCTCCCAATTGCCAATGCACTCTGATTCTCAGTGAAGATGGTAGTGGCAGAGGACTGAGCAACACCCAAATCAGCCATAAGGCATCTGAGCCACACAGAGTCAACAGTCGCTGTGAAAGATGCCCTATACTCAGCCTCACAACTAGAAGTGGCCACAATAGGCTGCTTCTTTCTTAGCCAAGATATGCATGAGCTACAAGGCATGAAGAAAAAACCACTAGTGGACACACAAGTGTCCTACCAACCAGCCCCATTAGAGTAAAAAAAAGCATGAAAATTTAGCGGTAGTGATCCCCCCTTGGGATAAAACAACCCAAGTAGCTGGGTACCACTCAAGTAGCAAAAGATGCGCTTAACCATCTGCCAATGCTTGACACCTGGGCAATGCATAAACCTGCTCATCTGTGAGACAACAAACTGAATATCTGGCTGTGTAATGCATAAGTAAATCAGGCATCCAAGAGCCTGCTGAAAGAGAACAAGATCAAATGCATCTCCAGCATGATGAAGACTCAATTCTAAACCTGTCTCCATAGGACTGACAATAGGTTTATAGTCTTCAAGGCCAAAACACTACAATAATGTGTCAATATATTTTGTTTGACACAAAGCCATTCCACCATCAACGTTCATAAACTGAATGCCCAAATAATGATGCAAATGCCCCAAATCAGACATCTCAAATGAGCATGTAAATCAGCCTTGAAATCAACAATATGCATGTCATGAGGACCAGTGAGCAACATGTCATCAACATACACCACAATGATCAGAAGTACAACATTAGCACACTTGCATGTAAGGTGCTTTCAGTGGGAATATTCTCAAAACCATGTGCAATCACATAGGCATGTATCTTTTCATACCAAGCACGTGGTGCTTGCTTTAAACCATATAATGCCTTCTTTAACTTGCACACCTAGTTTTCATGCCCTTTCTACACAAAGCCACAAGGCTGAAAAACATGCACTTCCTCATGCAAGTCACCATTCAAAAATGTTGTTTTAATGTCCAACTGATGTACATTCCAACCATGAGGAGCTACAAGTGCATAGATGCTACGAACAATAGTCATTCGGCAAGTACGTTAGGGGAAAAAATGAACCCTGCATGGGCCTTTTAGATTAAGGAGTGATTAGAGATGGACCAATGAGAAGGGGGTGGTGGCCATAGTCTAGTTTCTAAAATTTACTAGACTAGGACTAGGCTTCCCTTGGTTTGTGCTAGTCAAAGAATCCAAAACCACTATGAATTCGTGGTTTTCTTAGAAGAGTGGTTTGAGATTTCATATCTTTGAATAACAACCGTCAGATGGTCCAAGAGATCCAAGGGATAGAGTTATTTTGCGAAAGTCAAGGCTCGAAGGAAGCTAGACCATTAGATCACTTTATGATCGTGCGGTTCTTCTTTAAATTAAAAAAAAAAATATGCAATGGCATCTAGAACAATCGATATTGCTTTGCATCTAACGGTTAAAGTTGATGCATTAAATGAAAAGGCGTTCATAGTTATGCACCGTTGGATTAGCTAAAGATCCAAAGGCCATGGATCATTAGTCATCAGAGTAGGCACCTTTTAATGTAGCCCTTGGATTTTCCAAGAATCCTATGGCTTATATTGAGCGTAGAACTTGGATCAGCTGGAAACGCGGTGGACCATCAGATCTTTGAGACATTGGACGACTACAAGCTCTTCCCGATTTTTGGATCAGCGTGAATCACGGACATTCGTTAGATCTTTCCGAAATGAACGGTGCTGATAGATTGCACCTCTATCTTTCTCTCTCTACTATGGTATTTGAATTTTCAAGCAATGATTATGGTCTGCCCATCTCTTTTAATCCTGAGCGTTCAAAGAGCAATATCGAATGGCTTGTGTTTACTACGACCTCTCACTCATTTGAAGCCTTTTTTCCATATATTTTAATAGAGAAAACCATCGATGGTATTGTGTGTTTCCTTAATCCCTTACAAGCTTAATTTTAATCCCTAAAAATTAGGGATCCTTACAAGGCCCATGCAGGGTTCATTTTTTCCCCTAATGGAGCAAAGGTTTGATCAAAATCAATGCGTCTTTCGTGCACATAAGCCTTTGCAACAAGCCTAGCCTTATACCTATCAATTGTACCATCAGGTTTATATTTCAACTTGTATACCCACTTAGTGCCAATGGCCTTCTTTCCAAGAGGCAACTCACATAAAGACCAAGTACCATTCTTCATTATATCATCATTTTCAGATTGCATAGTAGTCATCCATTTTGCTAAATTTTGTGCTTCATCAAATGAAACAGGATCAGTCTCTTGACTCTTAACCATATACCTTGCCATCTCCATGAGTGACATGTTCTTTCGTTCAACAACTCCATTCTATTGAGGTGTATACAACATTGTACAATGGTGTTTTATCCCACGTTCAACTAGAAATGCACTAAAAACAGAAGACATATATTCCCCCCCTTGATCAGAATGGAGGGTGCCCATTTTACATGCTGACAGATTTTCAGCCAAAACCAAAACCTGTTTGAAGCACATGAACACTTTGGACTTTGCCTTCAATGGATACCCATGCATGCCTGGAAAAATCATCGATGAAAGCCACGAAGTAAAGATAATTCCCAAAAGAAGGTGTCTGCATAGGATCACAGACATCACTATGTAAAAGCTGCACTTTTTGAGTAGCCCAAACTGAACCATCTTTTGGAAAGGATGAATGCTGCATTTTGCCCAAAATATAGCCTTCACAAACATGTTTTTCAGGTGCCTCAAGTTTGGGCAAAGAGGACACCGTCTCAGATTTCTGTAGGCATAGCAAACTAGCAAAATTCTGATGACCAAAGCGTGCATGCCAAAGCTTTGCATCTGACATAGCCCGAGAATCATTTACTACACATGCCAAATCATTTACAGATCTTTCATAGTCTATGAGCTTATACAGCCCACGAGATAAAATGCTAGAAGCAATAACCACATCGCCATTTGACAGATCATGAACTGTACACCTGTCATCAACGAATTTCATAACCAAGCCAATCTTGGCTAATGCAGAAATTGATAACACGTTCTTCTTGATCCCTGGCACAAATAAAGCATCTGACAAAGTGAAAGAACTACCATCAGTAGTAGTGAAAATGATCTTACCAACTCCCATAATAGGATAAGAGGAGTTGTTGGCGCATGTAACAGTATTCCCTATAGGGGCAGGCTGGAGTGAAGAGAAGAAACTGCGCTACGAGGTAATATGTTTGGTCACCCCACTATCAAAATATTGAACATCTGAGTCTACTACAAACATGCACTGCTCATGAGAAGATGGGTCAAAAATACAGAGAGTATTAAACGCCCATTCTTCTTTTTGCACAACATTAGTAGACTCTGTTTTTGGTGTAGAGGCCTGTGCAACAACCATTCCAGACTCTTTCTTCTTTGCCTCTTTAGCAGCTAGTTTTGGACAGTTCTTTATGATATGATCATTGCCTTTACAGTACTTACAAAACAATTTCTGCTTTTCTAATTTCTTCTCATCTTTATCTTGCTTCTTTGAATGTGCAAGATTAGTAGATTTTTGCTTACTAGTTGAAGAGATCCATTTTCCTTTGCCCATCTGACTAGCCAGGAAAGCTTGATCTGCAACTCGTATAATGGACTTGTTCTGCCTGGACTGATCTTCCTGCAACAGAACAGAGACTAACTCCTCAAATGATAAGACATTTGGATTGCCTTTCATCATCAACCAAAGAGTAGAAGCAAAACTCTGATATGAATCAGGAAGACCATTTAGAACGGTCTGCACAAGTGAGCTATCTGGTATAACCTCATCAGCAGAAATCAATTGTTCCTTCAAGTCTTTGATCTTCGTTAGGAAACTATTCATAGAATCACCTTCATTAATATGCTCACTCTCCAACTGTTTTCGGAGGTAAGCAACACGAGCCTAATTCCTAGCTTGGTATAATTTGGTAAGTGTATCCCAAACATCCTTAGCTGTTCTGCAAGAGCGAATGTGAGGAATAATGGCATGTTTGACAAACAAAGCTATCAATGCATGTGCTTGGGCATCTTTGCCATCCCAACGAATCTGCTCTGCAGTAGGTGCAGCAGAAACCACAACACGAACAACAATATGCAGTATATCATCATCTTCGACACCTTTTGCATGAGCTTTAGTACCTGTAGTTGTAATAGTTGCAAGTGTGATAGGACGTTTTTCGACACCCTGCACAATGTTCCACATTCCTTTTGCAACCAACACATGTCGCATCATATAAGCCCATAATGGATAGTTGGTACCATCCAACTTATCCTCAACAGTCAACATACGGAATACATCACTACTTTCATCCATGGCTGGTGACTAAAATACCTTGATGCAGAAAATTGACTGTATCTCAAAAAGCTGAATAGAACTGCCCAGACGAATTCTACTAGAATTGTAGCAGACTTCGAGACGCTTATACTGGCGAACAGAAATGGGTATATACCTTTGGCACAAAAAGATGAAATAGCCACAAGCGCTACAATAGTGCGTGTGGAGGCCGAAACGAGCTGAGATCATGATTTAAGCACCACATAGCGGCGCAGTTTTGATCTTGAAAACATGCTAAGTATGCTCACAAAAATTCGTGCGATTCTGAGACTACAAACGAAGGAGTGTCAATGGCGCCCTAGATGAAGCGATGACCTGCTTTGATACCAATTGTTGGAGTTAGACGTCTGCGGGAGCATGCGAACAACACAAGGAAGAAGAAGAAGCTTGGAGCACAACACACAATACTGAATGTATTACTAGAGAATGTACAAAGATAAGTAGCCCATTAGGGTAATAGGTGTATATACAAGCCGGGGAAAAAAACCTCCTAAAGAGGGAGAAAAGTGTCCCAGCAGTCCTAGTGTGTTCACACACATCATTACCTAAATATATCAACAAATGATAACAACATCAATAATCCATAGAAGTCATACATCTAAATAATAGAGGAATCGACAAAGAAATTTTTTTCCAAGTCTCCTTAGAACGACATCATGCTTTATAAGGCTTCAAAGTTTTTTATTTGGATCCATATTTAGTTTTTCGTCTTTGATTCTTCATAATCATAGCCATCAAGGTAGATTTTTCATAGCAATGTGTGAGTGGCTAATTATAGCTAGTGATTAGTCCAGATTGTCCATGTTCGAGGCATTGGTTGTCATGGTTCAAGAATCGAATGGAATGTGAAAAGTTTCTCGCAACTCTTCATTGAGTCTCATTCATGCACAAAAATAGTCTTCTCTTGAATTTGCACCATGCTTTACGGAACTTGAAAACTAGAGATTTTAGGAAAATATCTATAATTTTTATAAACGTCTCACCATTTCTAGAAGCATAAGGACGATCAATCTCTCCCAATTCACTTTTTCATAATGACCATATTTGCATTTAGTGGGAGATTTTTTCTATTTTTTTCCATATGAAAAGCCGAATAGATATCATCCATGTGTATGTGTATTTGTATGTATAATATGGTTGAATAAAACATCGACTCTTGATGAGACACAAAATTTATTGAGGCTGTGTTATAATTCCTTTTATTGGTGTATCTTTCGTAGGTCTATGCATGCTACTATATACGGGATCCAAATTGCATAGCAAATGGAAATTTAGTGTGTCAGAGGTGAAAAAGCTCCCCTTCAATAATTAGAATAAGAGAGTAGGAAAGAAAACTCCCCTTCAATATTTAGAATAAGAGAGTGTGAAGGATTCTTTTGTCAATCCTTGTGATGTAAGCATTCAAGTATTTGTAACTTATCTTTGAAGCTCTTTTCTTATATTTTTCTTATCTTTGAAGCTCGTTTCTTATACTTGTTCTCAGTTATCTTATGTTTCCATAATGTGTGAATGCTATCTGGCGATTCGTCTACGTTTGTCCTCTCTTTCGTTCGTTTGAGGTTTTGCTATGAAGCAAGAGGAGTGAAATAAATGAGAGAAGATCATACACAGTACTTGGTTTCTTGGCCATAAATCGCTGATAAAGCTTCAAATCTGTCATTGAGATCGTGGAAGGAATTGGGTAACTTATGGATTGAAAATTTGAATGCTTTTTTAATTAGATTTCACTGTAGCATAGGTGAACTTCTTGTTGTTTTTATTAAGTTCAATAATGATCACTTTTGACAACCTTTGTGGCGTTTAATGTGGCACTCCTTGTTATACATTTTTCCAATATTTGATTGCTCTATCATACTGAATTTTTTATGTTCAATAAGTGTTTCTACAAATACCTGTTTCTAAGTCATCAAGGCATTGAATTGTCTTCTCCTTGCGAGTCGTATAAAAGTCCTTTCCATTGTTAAAAGAAAGAAAGAAAAAAAAAATCATTCACTTTAAGCTTCATTCTGAAATACAAAAAGCGAGCATGTAAATGAAAGGTTCCATAATTATGTAACTCTGTAAGCATGCAGTACACTACACATAACAATAATCATGCACACGATCCCCTACTTTTTCTCTTAACAAGAAATATGAACAGACATTTTATAGAATGAAATTTCCTTCCAGTTCATGGTATTTTCTTCATTGTCTATAACATAAGTTTTTGGCTAATAATCAAGTTGATGCAGTGATCAAACTGGATATTCCGGTACAAATTGATACAATGTTGAAATATAAAGCTCTGTGACTTTTTTATGCAATAAGAGGACAGTCATCAATAATTATACGTAAGAATCAAATTTAGGGTGGTACAAGTAATGCTTTCAAGCTGATGAATACGTTTTGAAGGTAGATTTACTGAAAAAGAAGGGGTTGAATTTAAGTAGAAATTGGGGGGGGAGTATCTTAAGCAGAAATAATATAGTAAAATCGGGTTGGAAGGGATTTCCCAGACGGTACGGTTTCTGCAATACTGGATTAAGACCTTAATAACCACCATGGACGCTGTAGTTTCTGCTACCAAGATCTGAGAGCAGCAACTTACCGATAGGACTGGAAAACAGAACATTTGGTGAATCACTGAGAAACATGTCTCCAGTAATCAGATGTTTGTCATCGTCACTCCTCAACCATGGCTGCTGTAGATGTGACGGATGAGAACCATAGGAGGCAATCGGTGTCGTAGGTGTGTCGCTAAGCTGCATTGCTGATTCAAAATCATCCATGACTGTTGTAGCGGGCTTAGATGGCACGTTGATATGTCCAATCCGCTTTAACTTTGCAGGTGATTGTAGACCAGGAGAGATAACTGCGTCAAAGGCGATCCCAGCACGATCACTTGGCTGCATCCTTGGCTGATCAAGCTCATACTTCATTGTCGATGTTGGATAAGCGGTAAGGCTATGGTGTAGAACCTGCGGCTGTGCGACATCGTACTTCGACACTTCCGCCGTTTTAGGCGGAAAACGGTCATGCGAATGTCTGATATCAGATTTCTCGGAAACTGAGAATATGGGATCATCGAGTAGGTCAGTTCGATTTGGCACCCTCTCGCCGACAGTGAAATGGATGGTTAGCTCGCCATGGAAAGCACCTGTGCTTGTCTTTAGAGGGTATCTCTTCACAGAAGTCTCGTTCGGCTTGGCTGCCGTGGTTATATCCATGAACGGAATTCTCGCCTCGCAGACAAATTTTGTGCCCATCACGCTTGAGAGTGTGCCTTTGGTGAATATCTCCACCGTCATAAAACCTTCTCCTAACTGATAAACCCGCTCAGGCACGAAGAAGCCCACCTTCTCATTCCAAATGGGGTTCGTCCCATTGACAGCGTCGAACTTGGTCTCATATTCCATGAACGGTGGGAACTTGAGTTTCGCACATGTCACCATCTTGCTAAGTAAATTCACATTCTCGATATCATTTGCTGAATACAAGGTAATATAAACGAACCTCCCCTCCGTTTTCTTTTCCATCTATCTTCCGAATGCACTCCCTGTAATGATCTGCATAACCAGGATGGACAGAATGAGAACTCCATGCTCTCTCTCTCTCTCTCTCAAACACACACGTGTATGTCTGTGTCCGCTCGCGCACGTGTGTCCACACTACACCGTCCACATTACATGTATAGACCGACGCATGGCATGAATGATGAATCCCTTCATGTGCGCTAGCAAAGAACCAGATACATGCGCTCGGATAACATGAATGGTTGAGAAGTTGAAACTTGAGACCATAGCCACTCAAAGGAGAGTAAAGACGTGTTTGTGTGTGTGTGTGAGAGAGAGAGAGAAGAGAGAGACCACGTGTTATATCGATTTCACCAAGTAGAGCGTAAGATTACTCTAACGCAAACGATGAGAGTCGCAGAAAAGTAGCTGTTGCCTCAGTACACAGAAGTAAGCGCAACAGAAAATTGCTATGTTCCAGACGAGAGGCTCGTCTTATCTAGTCCCTTCCCTCCCCCCCTCTCTCTCTCTGTCTGTCTGTGCGTAAGGTTCAAATCTCCTTTTCTGCACGCCACGCACACACATCTATCCTATGGGTGCCTTATGTTGGAAGACGGGAATCATCTCTCGCCCTGGGATCAGGATTCAGAATACGCAAGGCACTTTAGCTTTCGTCTCCTTCACCGTACACTTAAATGACATATACCATGTTTTCTGCACGCGTTAGGTTGTGTCAACTTTTTCTCCTCTCGGTTAACAATTCGAGTCGCTAGGGTTCTAGGGTTTCTCTGCTTCTCTGCGTGTATGCCTGCGATCCTCGTCGGCAGCATCGTCTCTTTCAGTCCTAGAGTGCTAGTCTCCTACAAAGTTTGCTGATCGGAGCACTTCCTTCGCCTTCTTCTCCCCTTTGGGGGGAGATGGCTTCTTCAAGAAGCGCTTGTTAACGGGTTTTCTGTTAGCTACCAGAACCAACCGCTGGCGATGTGTAAAGAGATTAACAAGAACGATTCCGCATGCTATGCTGGAGCGCTCAGGTCGCCGACCAGGTCCTACGCAGACACAACAAGATCATCGGTATCACCCTGTTTACGGAATATGATAGTCGACAATCCTTATAGACTAGTTATTAACTCAGAAGGTAACCCAGAAGATGACGATGCTCTTGTGATCGACAAAAACTCAGTCGACAACTTGCAAAACCAACTTCATGAAAAGCTTGTTATTGGGCTCTCCCATGGCCCAAGACTAGCTCAAGATGCTTTAAAAAATTGGATCAAAGAGAGTTGGGAAAGTAGAGGTTTTTTGTCAAGCATATCCAATACCTTCCAAAGAGTTACTTTCTTTTTTGAGGAAGTGAATAGTGCTCTACATGTTATTCTGAAGGACAATGATTAATCAAGAACACCTCAGTCACCTTTTTCAAGTGGCATTTAGGATTTAATCCACGAGGTCCTAAGCCGACTAAAATACCCATTTGGGTGGAATTTCCAGATCTTCTTGTAGAATTTTATCCGTGAATCGAAAGTCTCGGTTCCATGATGGGGAGAGTCCTATGGCAAAAACGTAGGAGTAGTGAGATAAGCCCTAAGTGGGACCCTCAGATTATGGTTGAAGTAGATGTTTCAAAAGATGTGAAGACCTCTATTGTGATTAAACGCTCAAATGGGAAAGTCCTTCATGAGAAAAAGGTTCTCTATAGAAATTTACCTAATGCCTGTTTTAATTATTATAAACAACTACCCTTTGCTAAAAGTTGCTAAAGATTCGACAGGTGCTCAAAATGCGAGAACAAGCACTCAAGAAAAAAAATTGACTGTCCAAAGCAACAATAATACCACATTTGTTGGCATATTTTCTATAATATTCATAACTCCCTTGTCATGTCTGATCATAAGTCCTTGATTGTGTCTTTAAAGATGGGGAGTCCTTCTTTCAAAGCTAGATGGCCCCACTTAGATCCTAACCTCCTTAAGTGCCCTAGTGTCATTTCCAAGACCAAAGATATATTTTCTCATCATTTTATTATAGGCACCTCCCCTGCCATAGCCAGGGAAAGATCTGTCAAAGACATCCAAAAGCTTTTTACCTACTATAGGAATCTAGCCAAGAAGATTAGAGAAAAAGAAGAAAGATATTATCAAAGAGATATCTAGGTTTAATGGGAATGTAACATCTCAAAACTATATTGATCACATCCATAAGCTGAATTGAGAGAGTTATCTTGAAGCTAGTATGTCTCTGGCCTCTTTAAGAGAGTATTGGCTTGCAAAGTTGGATAGGCCTAACAAGGAAATATACCCTTTGATGAAAAAGAAAAAAATCAGGGATTACATCCCCTTGCTAAGGAAAAGGAATCGTGAAATTGCTATCAACATTAAGGAGAGTCTACAAGAGGCCATGTGCTTCTTTAATAATGTTTTCTCTAGTTCTCCCAAGTGTGGGGAGGATATTTAGAGAGCAAGAGCCACCATTCCTCTTAAAAAGGAAAAAATGATTCCTCAAAGCCTAGTTGACATCTTGGACCTACCCCTCACTACTCGTGAGATTAAAGAAACCATTGGTAATTTAAAACCCTGTAAATCCCTTATTATTGATTGAATTCCTAATGATTTTTTCTTAGTATTAAAAGCTTTTCTTGCCCCTTTTATTCTTTTTATTTGGAATGAGGATACTACTAAAGGTTTTCTTCTCATTCATATAAACACTGGTGTGATTAGGCTCATTCACAAAAAGGGAAACAAAGATGAGATCAATAACTAGAGGCCCATTACATGTATTACCACGATTTATAAAATCTTTGCCTCTTCCATAGCTAGACGCCTCAGCGCTATTATGGACCAAATTATTCTTCCTGAACAAAAAGTATTTATATACGGTAGATATATCTTGGATGCTATCATCACCTTATGGGAAGGTATGGAATGTGCCAAAGAGATGAACGAAGTCTTCTATTTTTTTTTAAGTTGGTTTTGATAAGGCTTATGACAGAATTCAATTGGACTATATCCTCCAATCCCTTTATGACATAGGTGTTGGTAGAAAATTCATCAGATTTGTGAGTATCCTGTTTGACAATGCTCATTCCATTATTCCATGAATGATCACCTTTCAAATCCCTTTAAACTCAGAATCTCCATCAGAAAAGGCTATCCTCTTGCTCCTCTTTTTTTTTCCATCCCTAATGCTTCCTCTCATATTTATCTCCAAATGTTTGCAGATGACACTAACATCCTCACCAATGTTGATTTTGTTTCTCCTACATCCTTTCTTGATGTTCTTGTAGATTGATCCACTAAGGTAAGGAGTATTCATAGTTTCACAAAGATCCATGTGGCAAGGGCTAAAGGATTCTTGGCTCGTAAAGAAGCATCCTTGGGAAGGGAAGCCCTATGTTGCTTACATTGGGTGCAAGGTTGGTAGACATTGTTGACTTATTCCATCTTGGGTAATCCTTTGACTATTTGAGATGACAAAATCCTTGGTAAATATGAAGTGTGGTCATACCTTTGATGCCATATAAAGCTAGATAGAAAACCATTAAATAGATTGTAGGAGATTTTCTATAGCCCCTTTTCTTCTATGCCTTGTGTGATGATGTCTTTGGTTTTCTGCTCAATCACCTTTACAAAATTATTATCAAATGACACTTGTTTATCATGACCAATGACTATCTTAATTGATAGTAAATTCATGCATAAGTTAGGGAACAAATAATACATTGGATAATGATTTGCATTCCACTTGGTCATTGGTGATTTGTACTTTGCCTTTTCCTTTGATTAGTAGGCTCCTTTTGTTGCCTAGGTAATATTTGCTAGTATGGACTTCAATATCTTGAAAAGAATCCCGATCTTTACACATGTGCGATGTCACTCCACTGTCAAAGATCCATTCTTGAGAAGAACTTGAAGTTCCTAGGGCATCGGCTTTTGTTGAAATAAAGAGTCAGTGGAACAGTGAGACCTATGCTGAGAGGGTTTTGATGGGTTCCTGGAGTTAGAGGGCTTTAAGGTGTGCTTCTTGTCGTAAAATTTCTCCACGTGCCCTATTTTTCCACAGAAATTACAACTAAAGTTCTTTGAGGAATTGTTGGATCCTTGCTTGGGTGCATTGTTAGTATTATGACTAGCATGTTTTCCCTTGTGAAAGGGTCGATGAGCCTCCATGGCTGACTCTTGTAAGGAAGTCAACTTTGCTTGCGAGTTTGGAAGGAGCAAAAGTCGACAAATGTGTTCATTCCAGCTTTCCTTATCTGGCTCTCATTCGGTTCCTTCAACTATCTCTTAGAAGAGGTTTGTATAGAGGTAGGCCCTAATGGTGTCCTTCCATAGATTGCAATTTGTTCCATTGATTCTTTCATCTTTAACATGAGTATTGGCCTAAAGGAGGGTAAATACAATTGACTTGAGGATGTTGCATTCAAAATCATTGACATGGTTGCTATCAAAATGAAGTTACCACACTTGCAAAAATTTGTATAAAAATTGAGATGGGTTAGGGGGCTTAGAGTAGCCCTACACTTGTGAATGAGACATCTTGGAGAGAGGGGGGCTTAGAATAGCCTCCTAGGCACACACAAAATACTCCTCTTTCTTATATTTTTGAGTTACAAGGTTGGGCATTTAGTGCCAAAATGTGCCAAAATAGAGTTGGTACTCTTGAAGAATACATTATAATTGCTTACAATGTGCTTGGGTTGGAAAAAAATAAGTATTGAACCCTTGGAAAAATTACAAGGAAACTCTTTACGTAATGCCAGATGGAGTTCCACAAAGTAAGAGTGAAACCCTTGGAACAATACAAAATGACCCTTTTACAATAAAAGTTACCAAATTGAATAATGAAAGGTAGAGGATCTCTTGATCAAAACATGTGATGCCAAATGAAATAGAGGCTTTCAAGGAGTGTTAAGACATTAGATAGGCAAGGTACACAATTTAAGTTCTTTAGGACCCTTCACTTTCTTCGAAAGAAATAAATTGAGAGCTTTGATTATTTAAACTTCCCCTTAAATTGAGGTTCACTTTTGGAGAATCCGATGCATAAGTGAATGCAAACAACTTTTAGAAATGATACTTAGGTGGAGATTTTGACATCAGGGATGATGTCAAAATGAAAGTGCAACTGTCATCCCTCTAGAATCATGCACAAGCATTTCTGTCATATCATGTGATATAGCAGTGTTCACATAGCCATGAATACAACCCAATTCATTTGTGGTGTGGTTGCAAGATATATTCCACATGCAATGAGCACTGATTATTTCTCATAATGAATGTACTAAATACATAGCTATTGGCTCCACCGAATTCAATGAACTTGAGAATAATAAACACCTCGGCATATGTTGGTTTTTGATAGTGCTTTAGTGGAAGATGCATATCATGGGTAGGTTGACACAGAGAACAGAAGCCGAATGTTTGTGAATATCAGTCCTAGGAAGTCAATATTGCACTTCTTTCTCTGCTCCGATCTCTCTCTCACTCATGCTCAAAAATTATTCTTAGGATATGACTGGATCAGATATTGAACACTCGCACATAGATGGAACATGTAACTACAGTACAAAGAGGCATCTCTCTCTCTTTCTCTTTGTCAAGAGAAATGGCATAGATGTGTTGCACTATGTCCACCAACTTGCTATCTTCTCAATACACATTCAAATTTCAGAGAGAAGCCTGCAGATGATGAAGAATGGAACACTTTCTCTTTAGTGCTATGTAACTATGTGTCAGTGAGCATAGGTGTGTTGAATCCTACATATAATTCTCTTTAGCGCTATGTGATCGTCAAAGATAGACTTCTTATAGGTCATAACCTTCTAGGCTATAGACTACAGAGATGCAGAAGGTCAGTTTTTTCGTATTACTTGGTCTTTATAGGGTAAGTGTGCCATCACAAACGAGGGTGACATGTTCAACAATGGCATGGTTGTGTGTTGGAGCTCAAAGAGTGTGTAGTCGGGATGCTGTGAGCATGTGATTAATGCAATGAGTCCACAACAAGGTGCAAGGTGAAATCAAGATGGAGCAACTAATTAAAATCGCATGCTAGTGCATTCAAGGAGACTCCACGGTCCGGCATTGATGATGGTAACCATTATATAGTCAAATAACTTGAGACAATAGATTCTACAAATGCACTAATGCATTGTGTTGATTGATCTTACTATAGATGATTGAGAGAGGCATTGATGCACTGCTACACAATAGATTCTACAGATGCACTAGTGCATTGTGTCGCTTGATCCTTCTAATGTTTGCTTTAGAGGAGGGGAGAATGTGTTCAATCAGTACAACCAATGTGTCCTCACAACACTAGAGGGATTGATCATGCACCAATAATTGTACAAGCGTTCATGAAGACTATAAACAAATGTGATGTCTATTATCAACTCCACAAATGTTCCATGCCAAAATGAACACTGTAAAAGGATGAGGTGCACTACTCTTGTATCATCTAAGAGAGATTGAACAATCAAAGTGTTTATAAACACTTTAAATATGAGGAGATGCACCAACTCCACATAAAGATTACAATAATGAACCACTAGATGCCACCACAAATAGGGTGGGAGGGTAGGAAAATGGGGATAAAGGGAAGGAACAATGATGAAGAATGAGGGGCGAAAGCGTGGAAAAATGGGAAAAATCAATCCCTAAAGAGAAAAATTGATAGCAAAAGCTTCTCTCAAGAGGAGAACACAAAACCACCAACACCACAATGACCAGCAAACTCCTCACCAATACCTCCACTTAATGCTCTAATACCATGTAGAGATTACCTGCACAAAAGCAAAATGAAAAGAAGAGTACTCACAAAATAAAGAGTGTGAGAGACTCAAAGTGAGTAGACCAAGAAATGGATAAACTCACATGGATTAGAAATGAGCTTGCTAGAGCATGGAGTAGGCTCCTCAAGCTTCTAACAAAGTACAAATGGGGGGAGATTGAAGGGCTTTGGTGTGAAGAACAAGAGGAGCAAGGACGAGATGGAGGGAGAGAGAAGAAGAGAAGAGACACGCATAGATGTGTGGGAGCCTCGAAACCCACATAATGATCTCTCTTGAGGCAGCGCTATATATATGATGTATATATATGAATATGGGGTAAGGTCACATGACCCTTACATCCCCAAAAATCTCCCACTTAAGGATCAATGTGACCATAAGTGGTAAAACATACAAAGAATGATGTAGGACTATACGACAATGTATAGGAAGAGTCCGAATCTCAACCCATATGGATCAACCTACACCAACTACCTCAAACAAGGTGTATCCATGCACCTCAAATTGCTCTAGACTCATATCAATAAGAGTCGAGCTCACATCTGACTGATGCAAGAACTGATGAAGTTCTTGCAAAGCTCCCACTCGCTCTATGCCTGTGTCAATGACAACTCCAAGTGCAAATGCTCCAATAGCAGTTGCAACGCCTGGTCTCGAGCATAATAACTCATACATGAGACTCCCGAATGATGACAAAACATGTGCTATCCTAGCTAACCTAAGTATATCAGCCATGCTTGTATCCAAGGCATCCAAAGCACTATCATCAAGACCAACATGTCCTGATATATCTATGTCAACATCTGCCATGAGCGAATCCAAGAATGACTGCATGATTGCTGACTCATCAACATCTAGATCAGTCATCCTATCAACCAAGGATGTGTCTAGATGTGCATCTCGAGAGTTAGTATGATCTATCATACACTGTGTATCATAAGAGCTATCCTGCTCTACCACACCAAATGTATCATCATGCTCCACATGAGCTAACTGCACAACATCAACACCAAGATCAAAGTGATGATCACACTCTAACTGAGTATCATCACAATGCTCTACATGAGTATCCACATCATGCTCTAAAGCATCCAACTGATCATCCAAAGTGTGCTCCACAAGATCATCCATATGATCAATAAAATCATGCTCTATATAAGCATCATGAGCATCCAAAACATGTTCTATATATGCATCTATCTGAGCATTTGAATCCTGCCATACATGTGCATCATGAATGTCAATAGACCTATCTGTAGGTAGACAAAATGAGACATGACGAGTCTCACATTGCACATAAGGCTAAACTCCCACTAAGACGAGACTCTGTCTCACATGAAGTACCTGCAGTAGATGCCTATGCCCAATCCTAGCACCTCTGACAAGCATAAACGCTGTCCCAACTGCAAATGAAAATGATGCTCACCAAAGAATGCATAATATCTACTCTCCTGTAACTCGCTAAATGAAATCAAGCTCATAGGGAATGAAGGCACATAGCATACATGTCTGAGCATAAGTGATGCTCCACTAGGTAGCATAAGGAATACATCTCCTACACCCTCAATGTCATATGTCCTACCATCAGGCATGTGCACACATCCACGAATCTCATCTGAGAATCGACAAAACCACTCATGATGTGGAGTAACACGAAAACTTGCTAATGCATCAAGCAACCAAGACATATGTGTGCTCTCCAATGAACAAGAGGAATCATGAGATGAACCATAGGAGAAAGTGATATCACCATCACTAGCATAATCAATTGCCATAGAATTTCTTGAAATCACTACCTGACCTACATCACGTGCATATCTCTGGCATCACCATCGCATCCGCTTAAAGAAACACCATCAAATATGACCCTCATGACCACAATGCCAACATCGAAGCTCTAAATGTGATCTATGTCTCACATGAGTCAATGGACTCACATACATATCATGTAGTCTCTACCATAATGCACTACTCGTCTCCTCATACATAATAGACTCATATATAGAATCCACAAGCTGTAACCGGATAGTGGAGATGGCCAATGCATCCATACTCATCCATACATGGTCGGGCATATGAGGAGCTCTCTGTGCATCTCTATGCACATACATGTGTAACCCTGCACGAACTAAAGTATGCCACATCTGAGCTTTCCATCTCTGAAAGTCAGTACCATCAAACTGAGAGACACCATGCTCATAGTCCAAGAGACTAGCAATGTAACAAGAGACTAGAAATAATACTCTATCATAAATAGGATCACACATGCATATCCATATGCATAACTCATATCACAAATGTCTTGCTGGAGAAGAAACTATGTGAACCATCTGTCACATAACCATGCATCTAGCATGCACATAAAACCATGAGCATAAGCTTGCTCACCAAGTCTCCAAACTGATCAAGTAGATATGAAAGAATCCTAGAAAAATTTGACAAAGTATCCCCTATAAACTGAGCAATCAAACAAGGTAACCAATAGCAAAAGAACAATGAGTAACCTGTCACCACCTGTCACTGATCCAAACAAAGATAATGGCAAATACACATGCCAAAAACTAATGGCAATACATGCCAATATAATGGCAATACACCTCCCACTCAAGAATAAATATTGCAAGATGGTCCAACTTTTCACGAACAATGTGTGACCGATTCCAAGTGAATGGAGATAATCAATTATCCAAAGCTATCACATAAGCTTCAAGATCCACTAGAGCTCTCTTCTAGCATAAAAGTTGTCAAAATTTCAACAGCATCTCCATTGTAAAATGGACTCTGAACCAAATAAACCATGTGGGAATCACCATCCACATATACAAAGAATCACAATGGCATATACATATCAATCAATGACCAAATGCTAATAACGGTGACAAACGAATGTATAACTCAGGCTCCAATTTGGATCATGTACCTGTAAAGAAAACAAAGATACAAGTACCATCCAAGATCTATAATCAACTTTCACAGAATTGTGTGCAACCGGTAACTAAGTCCATAACCAAGTGGCATAAGCAAGATATCGACCATAATGCCACTATACATCCATGATCAAACTCATGATGACATAAACCTCAAAAAAGAGTATACCACAATGTCATCTTACATGCCACACACATGACAAGATCATGCTCTACTCTCATATGGAGGAGCTACCACAGTGATCATACATGTACATTGCCTTGAAACTCTGAAAATAAGAGCTTTCACACCAAAAAATCTCTCTCGAAGAAGTTCCAAACCAAAAAGAAACTCCAAAAGCAACTAGGGTTGTTTTGGTGAAAATATGTTGCTCTGTGTTTTGCTAGTTTAGAGGTGATAACTTGTGAATCTGAACTTTTCTTCTTCTAGAAAACTTCAAGAACTTTTTCGTTGCTACATAAGGAGATAAAGGACACCTTAATCGGAGGTGCGTAGCTCAAGGTATGCACAAAACAAGCACCTACTGTCAATTTCACTTTCACTTGCAACACTACTGCTCTATATTTTGTAGTTTCGATGACCTTGCACTCAGAATTTGAATCTCTCTTCTTTTACAAAGTTGTAGAGCTATTCTGAGCTACACATAGAAAGTTGAATTGTCTCATTCCGATTTGTAAAACTCAACTTATAGCCAAAGCACTAACCTACTATCCAAGTGATTGTAGATTCATCTTCTACATCAGTATGCATATTTCATATTTTCAACACTGTAGCACTCTGAACCAGGTTCTGCACTCTTCTAAGATGTTGTAACTCTCTCTGTTAGATATGCAAGAAACTTTAAAACGAATCAATCGGAGCTTCCTAGCTCGAGTTATGGCCGAAATACAGAACTGCTATGGAGAGATGACGACCTTCACTTTCACCTCTTGTGACATAAGCTTCCATTGGAGCTTATTGCACACCAACCTTCAACATGTTCTGATACCAATGAAGGTTGTGGTGTGCAGAACAAGAGGAGCAAGGAGGAGATGGAGGGAGAGAGAAGAAGAGAAGAGACGCGCATAAATGCGTGGGAGCCTCGAAACCCACATAATGATCTCTCTTGAGGCAATGCTATATATATATATATATATATATATATATATATATATATATATATATATATATATATATATATATATATATATATATATATATATATATATATATATATATATATATATATATATATGAAAATGGGGGTAAGGTCACATGATCCTTACATCCCCAAAAGGAGATAACCTCCTTATATAGATTTGGAGGCTCTCTAAAGTACATCTCATCTGGGATAATTCCCCTCAAAGGAGAATGATTACAATGGTAGAAGCAAATGGCAAGATACCCAAATACAAAAGAGATACAATATAAAATGGAAATAAGTTGAAAATGGATTGCCTCCTAGATACAAAATGGAGATGCACTCATGCGGATACAAATGTAGACGATGTAGGAGCAATCATGTCATCAACAATTTTACCTTGCTAGTAGGTCCAAGGTTAACTATGCCAAAACTGGTTTTTGGTCTTCCAATAATAATGTTCCTGATTTTCTTCTTACTCTTGGATGTGAAAACATTAAGTATAACATTCTGTTTAGGCTTCTAGGTATACCTATGGATTTTAACATTACTAGCAATCAACGATGGGATTGGGTCATTAATAAGTTCAACTCTAAATTGTTCTTCTAGTACAACTCTCAAAGCAACTTGGCTCATAGGACGTTCATCTTGAACCACTACTTGCTTCCTACTTTGACTTACTTGCTTGTTAGAGTCCTACTAAAAAACAATTTTCTCAAGTTATTGCTCTGGCTCGTAGACTTTTATGTGGAGGTAATGCTTAAACTAATAAAATACCTAAATTTGCCTAGTCTATTTAGTGGCTTCCTAAATTTGAAGGGGGCTTAGATATATTGTGCCCTATTACAATGGTTGTAAATTTGTCTGCTAAATGGGGGCTCAAAAATTTGACCAATATTGATATCTAGTCATTGCTAATACATAGAAAATTACACCTTTTTCATGGCAAAAGTTACAAGTCATGGATTAACAACAATCTTTGGAATATTGTGGTTTCCCCTCATATATTATCTCATGTTGTAGTGTCCCTACTTGCAAGACATGGAATAGTTGGATGAAGTTCAAGATGGACTACTTTTCCCATGCTAAATTAATTAGCAACCTCAAATTTTATTTTGTAGGAATCACCATGGTTTGGGTGGCTTTCCGTATGGAATAACTCTACAGTGACCATCAGAGATCACAAATGCTTTAAACATGGAATCACTTCATGGGAGAAATTCATTATTGAAGGTGAGTTGGCTTCTGACCATTATCTCAACTCTGTTTATTCTCTATCCATGGGATATCAATAGATATTCATCAAGCTCAAAGAGCTCTTGAAGCATATAATGGAGATAATTCAAATCAAAGTGATTGGAATAGCTGAGGTGGCATGCTCAAGAAATTCAAGAATAATAGAGGATCAGTTTCCAAAATATCTGCTAAGCTCAATAAGAGATGGAACCCTAACTAAAATAACCAATAGTGGAGATACAATTTTTTTTGTATTTGAGCCTTTCCCATCCATATAAAACACTCATTCTTATAATGGCTCATTCCCCACAATGGTCTTTGGATAGGTAACATAGTCAAAGTGATTAAACCTAATGAAGGTAACTGTGTATACTATGGAAAGCTAGAGGATTCTTCCCATCTGTTTTTTACTGTAACCATGCCAAGAATTTTTGGCATATTCTAAAACCTTATATGGAACTCAAACAGATTAACACTCTCAGTCACAAGGAGTTCTTGTTTGTGTCGTAAAAAAATGGATGTCACTCTCTAGAATCTATGGAGAAGCTCCATTATTTGGAACATATGGATAAGCACAAATCAAGATGTTTTCGAATAAGGGAAGAGAGTTTTTATCCTCTCTCTCAAAAGTTCGTTGAGAAAAATTGGTGAACAATGTATCCTAGATATCAAAGATGTGCCTAGTCTTGATTTTAAGCTCTATGATGTAACTAACCATATACACCCCAAGAGATGGAAAGTGTCCTTATGTCCATGTATTTTAAGGATAGATTTGTCATGCTATTCACATTGTAATTTGGGCTGCATGTTTGCCCTATAATTGTGGAATTGGGGGCCTACCTCCTACATAGTATGTAGTTCCTTCATCAATTTAATGTCTCTCTTTGTTGCTTCAAAAAAAAAAAAACTTTTTCTCTGATGGTGAACATTTGTCGCTCTCGACCTATTGCAATGATCATGGGCAAAGAGTCAACTTTTTCTCTGATGGTGGACATTTGTTGCTCTCGGCCTATTGCAATGCCTTTGAGTAGGTTTTATCAGTGTCTTCTTCGACCAGTTCTTTCTTTGTGTCACCTTCGATTAGTTTAAATTCATGTAAGCTTTTCTTTGTGAGATACCAAGAACTCATGAGTATTATACCCCTTTCATTTGTAGAGTTGTTCTTTCAAATAATTCATGCAAAACAAATAACAGTTGTACTCGAAGGTCTTCAAAAGAAAGAACAATTATAATGGAGGATCCCATGTTTCGTGAGATATGGGGGGTCTCATGGGTACTATATTCCTTTCACCTGTACAATTTTTCTTTCAATTTAATTCAAGATATAAGGAAGGTTAAGCTTTGGCCAAACTTCCTCTTTAAAAAAAGGAACAACTATTACATTTCATTCACACCAACACTACAATTTTTACTTTTAAAATTGATTGGTTCAATCATCAAAAGATTCTTGTACTTTAAACTATGCAATCAAAGTGGATTAAGGAATTATGTTTAAAGTACTCTAGCAACATCAAACGATTGAACAATGGTAATACTTTTTTTAGACTCAAGATAAGGAATGTTTTTCACACACAAATGAAGGTTCAAGTCAAACTTTCATCAAGAAATGGGAAAATAGGTTAGTGATCCTTCAGTTTGATACTTGAGACTTGAATACTATTCTAGAAATAAAACTTTAAGAATCGTGTCCAAAAGTCAAGAAATTCTTTAAAAAACTAGTACAATAGTGCAATGGATTCCAGGATGAAGCATCTTCTCAAGTTATTTGATTCCTTAGAGGTATAATCAAGTAGTGTCTTCATTCTAACACATTGCAATTGTCAAAGTGGTTCTAATTACTCATCTTATGCTTAGAAGTATAATCAAGTAGTGGCTTCATTCTAACACGTTGCAATTCTCAAACCCAGTAACCTTCTCAAGCACATACTCAAATGAATGTCCGTATGGAAGCTCTGGATGAGACATCTTTTGAAAGTCCATAATAAGCATGAACATTGAAGCAAACGTTATGGTGGATAGAGTTTTATACATGATCTATTCTAATGATTTCACTTCCCATACTCCATACGTGCGAGTAACCATGAATAGGAGGTAGAGGGATTGCGACCTCACCTTAACATCACTTTTACACCATAGGCATGCAAAATGCCTAAAACAACTAACATTGCTTAGATGAAGAAAATTAAGCAAGAAACCCAAATGGTGAGAATACACTTCTGCAAAATCCTTTCTCTTCCGTAATGGACAAATGTTTTTCTACATTGCAGTTGAAATTCAATTATATAGTGTTGCTCAATACACTTCTTTCTAGGTTTTTTAAATTTTAGACTTTAACTATTAGCATTACAAGGATCTAGCTTACAATTTTCTTTATATATATATATATATATATATATATATATATATATATATATATATATATATATATATATATATATATATCACCAATGTCCCACGTAAGGATCAATGTGACCATAAGTGGTAACATATAGATAGAATGATGTAGGACTATATAAAAATGTATAGGAAGAGTCGAGATCTCAACCCATACGGATCAGCCTACACCAACTACCTCGAATAAGGTGTATCTATGCACCTCAAACTGCTCTAGGCTCATATTGATAAGAGTTGAGCCCTACACAAACCAATGTATGCCACATATGATCTTTCCATCTCAAAATGTTAGTGCCATCAAATCTAGAAGACACCATGCTGGCAATCTAAGAGACTAGAAATGTAACAAGAGACTAGAAACAATACTCTATCCTCAATAGGATCACACCATATGCATAACTCACATCAAATGTATCATTAGAGAAGAAACCATGTGAACCACCTATCACATAACCATGCATCTAGCAATTGGTCCTCGCATGAAAAATAGGATTTGCGCTAGATGCATGGAACTTACATTGTCTCCAAATATGGGAGGTTTGGAACTCACTAGTCCCAAATCTGTATACAATGCTTTTAACCATATTGCCTCTTGAGTTGCTATGGTCAAGCCTCTGTACTCTGCTTCAGTTGAGGATAAAGCAACTGTTGGTTGCTTCTTGGAACTCCATGACACTACCTTTGAACCTGCAAATGCTAAGTAACCAGATGTACTTTTTCTATCGTCCTTAGCTCCTTCCCAATCTGCATCTGAGTAGATTTTGATATCCAAATCTGAAGAGTAAGGATAGAATATACCTTCGTTGATTGTACCTTTGAGATATTTAAGTACTCTCTCAACCGCATCCATGTGTGGTCTTCTCGATGAGTGCATGAACTGACTAAGCACTCCCACACTATATGAGATGTCTGCCCTTGTATAAGTAGCATATATCAAGCTACCTACCAAGCTTTGATACTCTTTAATGTCTTCAATTTTCTCATCTTCATAAACACTAAGTTTATGATTCATCTCCAAAGGTGTACCTGCAGGTTTAGTGTTCTCCATTTTGAACTTTAGAAGAAGATCCTGAATGTATCTTCTTTGAGTCAAATACATTCCTTCATTTGTGTATATCACCTGCATACCTAGGAAATATGTGAGCTCACCTAGGTCACTGATTTTGAACTCCTCTTGCATGTGTCTCTTGATCCTTTGAATGCCATTTAGATCATCACCTGTCACAATAATATCATCTACATATACACATAGATAGATAACCTCATTGTGATCCCTTTTGTTGAATAGAGAAGGATCTCAGCTGCTAGCTTTGAACCCTTGATCTTGAAGATATGTAACCAACCTGTAATTCCAAGCTCTAGGAGCTTATTTCAATCCATACAATGCTTTCTTAAGTCTGCAAACATAAGATGGATGATTAGAGTTTTCAAAACCTAGTGGTTGTGACATGTATACCTCTTCACTTATCCAACCATTTAAGAATGCATTTTTCACATCAAGTTGGAGGAGTCTCCAATTCCTTGCAGCAACTACACTTTATCAATGTCCTGATTGTAGTCATCTTTGCAACTGGTGAGAGTGTTTCCTCATAGTCTATACCATGAGTTTGTGAGCATCCTTTGGCAACTAATCTTGCCTTGTACCTGCACACTGATCCATCTAAGTTTCTTTTAACTTTATATACTCATCTGCAACCAATTACCTTTTGATTTGGCAACATTGGAACCAAATCCCAAGTGTCCATTTCCTTCAATGCATATATCTCTTCTTTCATGGCCTTTTACCAATTAGGGTTTCCCTTTGCCTCTTCATAGGTTGAGGGCTCCTCTGAAATAGAGTCTTTTGCCAAGTAGATTGAATCCTTTGTAACAAATGTGGAATCATATCCATACCTTTCTGGTTGTACTCTCCAACGGATATTCTTTCGACACGATAGCCTTTGATGTAGATCAAATCCACCTCAAGCATAGTATAAGCTTGATGTTCCAACAGTCATAAATAACTTGTGGCCAAGTCCAAGTGAATGGAGATAAGTAATGATCCAAAGCTATCACACAAGCATAAAGGATCTACTAGAGTACTCTTCTAGCATAAAAGCTGACTAAATTTTGGTAGCATCTCCTCTATAAAATGGACTCTGGACCAAAATAACCATGTGAGAATCACCATCCACATATGCCAATAATTACACTGGCAAATGAGATATCAAATCAATGACCACATGCTAATAGAATAGCCAATCAAGGTGAAAAAGGAGTATGCAACTAAGGCTCCAATCATGATCATGTACCTACAAAAACAAGGATATAAGTACCAACCAAGATCCAAAATCAACCCTCATAAAATTATGTGCAACCGAAAAGTAAATCCATCTTCAAGTGGCATAAGCGAGATATAGACCACAATGTCATTATATATCCAATGATAATACCATGATCAAATGCATGATGATATAAACCTAAATAAGAATGTATACCATAATGTCATCTCACATGCCAAACATGTGACAAGATCATGCTCTACTCTCATATGGAGGAGCTACCTCACTGATCATACATGGAGAATGCCTTCAAGCTCTAAAAATAAGAGTTCGCACACCAAAGAATCTCTCTCGAAGAAGTTCCACAGTAAAATGAGCCTCCAAAAGCAATTAGGATTCTTGTGGTGAAAATATGTTGCTCTATGTTTTGTTGTTTCAGGGATGATAACCTCTTAGTTTGAATTTTGGCTCTTCACCAAACTTGAAGACTTTTTCTTGGCTATGTAACGATATATAGAACACCTCGATCAAAGATGTGTAGCTCAAGATATACACAAAACACGCATCTATTGTCAATTTCACCTTCACCTACAACACTATTGCTCAATATTCTGCATTTTTGGTGACCTAACACTCCAAATCTAGATCTCTATTCTTCTATAAAGTTGTAGTTGACTTCTTAAGCCACCCATAACAAGTTGAATCACCTCAATCTAATCTTTAGAATTCAAGTTACAACCACAAAACTAACCTATTTTCTAAGTGATTATAGATTCATCTTCTACATGAGTCTGAGTTTTATTCTTCTAGACTATATTTCTCTATCCCAATTATAGATAGAACTTTAAAACACTCCAATCTGAGCTGCATAGCGTGAGTTATGGCCAAAATACCAAGTAGCTATCGAGAGATGCCGACCTACACATTCACCTCTTGTGACCTAAGCTTCCATTAAAGCTTCTTGCACACCAGCCTTCAGCAAGCTCTCATACCAATGAAGCGCCTTAGTGTGCTAGAAACTCACATAATCATGTCTCTCTAGTCAATGCTCTATAAATGATGCATATATATGAATATAGGGGTAAGGTCACATGACCCTTACATCCCTAACAGATCTTTCACCTATGTGAGCTAATGTCTTGGGCCAAATATCTAAATTTGATAAATCAAAGGAAAATGGAGCTCATCTACTAGTAAGTAGAAATCTGCAAATGCTGCACATTTGAAGAACCAAGATAAAGATGAGAAAAAATCAGAAAAGCAAAAACTATTTTGCAAGTACTATAAAGGGAACAACTGGCTCCTAAAGAGGCAAAGAAGAAAGAGGCTGGAATGGTTGTTGTAGAAGCCTCTACACCAAAAATAGAGTCTGCTAATCTTGTGTAGGAAGAAGAATGGGTGTTTACTACTATTTGCAGTTTTGACCCATCTTCTCATGAGTAGTGCATGTCTGCAGTAGACTCAGATGTTTGGTACTTTGATAGTGGGGCAACAAAACATATTACCTTGCAGCGCAGTTTCTTCTCTTCACTCGAGCCTGCCCCTACAAGGAATACTGTTACATGCGCCAACAACTCCTCTTATCCTGTTATGAGAGTTGGTAAGATCATTTTGACTACTACTGATGGTAGTTCTTTCACTTTGTCAGATGCTTTATTTGTGTGAGGGATCAAGAAGAACCTGTTATCAGTTTTTGCATTAGCCAAGATTGGCTTGGTTGTGACATTTGTTGATGACAGGTGTACAGTTCATGATTTGTCAAATGGGGATGTGATTATTGCTTCTGGCATTTTATGTCGTGGGCTAAATAAGCTCATAGACTATGAAAGATCTATAAATGATTTGGCATGTGTAGTAAATGATTCTCAGGCTATGTCAAATGCAAAGCATTGGCATGCACGCTTTGGTCATTTGAATTTTGCTAGTCTGCTACACCTGTAAAAATCTGAAATTGTGTCCTCTTTGCCCAAACTTGAGGCACCTGGAAAACATGTTTGTGAAGACTGTATTCTGGGCAAAATGCAGCGTTCGTCCTTTCCAAAAGATGGTTCAGTTCGGGCTACTCAAAAATTGCAGCTTGTACATAGTGATGTCTGTGGTCCTATGCATCACCATGCATCAAGTAATTTTGTGGATTATTCCCTTATTGCTACAGCATGTAATGAAGATCCACTTTATTTTGAAGATGCATGTGACGATCCACAATGGATGAGTGCTATGCAATCAGAAATGGACTCCATACATAGGAATGGTACTTGGGAGTTATGTGAATTGCCAAAAGGAAAGAATGCCATTGGTACAAAGTGGGTTTATAAGATTAAGAGAAAATCTGATGGTAGCATTGATCACTACAAAGCTAGATTGGTTGCCAAAGGATATGCGCAACAATATGGCATTGATTATGAGGAAACATTTGCACCTTTTTCACACATGACTACCATTCGTATCGTGGTTGCATTGGCTGCCCATCGAGGTTCGAAAGTGCATCACTTGGACATAAAAACAGCCTTCTTGAATGGTAATTTGCAAGAAGAGGTTTATGTGAAGCAACCTCCTGGATTTGCTATGAAAGGGAAAGAGCATTTGGTTTGTCGCTTGCATAAACCCTTGTAGGGGTGCCATAGTTGAACAATGCAATATTCTTAGTGTCGTGGAGTTCAAAGATGAACAATCTACTTGATTTTCTTCTTTTGGGATCTTCTTGAATCCCTGACGTGGGTCTTCAACAAACGCTCCATGCTTGGTGAATCTAACCTTTAATCCCTTCTCAACAATTTTTCTTGCACTGATGAGGTTCTTGGTAATATTATGTACATAGAGTACTTTGCTCAATAAGTTCATATTATCATATGGAGTCTTCACATTACTTATCTCCTCAACTAGATGCCTTGCGTCATCTCTAGTCTGGACTTCATGCCTATTCCTTAGGCCCTCTAAATCTCAGAGTAAAGCCATATTTCTTGCCACATGATTTGAGCATCCATAGTCTATATAGAACACATATTCATATGCTTTACCTTCTTTCATAGTCATGTTCATGAGAAGAAGTGAGTCTTTTTGAACTTGATCATCTGCATAGTTGTTGTAGTCTCTCCTTCCTTTGTATCCTCTTCCTCTTTGATTCCTTGGATTCCTACAATATGTTTTTTTAATATGATTGGCTAGAACACATATGGCACATGATGATCAACCTTGAGCCCTGCCGCTACCTTGTCTACCTCCTTTGCCTCTTCTTGTTGAGTCTCTACCTCTACCTTTAAAGTTGACTTGAGAGGTACTACCTTCATCATCAAACTTCTTACCCTTGCCTTTTGTTATCTTTTCTTTTATTCTTATCTATATAGAGAGCAGACGATTGATTAAACTTTTGGTCATCTCATTCTTCATAAGGTTTTCTTCATGTGTGAAGAATTGCCCCATGAGGATGTTGAAATTAGGAACTTGCATGTCCATGTAAAGGTCCATGACTATGGTGAAGGCTTCCCTTTTTTCACCAGCCTTGATACCACTGATGACTTACCTTACTATTTGTTCTTCATTAATGACTTCTCCAATGCTTCCAAGCTAGTCTTCAATGCCCTTCATCTTCGTGATCAAATTAGTCACACTTTTCTTGGACATGTTCTTGAGTGTTGTAAACTCCATGCATAACTGATTCTTCCTTGCCTTGGTGCTTGATGAGAAGAATGCTTCAAGAGCATTCCATGTTTCTTGAGATGTATTGCAATTCCTAATGTGTTGAAGTAAGAAATAAGAGATATGTTTGAGAATGTACGACCTTGCCAAAGCATCCTTTCAGCACCGTGCACTTAATCTTTCCTACTCCTCTTGTGCTGGTTGGCCCTTACTTCTAAGTATTGGCATCATCTCACTCCAAATATGTACCCATGGAGATTCCTTCCTTATAGATAAGCCTCCATTCTAAGTGACCATGCTCAATAATTACCTCAATCTAATTGCACAATAGATGAGGTGAATCCATCACCCATGATGCTTAGTTGCTTTGATACCATTGCGAAGAGGTGATGGAATATGTGTAGAGACGAGTGCATATTGAAAGAAACCTGTTGTATACCAGACAATGTGACATCAGATATTCCTAATGTACTTTCTTAGCTTCCCAAGTATGCACAAAGAGTCATTAAGTCCTTTGGAACATCATTTTCAAATAATTTCATCAAAACAGATGACTTCCACTTCACAAGAGTTGAAGAAACCTTCTATTTTTGGAAGCGAAGGTCATAGAAAAATGCTCAGAGCTCACAACTTGGTATGAATTGACTAGAGAGCTTTTGCACAAACCTAATTATAGTGTATAGCTAACTAAAGAAATCTATTTGATGAATGTAGCTAACTATACTGAGATAAATGAATCTACCAAGTCTGGGGGTCATCATGACTTCTTAGGAGCACGATGGTGCATACATAATCACCTTTAAACATTCATGTCTTGATATATAGGTGTAGCAGAAAGGAGAAATAGAACTATTTTTGAGCTTGCAAGATCAATGATGAAGGAGAAAAATTGTCCAAATTATTTGTGGGCTAAGGCTATAAATACACCTACATATTTGATCAATAGATTACCATGTAAAGCTTTGCAGGGTATGACACCATATGAAGCTCGGTGGGGTAAGAGACCTACCTTAGATCATTGCAAAGTGTTTGGATGTTTGGCTTATGCATATGTGCCTTCTCAGTTGAGGCATAAATTGGAACCTAAAGCTGAAAAGTATGCGTTTATTGGATATGATGATAAGCAGATTGTTTATAGGTTGTGGAGTCTATCGAGTACAAAGAAATTCCTTGTATCAAAGGATGTTACATTTGATGAGAAAGGTAGTTGGTATGCAGGTACAATCAATAATCATGCAGGTGATGAAGAAGTTTTGAATCAAAAGAAAGGTAAATCAAAGGTTCAAATATTTGATGAAGAAGAGAACAATGAAGTACAAGTTGAAGTTGAAGAAGTGCCAAGGTTTGATCTAGAATGTGATGAACCAGAAACTTCAAGAAGTGGAGAACTCATAAGGTCATCAAGACACAAATGGCAACCTACAAGGTAAAGCTATGACACTTCTTTTTTGACTACCAAAGACTATGCTTTTCTTAATGGGTATATTTAAGATGATGTTTTCATGGAGCGACCACAAGGGTTCAAAGATAAAAGATATTCAGAATATGTATGTAAGCTCAAGAGAGCTCTGTATGGTTTGAAGGAGGCCCCAAGGGCATGGAATTATAGACTTGTGAAGTTCTTGAAAGAACTTGGTTTTCAAGTATCTAAAGCAGATAGTAGCTTGCTTGTTAAAGCAAGTGATGATGGGTTCATTTACATGTGCAAATATGTTGATGACATAATCCTCACAGGTACACATGAGAAGGGCATATAAAGCCTCAAGAAGCAAATGAAGAAAGAGTTCAAGATTAGTGACTTGGGAGATTTGTCATATTTCTTGGGCATGGAGATCTCATATACTCAACATGGAGTGTACGTAACTCAAGAAAGGTATTTGAAGAATTCGTTGATCAAGTTTAAAATGGAAGATTGCAGGGTAGCACCTACTCCAATGGAGGTGAATCACAAATTGAGGAGATATGGAGGAGAAGATTGAGGGATATGAAGCTATATCAAAGTCTGGTTGGTAGTCTAATCTATGCTACATTAACTAGGCCTGATTTGTCATATGCAGTTGGAGTGTTGTCTCAATTCATGCATTGTCCTATGAAAGAACATTGGGTTGCAGGACAAAGAGTGTTGAGATACATTAAGGGTACACTCAAGGAAGGTTTATATTTGGTTTTACGTCAGATACAAACATCAGATATAGTGATACAGATTGGGCAGGTAATCCTGATGATAGGAGATCAACATATGGATACTTGTGTTATGTGGGAGATAAGCTACTCTCTTGGTGCTCTAAGAAGCAACATACAATTGCTTTATCATCTATAGAGGCAGAGTATAAAGGTATGGTTGAAGCCGCAAAGGAGGTCATATGGTTAAAGACTCTTATGACGAGTTTTGACATCATTCAGAGTATACCAACTATTTATGGAGATAACATGAGCTCATTGTATCTAGCTACTAATCTTATTTTTCATGCCAGGACCAAACCTATTGAGATTAAATATCATTTTCTGAGAGAAAAGGTGATTGATAAGGAGATTGAAGTTATACATACTTCAACAAAAGATGAGATTGCAGATATGTTGACCAAAAGCTTGGATGGACCAAAGCTACAGAGATTCAAAGACATGGAAAGTATAAAGAAGATGGAGAAAACCTCAATTGATGATTGATGGGGAGCTGTTGGTGCATGACAACAATCAATTGATGTGTTGGACAAAGAGTTGAAGTCAAAAGAAGAAGCAAAGATCAATACATGAAGATTGGAGTTAGAGCATAATCAGAAAATAAAGGCTTGTATATATATGTTCATTAAATATGCTTATACTTTTGTAATGGTCACGAGTTTTTACATAACACCTATGTATACAAGTAGAAAAGTCGGGGCATGTGTGAGAGATGATGAATTAGAAGTTGTAAGAGCAATTAGACTGTTGATATATTTAGGTAGTGATGTGTGTGAACACACTAGTACCACCGGGGCACTTTTTTCCCTCTTTAGGAGGTTTTTTTCCCCCGGCTTGTATATACGCCTATTGCCCTAATGGGCTACTTATCTTTGTACATTCTCTAGTAATACATTCAGTATTGTGTGTTGTGCTCCAAGCTTCTTCTTCTTCCTTGTGCTATTCACGTGCTTCCACAGATGTCTAACTCCAACAATTGGTATCAAAGCAGGTCATCACTTCATCTAGGGTGCCGTCGACACTCCTCCGGTTGCACTCTCAGAATCCCACGAATTTTGGTGAGCATACACAATGTGTTTTCGAGATCAAAACAGCTTTGCTTTGTGGTGCCGAAATCGGGATCTGAGCTCATTTCCGCCTTCGAACACAGTATCGCAATGCTTGTCTAGGCTATTTTGTCTTTTTGTGCCAAAGATATATACAAATTTCGGTTCGCCAGTATAAGCATCTCAAAGTCTGCTATAGGTTAGCGGAATTCGTGTGGGCACTTCTGCTCAACGTTTTGAGATACAATCAATTTTTTGCATCAAGGTATTTTAGTCATCGGCCATGGCTGAAAGTAGTGATGTATTCCGTATGTTGGCTGTTGAGGATAACTTGGATGGTACCAACTACCCGTTATGGGCTTATATGATGCGACATGTATTGGTTGCAAAAGGACTATGAAACACTGTGTAGGGTGTCAAAAAACATCCTATCACACCTGCAACTATTACAACTGTAGGTACTAAAGTTGATGTAGAAGGTATCCAAGATGATGATATTCTACATATTCCTATTCATGTTGCGGTTTCTGCGGCACCTACTGCAGAGCAGATTTGCTAGGATGGCAGAGATGCCGAGGCACATGCATTGATAACTTTTTCTGTCAAACGTGCCATTATTCCTCACATTCGCTCTTGCAGAACAGCTAAGGATGCTTGGGATACACTTACCACATTGTATGAGGCTAGGAATGAGGCTTTTGTTGATTACCTCCGAAAACAGTTGGAGAGTGAGCACATGAATTAAGGTGATTCTATGGAGAGTTTCCTAACAAAGATCAAAGACTTGAAGAAACAGTTGATTTCTACTAACGAGGTTGTACCAGATAGCTCACTTTTGCAGACCGTTCTGAATGGTCTTCCTTATACATATCAGAGTTTTGCATCTAGTCTTCGGTTGATGATGAAAGGCAATCTAAATGCCTTATCATTTGAAGAGTTAGTCTCTGTTCTGTTGGGTCGAGCTAAACGTGCATGGTATGACAAAATCCATAAGCACTTGATTGCTCTTGGCTTCACATGTACTCTGATTGAAAGCACACTCTATGTACGCAAAAATGGGGCTGATGTTATAGTGCTTGTTCTTTATGTCGATGACATGCTCTTGACTGGGTCATGTGATGCAAAACTTGACATTCTTATGGCTGATTTGCAGCATACTTTTGATGCCACTTATCTTGGTCTTTTGAGCTACTATCTTGGCATCCATTTTGTATCCGTTGAGGGGGGAATTGTTATGCATCAAGCAAAGTATGTTGAAAAACTACTTCAACATTTTGACTTTGAGGATTGCAAGCCAATTTCCACACCAGTTGAGATAGGATTCAAGTTCTCAGTTGAGGATTCGAGTGATGCATTTGACACTTCTCTTTATCAGCAAGGTGTGTCATGTCTTATATATGCATGCAACACAAGACCGGATATACAGTATGCAGTTTCCCAATAGCGTGGATTCATGCATAGCCCTGGCACTAAGCATTGGCAAGCAGTGAAACATGTGTTTAGATATCTTAGAGGCACTTTGAGCTTAGGTCTCCTTTATGGCAAAGATATTCATCCATGCTTGCATGCTTTTACAGATAGTGATTGAGTTGGTTGTTATGATACTTGCGTGTCCACTAGTGGTAATTCCTTTTTCCTTGGAGACGCATGCATATCTTGGTTGAGTAAGAACCAACCTACAGTGGCGACATCGAGTTGTGAAGCTGAGTACAGTGCAATTTTCACAGCTACAGTGGAGTGTATATGGCTGAGAGGCATATTGATGGATCTTTGCATGGAGATTGATGCTGCTACGCATATTCTCACAGATAGTGAGAGTGCTTTGGTTGTTGCACAAAACCCACAGTTTCATGCACAAACCAAACATATTGAGGTGCATTATCACTATGTGAGAGAGAGCCTTCATGCAAGAGAAATTGATTTTTTATATGTGCCTACACAAGATAATGTGGCAGACATATTCACCAAAGCTCTTCCACGGGAAAAGTTTGAAGCTTTTCACAAAGTTTTAGGCTTATTACCTTGTGGGGGCTGATTTGTCACTCCCTGTATGTGTTCACATCATTCATTCCAGGGGGTTTGTTACACTTATGTGTTCCTTGAATAGCTTTGATGTGATGTGGTGGTACTTTGTACTTAGGGATATTATTCAGCTCTTACTTCAGTTCAGTTCATCGTCAATAGAGAGAGCTATTCCTATCATCATCTTCTCCATGTGTCTTGCTACATTTGTGCTCCTTGTGTGTGCTTCTTGTGTGTCTCTCGCACTTCTACACACACCCAACACAACTTACTTGTTCTCCTCTCTCTGCCCAACAAAGTGGGGCAAAATTTTCCATGGACATATAATTAAATTTTAAAATGAAACATAATATTTATGAGAACCACTTTAGTTGTTCCCTTTTACTGTACCGCACATTCTTCAGCATATAATAGTATCTATTTCCTTCATGCGGTCCATATTCTTTCTTAAGGGCTTCCTTTGGACACTTTGGAATTACTACCTCTTTGACTAAGGTACTTTAAACACTTTCAAGATTAATTTTGGGGATAAACTGAATTTAGGTGAAATATACCCTTTCATTTACCTAATAATGTCAACCTAAGACTTGGCATAGTAATTATTCTTCCAAGAATCCCATGGTAATGATGCAAAATTATACAATCTTATTTGTTTTAACCAAGACATATTACCCGATTCTTGAGAGTCTAGCTCCACCTTAAAGTCTGTGTAGAGGTCCATCAACTTCTGAACCATGTTGCCTGTTGATAGCAGCATCTACAATTCCTCTTCATCCTCTACTACACTAACATCCTCCTCCATAATCATGTTTCCGTCTTTAACTATGCTTAACTTCTTACATAATCTTCTCTTCATGACTTGAAAATGTCCTTCACCAACCATCAACTATGCTAATGTGTTATAATTTGGCTTTGGAATGTTCTTCATAGTGCTATTATCAACTTTAGATGTCACACGAACCAGCTTGTACGTCAAGCTAATCAAATCCACATAACTAGTGGCATTTATAATCATATAAACTTTTTCATTCACACAAATTAAACTCAAAGAATCTAATGGGAATATTCTCCACTTCTGGAGGACTAATTCAACAATATAAGTGCCTTTTAAAATTATGGCACAAAAAAATTTATTGCCACTTGTTTCGACCCAATAAACTTTTGTGTAGCATAATCCGATATAGTACCTTTTGAATTTTATCGATCTCCATACCTTGTCCGAATTTCTTGGTTTTGGTTCCAAAATTAGTTGCTCCACTTGTACTACTACTGCATCAATCCAATCATAATGAGTTGACTTGCCTTTAGACTTCTTCAATCTAAATCCATTAATTGGTTTTTCCACCCTAGTTCCAAAGACATCAGTTACAATAAAGGTACCTTTTCCCAAATCTTCCACAATACTATATGGACCTTTACATATTAATGTCATCTTACCTTGATGTGGTCCTAATTTAGAGTTGTATACCATCACCCAATCTCCAACTTAAAATATTTTGAATTTAACATTCGTACTTACCCAAGCTTGTCTCCTTCTTTGAATTATTTTGGTGATATAAGAGCTAACCAATCGATCTTCTTCCAACTAAATAACTTTCTTCTATGTTTTACTGGTAATTTTGAGGTTATCTTTTCAAGTGTTACTCTCAAGCTTGGAACCACAAACTCCGTTGGCACTACTGCCTCAAGTTTAGACACCAATCTAAACGGTGTCATCCCCATTGTTACCTTAAAGGCCATTCTAAAAGACCATAGAGTCTGATCCAATTTAAGATCCCAATCTTTCTTATTATCATGCACGATCTTCTTCAAGATTTTGATCAATGTCTTATTGATACTCTTCGCCTATCCATTGGCCTAAGGATGATAAGCTATAGACTTTTTACGCATAATCATATGGGTTCTTGTTAACTCTCAGATTACCTCATTTAGAAAATGCGTCCCCTATCACTTACCAACTCCACTAGCAACCAAATTTGTTCATGATGTTATGATATAAGGATTTCGCCACACTCGTTGCTTTGTTATCGTTGAGGGCCACTACTTCTACCCACTTTGTACAATAATCAGTTTCTACCAAAATATAACGATTGCCTTGCTAAGTTATTGGCTTAATGGGTCCCACAAAATCCATACCCCATTTCTAAAAAGGTTCTAGAGGTAACACCACATGATCCGAAATTCTATCTATAGTATCTTGTTGACCGAATTTTTAAAAATCAACACACCTTGCAAAGTCATGAGCATTCTTCAACATTGTTGGCCACCACAACCTAGCTTGCAAAATCCTCTTCCATGTTATATCTCCCAAAAAATGACCTCCTCCTGACCTAGAATGTGATTCCTATAATATTGCTTTTTGCTCAAAATCAGGCACACAATGTCTGATAACTTGGTCAATTCATTTCTTGTATAGAGCCCCTCCAATTACCACATATGGTCGACTCTTGAAAGCAAATTTCCTTCTTTGATATGGAGAGAATGTCTCGGGCATTGCCCAATCTTTTAGAAATGCAAATAATTGATCACACCTAGAATTCGACTCAACAATTTTCACATTAAATAACAAAGCATCTGGAAACTCATCATCTACCCCTATTGGTGCTTCATTATTTCCAATCTACTAAAATATTTTGTCATAGCATGATTCTTTCTAGGAGTGTGGACAATCACAAAGTCAAACTCTTGAAGCAACAACATGAATCTTGCTAATCTTCCTATTAACAAAGGCTTTTTAATCAATTATAAGAGCACATGATGATCCACATGAAACACAACCTTATTACCCAACAAGTAATGTCTAAACTTATTGAGTGCATAGACCATTCCCAATGGTTCCCTTTTTGTTTCAAAATAATTTCTTTCAGCCAAACTCAATACTCTACTTGCATAATAGATTGGTCTAAACCATCCTTTCACCTTTTCTTGCATGAGAACAACCCCTATAGCCACATCCAATGTACGAAAAATATGTGGAAAGGCAATGAACAATCCGGTGGCTGCAACACTAGTGCAACAATCACCATCTTCTTTAATAACTAAAGGACTTTTCTTAAGGCCCCGACCATAAAAATGGAACATTCTTTTTGGCTAAATGTATTAATGGTGTTGATATATTTAGGTAGTGATGTGTGTGTACACTCTAGGACCGTGGGGGCACTTTTTTCCCTCTTTAGGAGTTTTTTCCCCATGGCTTGTATATATCCCTATTGCCCTAACGGGTTACTTATCTTTGTACATTCTAGTGATAATACATTGAGTATTGTGTGTTGTGCTCCAAGATTCTTCTTCTTTCTTGTGTTGTTCACGTGCTTCCATAGACGTCTAACTCCAACAATTGGTATCACAGTAGGTCACCGCTTCATCTAGGGAATTGTCGACACCTCTCCGATTGCAGTCTCAAAATCACACGAAATCTGGTGAGCATACTCAAGGTGTTTCAGAGATCAAAACATCTTCGCTCTGTGGTGCCAAAATCACGATCTGAGCTCATTTTTGCCTCCAAACAGAGTATCACAATGCTTGTCTAGGCTATTTCATTTTTTGTGCCAAAGGTATATACCAATTTTGGTTCACCAATATAAGCATCTCAAATTCTGTTACAGGTTTAACAGAATTCGTGTGGGCACTTCTGTTCAAATTTTTGAGATACAGTCAATTTTTTGCATCAAGGTATTTTAGTCACTAGCCATGGCTGAAAGTAGCGATGTATTCTGTATGTTGGCTATTGAGGATAAGCTGGATGGTACCAACTACCAATTATGGGCTTATATGAGGTGACATGTATTGGTTGCAAAAGGACTCTGGAACATTGTGCAGGGTGTTGAAAAACATCCTATCACACCTACAACTATTACAACTGCAGGTACTGAAGTTGATGTAGAAGGTGTCGAAGATTATCATATTCTGTAGATTCTTGTTCGTGCTACTATTTTTGTTGCACCTACTGCAGAGAAAATTCATTGGGATGGCAGAGATTCTCATGCACACACATTGATAGCTTTGTCTTTCAAACGTGCCATTATTCCTCACATTTGCTCTTGCAGAATAGCTAAGGATGCATGGGATATACTTACCACATTGTACGAGGCTAGGAATGAGGCTTGTGTTGCTTATCTTCGAAAACAGTTGGAGAGTGATCACATGAATGAAGGTGATTCTATCGATAGTTTTCTAACAAAGATAAAAGATTTAAAGGAACAGTTGATTTCTGCAGATGAAGTCCTTCCTGACAGTTCACTTGTGCAGACTGTTCTGAATGGTCTTACTGACTCATATAAGAGTTTTGCTTCTACTCTTCATTTGATGATGAAAGGCAATCCAAATGCCTTAACATTTGGAGAGTTATTTTTTGTTTTCTTGTAGGAAGACTAGTCTAGGCAGAACAGGTCTATTATGCATGTTGTAGATCAAGCTTTCCTAACTAGTCAGAAGGGAAAAGGAAAATGGAGCTCTTCTACTAGTAAGCAGAAATCTACAAATGCTGCACATTCAAAGAAGGAAGAAAAAGATGAGAAGAAATCATAAAAGCAGAACTTGTTTTGCAAATACTATAAAGCAAATGATCATGTCATTAAGAGCTGTTCAAAACTAATTGCTAAAGAGGCAAAGGAGAAAGAGGCATCTCTGAATCCTTGTGGTCTTCACATCCAATTGACATAATCTCAAACCTTTACATGCAACAATGGCTATGAGTGTCCTAATGGTTGTCATCTTTGCTACATGACTATAGGTCTCATCATAATCTATTCCATATGTCTGAGCAAACCCTTTCACAACAAGTCTAGCTTTATACCTAGACACACTTCGATATGCATACCTCTTTGTCTTGTAGACCCATTTGCATCCAATGATCTTCTGACTATTTGGTTTAGGAACCAAATCCCATGTCTCGTTCTGCATCAATGCATCAATGCACTTTTCTATAGTTCAATTGTGGGCTCTTTGAATTATGCCACTATCACAAGGCCTAACCTACTATATATAATTGGTGTGTTATCTCAATTCATGCACTTACCTAGCGTTCCACATTTAGTTGCAGCAAGAATAGTAATGAGATATTGAAACTTTCCTGCCATTTGGCAACGGTACTAAATCCCAGGTACCATTCTTGTGAATAGAATCCAACTCACTCTTCATGGCACGCTCCCACTTGACATGATCCTCTGTCTGCATAGCCTCTTTGTAGCAAGAAGGCTCACCAGCATCTGTTAGCATAACAAAATCTAAACCTGGAACATATCTATCAGGTGGACGTGAGACACGTGTAGAGCATCTCAACGGTTGCTTAACACGAACATGTGTAGATTGATCTGATCGGACATTCTCTTGAACATCCCTATGTGCAGCATTTTTATGCATGCTAGCTGGAGGACTAGTATCCTCAAACACCACTCTTCTCACTTCAACCTCCTTAATGGGTTGTTTATGCATCTTAGACTCATTGAAAATTACATCACTACTTCTGATCATTGACTATGTTTCATGATCCCATAAGCGATATCCAAATTTTCCTTCTCGACCATATCCAAGAAAAATGCATTTCTTTGACTTATGGTCCAACTTGTGTCTAAGACTCTTGGGTATATGAACACATGCTTCACACCCAAAAACTCGAAGATGATCATAATATGGTGGCTTCCATGTCCATAACATGTGTGCAACTTTTAGACCTTTGGCAGTACTAGGTGAAAGGTTAATCACATGAACTACAGTCAATACTGCTTCTGCCCAAAAGCCTTGGGAGAGATTTACATGATGCAACAAAGAAACTACTCTATCTTGAATAGTTCTATTCATCCTTTCAGCTACACCATTCTGTACTGGGGTATAGGGAGCTATAAACTCTCTACGAATCCCTCTAGACTGACAGAAAAGGCTGAATTCATGTGAGGTATACTCACCCCCATTATCTAAACGTAAAGCCTCAAGCTTAGTTCCTTTTTCAGTCTCAACTGAAGCAAGCCATTTTCTGAAAGTAGGGAATACCTCATCCTTCGATTTGATAGGATATACCCAAACTTTTCTAGTAGCATCATCTATGAAAGTGACAAAGTAAAGAGAACCACCTAAGGAACTGGTGGGCATAGGACCACACACATCTGTATTGATGATATCTAAAGGCTGAATTGAAGAGTCAATGTGTGTTCTATGCACATTTCTAGTTTGCTTTCCATATTGACAATGCTCACAAATGAAAAATTAGAGAAAGATAACACAAGTAAGTAGCCAGAACAAGAAAGATTTCCCATTCCACTACGAGATATATGGCCCAAACGACCATGCCAAATACAAGCCATAGGCTGTTTAGTAACAGCTAACAAGTGTTCTTTCTGTGATACAAATAAAGGATAAAGTGAGCCAACTTTGCTTCCTTTTGCAATAACCATAATGCCCTTTGATATACGAAAGGACTGAGCATAGAAGACTACCTTGTAACCAAGGTCATCAAGTTGACCAACTAACATCAAACTGCGTGATAACTGAGGTACATGGCATACATTATGCATAGTAAATTTTGAGCCATCAATGAACTACACAACCACATCTCCAATCCCCACAACGTCACATTGGTAAGAATCACCAAGTCTCACGGTACCAAGAGACTTTGCTGCATAATTAAAGAACCATTCTCTATGTGGTGTCACATGGAAAGAAGCACAAGAATCTAGTAGCTTGGTGTGAGAAAGAGAATCAGCCATAAGTGCCTCAGTTGGCACAGTACTATCAAGTGTCAACACATCAGCATCATCAGAAATAGCATTAATTTCTTCAATCTTCACAATCGAAGTAGATGGTGCAGGTAACTGTTTAACATGCCCATCAACATTCTGTCCTTTACCTTTAGCATTCTTTAATGCATAACAGTCTTTCTTCACATGTCCTTTCTTATGACAATAATGGCATTCCATATCCCTCTTCCTTGATTTACTTCTACTCTTATTCCGTTGACCATTTGTTTCCTTGTTCTTGCTCCTACCACGTTGCTGTTTCTTTCCTTGGTAAGAATCACGAACATTATATGCATCTCCACTCTGAGTGCCAACCATAGATTTTCTACGAATCTCCTCACTCAAGAGTGCTCCACATATGTCATCATAGATGAGTTTACCACCAGGTGCACTATTGCTAATAGCTATGCAGAACGTATACCATGATGATGGCAGGGTGCATAACAACAATACTGCTTTCATCTCATTATCCATATCCATTTTCTGAGCGTGTAGCAGGGAGAATATAGCATCAAACTCATTTAGATGAGCAGCAACACTATCTGTGTCCGTCATGCGAAGGTCATATAATTTTCTCATCAGATACACTTTATTTGATGCCGTCTCTTTTTCATATGTACTGCATAACTTCTTCCACAGCTCCTCTGCACTTTCACAGTCTAATACTGTAAAGTAAACATTATCTGCCAAGTGCAAGTGAATGGTAGACTTGGCCATTTCATCTAACTCATCCCAATCATCTTCATCCATGTCAGCAGGCTTCTTTGAAATCCCATTTACTGGCTTCCATTGCCTCCTTTGAATCAGCACATCTTTAATCTGATTCTTCCATAGAGCAAAGTTTGTGCCATCGAATTTTCGGATCTCAAAATGGCCTTTGCCCTGCAAGTTATAGCTCTTCCTCAGAACACTAGCACTAGACCCTGATACATCGGATGTGCCTGAGACCTCTGAAGCCATGATGGTAGAGAACTGAATAGAATGATAATGGGGCTAGAAGAGTCCAAACACCAACGAATAAGTGTATCAAGCAGTAAATCGACCATTGTATAGTTGACTAAACCAAAAATCTAGAAAAATTTTGCCAGAGTATCCTCTGCAAAATGAGCATATGAACAATGTCAAAATATCATAAAACTGCAAGTATTGACATGTTTTCCTACATACTGAATCACTGACTCCATTGCATATAACCAGTTACCCAACAGAAGCCAACTAGGCTTATCGACCACCTATGAACAACTATCATACATCTCCTATGGTGAGGCTGGGTAAGTCTTCCACTTGCATCATCGAAAAGACCCCAACATCTGGGTGTCTCCTAGTTAAGAAAACCTCACCATGACCCTCTTTATCAAACGTAAAAGGCTTTATGCAAAGAACGTAATTGCTATATCAATGACCACATGGACGTACATAAGCGGTATCCACAAAAGCATACATGGTGTGTATGTGCTCAATATATGCAGTAAAATGACACTAAAAGGCTGAATACACAACCCAAAAACTAGCCAATAACACCTGCAAGTGTCTGTCAACTCTGATGTTTTAGGCTTAAAAAACCTGAATAAATTTTGCAACAGCTGCTCCCACTAAAACTGAAACCTTTCAAGAAACCTGTAGTTTTATGAGTGTGGCTGGAAACAGCCCCAAAGGTTGATATTTATTGTCAGAGAAGTACAAAGAACACTCTTCTTGATGTTCTTGGACCTGTGTGAAGAGAACTATGTGCAGAAGTACTCCAAAATGGCTCCAAAAGACACCCCAAAAATGCTTCCAAAATAGGACTTGAAAGCAAAGGATGAAGCTTTGAGGGACCAAAACATGTTCAAGGTAATGTCAACCTTAGTCTTTCCCCTTCTTCAGACAACAAAAGAGAAGTACAAAGAACACTCTTCTTGATGTTCTTGGACCTGTGTGAAGAGAACTATGTGCAGAAGTACTCCAAAATGGCTCCAAAAGACACCCCAAAAATGCTTCCAAAATAGGACTTGAAAGCAAAGGATGAAGCTTTGAGGGACCAAAACATGTTCAAGGTAATGTCAACTGTGGCAAGAGATTGCCACGGTTAAGCGAGCTATAGAGGAACAGTACAGGGATGGGTGACCTCCTAGGAAGTATTGGGAACCTCTATATTCCTTGATCGTTGAGGTCCTCCCTTGCGTGAAGCCAACGGCGCCAATGGTGACTTCAGTGACTCGGATGACAAGGTATGCCAAGGTCTATGCCTTGGTCGCTGCCTTAGTCGTGAGCCTTTGAGAAAGTCTTGGGGGGCGTACTTGCTTCACTCGCACAAAAGGAACAAAGCTTTTTTCGTCAAACTGCTCTGATACCAGTGAAGTAATTCGATGGCGATGCACCACGGTGCGTTGTCCTTATCGAGAGCTCCACAATGATACCCTAGGAGTAGAAAACGGACCTCCTAAGGCCGCACACAATACTCTGCACAGAGACTATAGAATACGTAGAAAACACAGTACACAGGGAGCCGAAGATAGACCTCTTAGGTCTTACAAATGCGGTCGAACTTAGAGTCCATGGCTGACCAGAACACTATATGTTTTATTAAAGAACATATACAAGGAAGTGTCCGGTGGCCATTTGGTCTTTCACATGGACACTAACGGTAACATATACATGGTTCGTGCTAGTTTAAATGTACATGAGATTTTCTCCGTCAACGATTCTAACATTTCTTGTAGGATATGGGGTTCTACTAAATGAGCGTCAGTCCGCACAGAGCTAGAAGCAATAACTTGTGACAACAAAATTTCACTATGATTCTGCAAAAATGCCTCTTGCAAATAAAAATCATTTACCAGAGCTGAATCTCTGCGTAAATTTGCCTCAACTATTTCTGCATCAATTCTTGACAATCTATCCTGCTCGATGCCGAGTTGTTTCTCCCTATGTTTCAACTCCTACTGCTGAAATTGCATATTCCTCAAAAAATCCTGGTTTTTTTTTTGTATAGCTTCAATTTCCTTCTTTAACTTTACGGTTCGTCCAATTTCTTCATCCAAAACTTGGCCTTTATGAAATAACTGCTCTGTAACCTTCTTTAGTTTTGTTTCTATTTGTAACACTCTGTCAGCCAGCACCTGATAAGCGTGTTCTACAATGATGAATTTGGTGCAAGTAGTGTCTAACGTAGAACCTAAAGCTTTCATGGCATCCTCCTTATCTGTCACAACCTGTTTGAGGTAAGCAATCTCTACATCTCTAGCTGCAATAATATCATCTTTCTCTGCCACCTATCCTTGTAAAACTGTAACATGTTCCTGTAATAAATTTGCATCTGCCTTGACCGCCAAAATTTCTTCCTATAGTGGCACAATGTCAGTTTCCAACAAGTCTACCTTTGCTTGGTGTTCGGTACAGAGGGATTGATGAGCATCATGTAGCTGAGTAGGGAGTTGCTTAGATAGGTGAAGGAGAAAATCACCAATTTGGGCTAACTGGGCAAATGAATCGAGTACTATAAAGGTTGATACGGGTCAAGAGGGGTTGACAGAAACTATGGCTGAAGAGGAAGGGGGGGAGTAATTAGGAGACGAGGGAATAGGTTGAGAATGGGAGACGGCCACCGAATGATTAGGTGAGCGAGGAGGACTAGGAGGTAAGGGCACCTTAGACAGGGAAGGGGGAGGTGTTACTATATGTGCGATATCAGAAGACATGGCCATTTCATCCAACTCATCCAAATCCTCTCCATGTTAGCAGAGTTCTTTGAGATTCCATTTATTGGCTTCCATTGCCTCCTCTAAATCAGCACATATTCTTTAGTCTGATTCTTCCATAGATAAAAATTTGTGCCATCAAATTTTCGGATCTAAAAATGGTCTTTCCTAACAAGTTATAGCTCCTCCTTAGAACATTAGCACTAGACCATGATCCACCAGACATGATTGAGACATCTACTACCATGATGATAGAGAACTGAATAGAATGATAATGGAAATAGAAGAATCCAAACACCACTAAGGCTAAAAAAATACCTATGACCAAGTGTCAAATTTTGGGAAAAAAATCCAGCAGAGCCTTCCCAGAAAAAATGAATTAATGAACAATCATGAACAGCCAAAATGATTATGTGAGAATAAATGTGATCACACCAACAAATGTATCAACGCGTAAATCGACCACTATATAGTTCAAGAAAGCAAAAAAGTTGGAGAAAATTTGCCACATTATCCTTTGCAAACTGAACATATGACCAATGTCAAAATCTCATAGAACTGCAAGTATTGAAATGTTAACCTGCATAGTGAATCACTCACTCCACTAGATATAATTAGTTACTTGAAAGACGAAAGCTAGGCTTATCGAGCATCTATGAACAACTATCAAACATCTCCTATGGCGAGGTTCGGTAAGTCTTCCACATGCATCACCGAAGAGACAAACCGCACCATGAAGCTCTTTATCAATCATAAATGGCTTTATGCAAGAAACAATAATTGCTATATCAATGACCACATGGATGTACATAAGTAGTATCCACAGAAGCATACATAGAGCGTATGTGATTAATATATGCAAAGAAATGGCATTGAAAGGCTAAATCCACAACCCAAACACTAGCTAACAACATCTACAAGTGTTTCTCAAATATGTTCTTTAGGCTCAAAAGCCCACCTGAATTTGCGATGGCTACTTCCACCACAACTGAAAACGTTTCAAGAAACCTATAGATTTACTAGCATGGGTGAAAACACAGCCCCAAAGATGAATATTTGTTGTCAAAGAATTACAACAGAGCCACACTGAAATTTGAATTTGAATCGCCCTCATAACAGTCAATTATCATCTATCAAATGTAGGTGTGATAAAGCCCATAATTTAGGAAAAGGACCACTTGTCATTTAGAAAGTAACCTTCTTAGAAAGTGATGGCCTTATATCTAATGTATAGTCTCAGTCAACTTTAAATTCATCCCTAGATGGACTTAGGTTTAGTTGAATATTCCTCAAGTCTCAAACTCCCTGTAGAGGAGAAATGACCCTTTACTAATTTCCATTCTCCTATAGTTTCGCTTGATGTCGAGTGCATCCACAATGAACTATGTGATAGTTGCAACCAACTAGTAGCATGGCTTAACTTCTCCATTGGTTGCTTAATTGTAATGTCCCTTCTGAGGTGGTACCTGTACGTAATCACACTCGATGGGGAAGTTCCATTAAAACTTACCCTGGAAGGAAAAATCACACTAGGTGGTTCCCTCTAACTAGTACTTTGACTTAGATCTTTTATAAATAAAATCACACTCCGGAGAAAAAAATTACCCTCAACCCAAAAACCACGATATAAAAGTTGCACTCCTCAACGTAGAGTTTCCCCTATACAACTAGCGTTTGGTAGGAGTTCTGCTGACGGAAGAAGCTCTTTATGTTATACAAGTCTTAAGAGTTAGTATTTCTTACTCTCAATAGAAAATCTCACTGTGTGTTAACTTGGGTACATCCTCCTCTCCATAATATTCTCAACAAAATTCCTGTTTGTCCACCACAAAAATTTGCACTAACTAAGTGTGACTTCTCACTTCATAATCACAGCAAGACTCAAAATCATAATGATTTGAAAATCATGCATCTATTCAGAAAATTCTTGTTTTCCAACAATGAAATCAAAGTTAAATATCCAACAATGCAGTTTGCTTTTTTCCTTCAACATCAATCACACCCCTCTCGTAAAAGGTTAATTCACATAAAAATCCCACTTTTTTATAAAATCACAATCAAGCATATCAAAGTAAAAATAATTATCAATCACGTAAAATAGAAATCAGACACTTAAACAGCAGAAATTGGAACTCACGAACGTAGTCAATTCTCTCATTTAGAAACTCAATTCCTCATATTTTTTTTTCCTTTTCGAATCAAATTTCCTTTTCATGTAAAATACCTATCCTCTGCATTTTTTTTTTCACATTAACATGAAGATTAACTTAGCCCTTTTCACGTTAGAGGAATTCACAATCTCTTAAGTATTACTCCCTCACAAATACGGTCGACCTTATAGTTTGTGGCTAAGCAAGCCATTGTATATTTCATTAAAGAACATATACAAAAGTGTCTGATCGCCATTTGGCCTTTCACATGGACACTAACGATAATAGGATGGGTGGCACTTGCACAATTGTGAAGCAAAAAGTTAGGCACAAGAACACACACTCAAATTTGAATTCAAAATCCCCCTCATACGAATCAATTATCACCTATCACATGTAGGTGCGATAAAGCCTACAATTTAGGAAAAGGGATCCCTATCATCATTTATAGAATGTTTTCACAGTCTTATATACACAAAATGCACTTTGAATTTGTATGAACTTACATGTATTATCTCTCATATGATTTGAATAAGATGGTAGACCCCTTGCTAAGAAAGCCCCCTGCTTGCTTGAATATTTTTGTTAAACTTTGAGTTGCCATATCTCTTTCACAATTTTCTATGTGTAGAAGCTAGTTAGCTCTAAGTGATGAGTATAACTTGCTTATCATTTTCTATCCATTTCTTATAATCTTCAGTTTTCTAGAAAGTTACTATTTTCTTCTAAAGTCTGGTTGAGGTGCAAATCTAAACTTTGCATAGTCTAAGGGAAATTCATTCTCCAATGAACAAGTATATCTGTGTGCATGCCTAGTGAAGGCAACAAATAGGTTGTCTTGGGGGCATTATTTCATAGCATAGGATCAAACGTTTTGATTGAGATACCTTGCATTAGGAAGGCCTCATAGGATAGTTTGCTCTTGGTTTCATTCTCCAAGAGCTTAGAGATCAATTATTTTAAGTGAGTAGAGGTATCTATGAGCATAGATGTGAGGCCATTTATGCTTCAAGGCTGCATAGGAAAGTGTACATTCTTGCATCAGTTAGTACACTCAATGAATATGATGGATGCCATTGTAGTTTGATACTAATAGAAAGTAACCTTCTTAGCAAGTGATGGCCTTATATCTAATGTCTAGTCTCACTCAACTTTTGAGTCATCTCTAGATGAACTTAGGTTAAGTTGAATATTCCTCAAGTCTCCACTCCTTATAGAGGAGAAATGACCCTTTACTAATTTCCATTCTCCTATAGTTTTTCTTGATGATGAGTGCATTCACAATGACTTATGTGATACTTACAACCAACTAGTAGCATGGCTTAACTTCTCAATTGGTTGCTTAATTGTAATGTCCCTTCCAAGGTGCTAGTTGTACGTGATCACACTCAATGGGAAGTTGTTGATGTTATGATTGCTCCTACATCATCTACGTTTATATCTGCATGAGCGCATCTCCATTTTGTATCTAGACGCCACTCCATTTTGACTTTATTTCCATTTTATATTGTGTGTCTTTTGTATTTGGGTACCTTGCCTTTTGCTTCTACGATTGTATCCATTCTCCTTTGAGGGGAATTATCCCACATGAGATGTACTTTGGAGAACCCCTCCCAAATCTTTATAAGGAGGGCCTCCCCCCCATTTGTGTTGAGATATCAACCTCAACATGTGATGATCGAGGATGACACGTACACGTTTTTCGTTTCTCTGACATGTATAGTGGTCACACTAGTATATGCCAGGGATACTTCATTGAGCTTTATTAGATTTATCTACCGATAGTGATGGCACATTTGTTACTTGCCATCTCACTCATTCGCGGACATTATATTTTTTCCTTATGTACTGATTTTTATATATTGAAGTTGTTGTATTCTTGTTTTTAGGTCATTCTTGTACATTCCTTTTTATGTAATAGAAGAAGAAGAAGAAAATCAATCTGTATGTGTGCTTCTCCTTGAGAGTAAGATTATAGATGAGCTCTCTTTCTTATCTCCTTCCTCATGAGACGGTATCAGAGTGAGCGTGGCTGTAGAGAGCTCGTGGAGAAGGCGACGGTGAAGAGTACATGGCAAGGCGTGGAGAAAACGTGATCCACAAACGGCCTCCGTTTGCTACAAAATTCGGCCTGAAGGTAGAAGACCTCAAATCAAATTCCATCAAATTAGGCATGAAGGTACAAGACCTCCATTAGATTGAAGTTTCAGAGCCATCTCGACCTCCGTTTCGAGCCCGCAAGGTGGGGCCCACAAAAAAAGTAGGTCAATTTTGGAAACTGTAACTTGCGTTGTGTTCACAACACTCAGATATTCTAGATCTAGAATTTCAAGCGATTCCGTGTACTGTTGATACACAAAAAATGTGTTTTCTCAGATCAAACTGTCACATCATAGTGCGACAGTGTTCAAGCAGAAGTGCTGCTTGTAGTGTTTTGCAGTGTTGGGAATTGCTGCAAAAATGGCAAACACAGATGGAATGAGTGAGATTATGAGTTATAAGCTGGACAAGAACAACTTCCATGCTTGGAGATTTAGAATGAAGAATTTCCTGATGGGAAAAGGCTACTAGAAGTACATCGAAGGAGAGAATGAAAACGCTCCGCACTTACTAGAGAGGAATCAAACTAAAGACCAATTAAGAGCGTATGAAAAATGGAATCAAGGATCATGAAAGGTAATGTATTGGCTATCTGTTAGCATACATGATAGCATGATTGGACACATACAGGATGTGAAGACTCTGAAAGAGGCTTGGAACAGCTTGGTCACATTGTATGAGACCAACAAAGGCACGGAAATCGCAACTCAAGAATGAGCTGCACACATTGGAGAAGAAGGGCATGATGGTAAGTGACTCCACCCTAAAAATCAAAAGCATATGTGAGTCACTTGCATCTATTGGTGTGAACATACATGATGATGATAAGGTGGAAGTGTGCCTTTGTGGTTTAGGAGTTGCATATAAGCAGTTCAGAACTTCTATACAATCTAGGGAAAATATTCCAATTTTCACTGATCTGGTATCTATGCTAATTATTGAAGAAAATAATCTTCGTGAGGATTCAAACTCCTAAGGAAAACCTAGTTTTGATCAGGTATTCTACTCTGGTAGAGGAGGAGGCAGAGGTAGAAGTTTTGGAAGTGGAAGAGGAAACAGTAACCAAGACCAAGGTCAACAACAGAATCATGCAAGAGGAAGAGGACAATTTCGAGAGAGGGGGAGCCAAAGAGGTCAGAGAAATTTCCAAAGAAATGATTCCGGTAATGACAATAAAGGATGCTTGAATTGTGGTAAACCTAGACACTTTGAACGTGATTGCAGGTTGAAGAATCAAAATAATAGAAGGCAACAAAACAACTATGCATCCACAATTGCAGATCATTTTGAGAAGTTGTTCAACATCACATGATGAATACAATGTCTGTTGGTGTTTCAAAATCAAATGATAATGTCTAGTATGTTGATTCAGGTGCTTCAAATCACATGACCAGTCATGCAGAATGGTCTAGTACTTTGCAAAAATTGCCAATTCCTGGATATGTTGAAACAGGTGATAACACATCACACCCTATAGAGCATACAGGAAACATAGCATTGTCTATGGAGGATGGAAAGGTAAAACATCTTGTTGATGTGTTACATGTTCCAAATATAACGAAGAATCTAGTTTCTGTTGGACAAATGGTTGACCACGGATTACAAGTCAGGTTCAATGCTCATGGGTTATATGTAGAAAAATACAAACATGGTGGACGATTGGTTGCCAAAGGAAACAAAGTGGGTAGGATGTTGACCTTAAATGTGAAAATTCCTAAAATGAATGCATCCATGTTTGCAAAAGGTGCAGGAGTTATTGCTGATATAGAGATCTGGCACAAACGAATTGGATATGCAAATTAGCAAAGGCTGAAACTGATGCAGTCAAAGGAGATGGTTCATGGACTGCCAAATTTCAAGGTTTCAGAGATGCAAAAGGTATGTGCCACATGTCAATTTGGTAAATAGTCAAGATCATCGTTTCCACATGACAAGCATGTTAGTGAGAATGTGCTAGAAATAGTACATACAGATATTTGGGGTCCTACAAAGACCACATCTATGGGCCGTTGCAGGTTTTATGTTACTTTCATTGATGACCATACCCAAAAAGTATGGGTATATTTCATGAAAGAGAAGAGTTTTATGTTACTTTCATTGATGACCATACCCAAAAAGTATGGGTATATTTCATGAAAGAGAAGAGTGAGGTATTCACTCACTTCCAAAATTTTAAAGCTATGGTGGAAAAGCAGATAGGGAAGTATATTCAGACATTAAGATCTGATGGAGGAGGTGAATACATGTCAAATGAGTTCAGCAATTCTTAAAAGTCATGGAATTCGATGTCAGTTTTCATGCACGTACACACCACAACAGAATGGTGTTGCTGAACACAAAAATAGACATATTGCAAAAATAGCAAGAGCCTTGATGGTTGAGAAGAATATGCCTCATTGTTATTGGGCAGAGGCTGTTCATACTGTTGTATACATCATGAACAGAACTCCGACTACTGCTACACATCAAGTTACAACTGAAGAGAAGTTTACAAGTAAGAATCAAAACTTATCACATCTAAAAGTTTTTGGTTGTATTGCATATGTACATGTTCGAGATGAGTTGAGGATGAAGCTTGACCCAAAAGCAAAAAAATGTGTCCTTATTGGATACTCTCTTGAGCAAAAGGGGTACAAATGTTATAACCCACTCATACGACAGGTGAAGGTGAGCAGAGCTGTGGTATTTGATGAAATGTCAAGCTTCTATGCAGATGCCAAAGAAGGACTGAATCTTAAACCAAATGACAAAGAAAATGCTGAAAAATCAAGTGCAGAATCTCAAATTTTGAGCGGACTAGAGGCATCATCAAGCAATAGTTCCAAATCAAATCCATGGAGTGGAAGATTGCATGGAAAGTCTAGTCCAGCAAATTTATCAAATACATCCAAGAAAGGTAAAGAAGAGCTTTCTGCTCGTAGTAAAACATGTGCAGGTTTTGAAGATGTTGATGGAGATTCAAGTAGTTTAGAAAAGATTCTTGATGAGGAACTTGGATTGCCCTCTATGAAGACTCCAGGAGTAAGAAGGGCACATGCAGATGATACAAGGAGAGATGAACTAAGACTAAGAAGATCTGGCAGGATGCGAAATTCAGTGCAACGATTGACGTATGATAGTTATATGGCTCGTCATTGTGCCTACATGACCAAGGTAATACAAGATGCTGAACCTTCTTGTTTTGAAGACGCAATTGGAAATGCAGATTGGGAAAAAGCTATGGATGAGGAGATGGCTGCACTTTATGGGAATGATACATGGAAGCTGGTTCCATTGCCGCAAGGAAAGAAACCCATAGGCTGCAAATCGGTTTACGAGGTAAAGCATAATGCTGATAGTAGGATAAGTAGGTATAAAGCACGATCGATAGCTAAAGGATATGCACAGACATATGGCATTGATTATGAGGAAACATTCAGCCTTGTAGCTAAAATGTCTATTGTCAGGACACTCGTTGCATTAGCTATAGGAAAAGGATGGACTTTGCATCAGATGGATGTGAAGAATGCTTTTCTACATCGTGAGTTACAGGAAGAAGTATATATGGACCAACCACAAGGATATGAAGATTCAAAGCATCCAAAATATGTTTGCAAGTTGCAAAAGGCTTTCTATGGACTAAAGCAAGCTCCTGGTGCATGGCATGCAAGGATTGGTGATTACTTAACCACCATTGGGTTTTCTATGTGTGATGTAGATCATTCACTATGTGCAAGGAAGGGTGATGATGGCATCACAATTGTGGCTATCTATGTTGATGACTTGATTGTAGGTGGTGATAATGAAGCATCAAATAGGTAAAGCAACTTCTTATGCAGGAACTTGACATGAAAGATCTTGGTGTGTTGCACTATTTCTTGGGCATTAAGTTTATTCATATAGAAACAGGTATATGGATGTCACAAAGGCAATATGGCTTGAATATGTTGCAAAAGTATGGTATGGCTGATTGTAAGCCAATTTCTATGCCATTAGAGAAAAATTTGAAGTTAGATACTATGTCAGGTGAAGCATTGGAAAATGCTACTATGTATAGGAAAATTGTGGGAAGCTTGACATATCTCCCAATTACGAGGCCTGATCTTAGCTACACTCTTGGACTTGAAAGTTAGTTTATGCAGGATCCCAAGAAGCCACATTTGGATGATTTGAGGCGCACTCTACATTATGTGAGTGCTACTTTGGATTATGCATTGTTTTATGAGGTTGGTGTAGATTTGCAGGTTTATGGATACACTGATGCAGATTGGGTTGGTAGCATTTCAGATAGAAGATCTACTAGTCATTTTCTATTCTCACTTGGGAGTGCAGCTATTACATGGAGCAGCAAGAAGCAACCCACTATTGCTTTGTCGAGTACAGAGGCTGAGTATAGAGGGGTTGCAATGGAAGCATGTGAGGCATCATGGCTAGAAATGCTACTTGCAGATTTAGGTGTGGAAGTGCGAAGGCCTATCACTATTTATTGTGATAATCTTAGTAGCATACAGTTAGCACAGAATCCTGTTTTCCATGCTAGAACAAAGCATATCAAGGTACATTATCACTTCATCAGAAAGAAGGTATTAGCAGTGATGTTGATCTTGTTTACGTGAGAAGAGAAGAGCAGGTTGCTGGTATTTTCATTAAAGCACTTGGAGAAGAGAAGTTTAAAAAGTTTCGGAAGATGCTTGGATTAAAGGACATGGCGTTGAGCTTGAGGGGGAGTGTTGAGATATCAAGCTCAACATGTGATGATCGAGGATGACACATACGAGTTTTTCGTTTCTCTCACATGTATAGTGATCACGTCGGTATTTGTCAAGGATACTTCATTGATCTTTATTAGATTTATCTACCGATAGTGATGGCACATTTGTTACTTGCCATCTCACTCATTTGTGGACATTAGATTTTTCCTTATGTACTGATCTTTATACATTGCACTTGTTCTATTCTTCTTTTTAGGTCATTCTTGTACCTTCCGTTTTATGTAATAGAAGAAGAAGATGAAGAAGATCATTCTTCCTTGCCTCAATCTGTGTGTGTGCTTTTACTTGAGAGTGAGATTGTCTGTGTGAGCTCTCTTTCTTGTCTCCTTCCTCATGACAATTTGCACTTGGTTAGAAGCTTGAGGAGCCTACTCCATGCTCTTGGCAAGCTCATTTCTAATCGATGTGAGTTCACCCATTTCTTGGTCTACTCACTTTGAGTCTCTCACACTCTTTCTTTTGTGAGTACATTCTTCTTTTCATTTTGCTTCCACGTGTGTATTCTCTACATGGTATCGGAGTGCTAGGTGGAGGTCTTGGTGGATCATTTGGTGGTCATTTTGGTGGTGGTGGTGCTTGAGTGTTGGTGGTCTTGCTTTCTCTTTATTGAGAGAAGCTTTTGCCATCAGTTCTCCGCTCTTTGGGTCTCATTTTGCCCATTTTCCTATCCTCGTAGCCTTCCTTCTTCTTCATTTTGTACCCCTTCCACCCCATTTTTCCTCCAACGCACCCTCTTTTGTGGCGACATTTGCTGGTTTACTTCATTTTTGTGTTCATGATGTGGAGTTGATATTCAATCTCATCATATTTTAAGTGTTTATAAACACTTTTGAATTTTTGATCTCTTAGATGATACACTATTAGTGCATCAATTTTACAATTTCCCATATCTATAGTTTCTATAAGCATTGCTTGCTTTCAGTCGCTAACATACATGTGTTCACATCGTGGAATGAATCCTGCGGTTTCCATTTATGATTTCCTCTAAAATAATCTCCCTCTTTGTGTTATTGAATATGTCTTTACAGTGGCTACGCATGTAAATCCTTCATCATACTCTACTACATGTCTATCGATCTGGCATAACAAGGCATTGTAACAAAAGGAAACATAAGCATCTTTGTGGTATTTATGGTGCAACGTTGTTAATCTCTGTGTAAAAGAGAGCAAGACAGAGAGAAGCGAGATGAGGACACATGTGCATGTAATAGTGCAATATGATCAGGATCTAGAGTTTCTGTTAACGTGTATGTATGCATGTCTACTCAAGTAGCAGATTGCAGACATTTTGCCTTCATTTTGAACTAGATAAGAGAAAGGAGGATATGGTGAGGTTGATCAACACTGAAGGCTTTGAGTGGATTGACTGAGCGGGCGTTTAGTAAATTTGTTATGCCTGTTGATGTGAATCTTCCATCACATATTGGAAAGCATGAAGTCCATGTGCTGAACAAGTATGGTATGCTGATAATTTTGGCATCAGAAGGTGAGCTACAAATATCTTTAGCATTATTGATTAGGAGCAAGTGCTAGCAAAGGGAGAGAGAAAGTGTTTTAACAATCCATTGGCAGAAGTGCGCAAGGCCTAGCTTCTCCAAGAAAGCCCATTTCTACCCCTCTTGCTCACTATAGCATGCTGCTAGTGTATTAATTCGCTTCTCTATCATAATGCATAAGCTTGCAAATGGTTTGGATCTTCAACACAACTATGATCTCATCAGAGAATCCGCCTCTACTCTCTAACACCTACAAAACACACAAACTTATGCGATATGGGCAACACTTTTGCTAAGATGTTCCTCTTTCAACTCGAGCCATCTACAATAGTCAGTGTGCATCTCCTCCACGTCAGACCATGAATCATCTGTGTGTCTGAGAGAGAGAGATAGAGAGACAGAGAGAGAGACCTCATTGTACTACTCTACAGAAGCTCACGCTGCTTCTTGTCTAGAGACTACAAAGCGGTGAAAACATAGCACCAAAGATGAATACTTGTTGTCAAAGAAGTACAATAGAGCAACACGCACTGAAATTTGAATTTGAAATCCCCCTCGTAACAATCAATTATCATCTATGAAACATAGGTGTGATAAAGCCCATAATTTAGGAAAAGGACCCCCTATCATTTAACGAATGTTTTCAAAGTCTTATATACACAAAATGTACTTTGAATTTTTATGAACCTGCGTGTATTATCTCTCATAGGATTTGAATAAGCTAGTAAATCCCTTGCTAAGCAAGCCCCCTACTTGCGTGAAGATTTTCGTTAAACTTTGGGTTGCGATATCTCTCACACAAATTTATATGTGTAGGATCTAGTTATCTCTAAGTGATGAGCATAACTTCCTTATCATTTTGTATCCATATCTTATAATCTTCAATTTTCTAGAAAGCTAGTATTTTCTTCTAAAGTTTGATTGAGGCTCAATTCTAAACGCAGCATAGTTTGAGAGAAATTCATTCTGGAGTGAACAGGTATATCTATGTGCATGCCTACTGAAGGAAACAAATAGTCTATCTTGGGGGCATTGGTTCACAAAGGATTAAGAATTTTGGGTGAGATACCTTGCATTGCGAAGGCCTCATAGGATAGTTTGAGTGTACAAAAGCTCTTGGTTTCATTCTCCAAGAGCTCAGAGAAGCATGATTTTAAGTGAGGAGAGGTATCTATGAGCATACATGTGAGGCCATTTATGCTTCAAGGCTTCATAGGGAAAGTGTACATTATCCCATCAGTTAGTATACTCAATGGATATGATTGATTCCATTGTAGTTTGATACTAATAGAAAGTAACCTTCTTAGAAAGTGATGGCCTTATATCTAATGTCTTATCTCACTTAACTTTTAATTCATCCCTAGATGGACTTAGGTTAAGTTGAATATTCCTCAAGTCTCAACTTCCTGTAGATGAGAAATGACCCTTTACTAATTTCCATTCTCTTACAATTTCTCTTAACGTCGAGTGCATCCACAATGACCTATGGCAACCAACTAGTAGCATTGCTTAACTTCTCAATTGGTTGCTGATCAATTGTAATGTCCCTTCCAAGGTGGTTGTTGTACGTGATCACAGTCGATGGAGAAGTTCCATTAGTACTTAGCCTAGAAGATAAAATCGCACTAGGTGGTTCCCTCTAACTAGTACTTTGACTTAGATCTTTTATAAATAAAATCACACTCCAGAAAAAAAAATTACGCTCAACCCAAAAACCACGATACAAAAATTGCACTGTTCAACGTAGAGTTTCGCCTATACAACTAGCGTTTGGTAGGAGTTCTGCTGACCGAAGAAGCTCTGTATGTTCTATAGGTCTTAAGAGTGAGAATTTCTTACTTTCAATAGAAAAATCTCACTGTATGGTAACTTGGGTACATCCTCCTCTCCATAATATTTTCAACAAAACTCCTCTTCATCACCCACCTAAAATTGCACTAACTACGTGTGACTTCTTACTTCATAATCATAGAAAAACTGAAAATCATGCATCTATTCAGAAAATTCATTTTTTTACGACAATGAAATCAAAGTTAAATATCCAACAATGCAGTTTGCTTTTTGCTTCAACGTCAGTCACACCCCTCTCGTAAAAGTTCGATTCACATAGAAATCCCACTTTTTTATAAAATCACAATCAAGCATATTAAAGTAAAAATAGAAATCACACACTTAAACAGCAAAAATTGGGACTCACGAACTCAGTCAATTCTCTCAAAACAAATCTGTCATTTAGAAACTTAAGTCCTCAGATTTTTTTTTGTTTCTGAGTCAAATTTCCTGTTCATGTAAAATACCTATCCTCTGCAATTTTATTTTCACATTAACATGAAGCTTAACTTAGCCCTTTGCACTTCACAGGTATTCGCAATCTCTCAGGTATTACTCCTGACATCCCCATTGTCATACTAGAACTTAGTCGCGCAATTTTCAAGTCTAACGTATAAGCAAAAGGATTTTATTTATCTAGTCTTCTGGAAGCCTATTAACGTGTTTAAAAATGTTTTACATGCTGAAACGATAAATGGATGTTCATCTTGAATGCGTTTTGTTTAGACATTCAATTTTTCACCTATTTGTACGTTGTTTGTCAATTTTGTAACTAGATATAAGCTTGAGAAAACTGGAAATTGATATCCTTCACACATTCTACAATTCTTGGTAGGATTGCAACAGCTTATCATATTCGGGGTCTTGTCTCCCCTAACAGTTCCTCATCATCTTTATGTCTTTTCTAAGGTCACCAGTATCTTAGCATCTCCAATCATTACTATAGACAAAGAAATGAATATCATATAGTCTATAACCTTTTTGTCTATACAATCATGGTATGTGTATAAAGCCTACGTTGATAGATTATTCCACTCCGGATTCTGAAGCCATCTCATTTCTTCATGGGGTCTCTAGAGCACTTACTATTGACCTTATGCAGCCCTTTTTAATGTATGAAAATCGAATCGATATGACATTCTCATGGAACTGTCGTACACGCGTATTTCAGAGACAAAACTAAAAGTTATGAGCGTAGAGTCTTTGTCATATACGTACTAAACCCACGGGAGTCCTGAATGTGGTTTAAATATCAGAATTAGCATGTTTGGCAGCAGTGTGTAAATTGTTTTATGCAAGAGGATAAATCCCATACTAGATTTATAAACTGCAAATCTAGAGATATGAATACATCCTGAAATCGGAAATGAGGCATATAAGACAGTGTGTGTGTATGCAACTCTGTGTGTGTGTGTATACATAGAGATATGAATACATCCTGAAATCGGAAATGAGGCATATAAGACAGTGTGTGTGTATGTAACTCTGTGTGTGTATATACAGATATACGAATACATCCTGAAATCGGAAATGAGGCATATAAGAAGTGTGTGTGTGTGTGCGTATATATATTTATATGTATATATATGTGTGTGTGTGTTTATATATATTTGTGTGTGTATATATGTATTTATGTCTGTATGTATGTATGTATGCATGTATGTACGTACATACAGAGATACATACATCCATCAAATGCATTAATGATTGAATACTCTTCTTTCCCTTCGATAATACCCTCATAGTCATCAATGTGGTTTAAGTATCAGAATTAGCGTGTTTAGTAGAAGTGTGTAACATTGTTTTATGCAGGAGGATAAACCCCATAATAGATTTATAAGCTGCAAATCTGGAGATATGAATACATCCTGAAATCGGAAATGAGGTATATAATACTGTTTGTGTGTATGTATCTGTATATATATATATATATATATATATATATATATATATATATATATATATATATATATATAGAGAGAGAGAGAGAGAGAGAGATGTGTGTGTACTTGTACTGGAAACTAAGCAGTTGTCGTAACATTAAATAATCTTCGAAATATGGAAAACAGGAAGTAAAGTTAAGCGGAAGACTGTGCAGAAACATATGGTGATGACTCATGAGATTTTTTGAAGAAGTGTAGCTTTGTCGGAAGAGAAAGAGTGGGGTGTGAGAGAGAGGGAACATGAGAGCAAGTGTGTAAGTGCATGTATGCTGGAAAGTGACAAAGAAAGAGCACTGTGGATAATGCTGCGTTGGATTCGCCCGCAGACTTTCGGCGATCAAGCCAAAGAGCGAGGATCGTATAACGCAGGTGTGACGTTCTCTCACTGAAGTATCTCTACAGGGATCAATCATCAGTCATCAATCGTCAGCCGCACCGTAGCTCTGTCAGTCGTCAATCGTCAGTCGCGTTCTGTGTCAGTCGTCCATCGCACTGTCCATCAATCTTGGAGGTTTGGCGATTGACACATGTGCGTCCATCATCAAGATTGGCGTGATTGATACTAATCATGGGCCATTGACCGAGGCATTTCAAAGCTATAGAGTAGTAAAAAGTTTTTGTGGGAAGCATTGGAGTTGTGGGAGGCGGATCAAACGTGTCGGGTTGCGAAGCCACGATTGACAAGGCAAGAGGCACGATGGACAGCTGCGATTGACTGAGAGCCTCGATCGTCAGGGCGGGAGTCGCGATTGACAGATAGTTGCGAATGACAGGGCAGGAGTTGCGAACTTGCGACGGACAGCTCCCCCGCGACCGATAGCTCTCGAGTCCCCAGCTCCCTCACGATGGACAGCTTTAATATTCACGCGTTGTCCGCGCCGACTGACTGAGATCAATCGTGGACTTTGTGTCCATCGTGGACTAGCTGTGCATCGTGGGCAGGGTTAAGCGTGTGTAATTAAAGTCGCAAGTGCTGGTGGATGGTTAGCAGTTCAAAAAACAAAGCACTCGCCTCAAAATCTGAAGCGCAGTTCTCTCTTCGTATTGAAAGAAGTTTTCACTTCTGTAGCTAGCAGGGAATCTCCTTACTTCTCGAGGTCACTCTTAAATCTTTTGGGGGCTTTGAAAACTTCAATTTTATTGGGATCAATGATCAAAGTAGAAATTTGTCAAGCAATGAGAGCTATGAGCATTATATAGAGTGGCACTGCATTGGATCGATTTCACGTGCAGAGGTTTTGTTTTAATGATGTAGAGAGCTTTCCTTTATTGTGGGACTCTCGTGGGCTTTTGAACATGTTTGTTATTTTGAATTTTCACTTCAAGGAGTAGAGCGAGCCCTTTGTTTGCTCGTGGTTCTCTCTTTCGCTCTAATGTCGGTATTTATCCCTTCGTTGGTCTTGAGCAACGTGGCCCCACCTGAACCCCAATGCCCCCTCGGGATGGATTCTGCCTCATCGGACGTCGATCCTCCGGTGGTCTCTTTGTGCCAAGAATCTGTGGTGGCAAAGCAAGAAGAACTGATGAAAACTTGTTTGATCAGTCAAGTTTTTGGCCCTAGGCCCCCTCTAGACAGTGTGAGAGCTTGGCTTTGCAAGGAGTGGTTCCCGCGCGCCCTAATTGTGTGCAAATGTCAATTCCTACCGGCGAATCACCTACTTCTAGTGTTTGAGAATGAAGAGATGGCCTTCCAGGCCCTGCAAGCTGGCTCCTGGCAAGTGGGCCGGTCCACCCTTTGCCTATTTAAGTGGACCCCAGACTTCGTTCCAAACAGATCAAAACCGCTTCGTTACCCACTTTGGGTGGAGCTTCCCAATCTGCTGTACTTTCTGTATGGATTTCTTCGAGAAAACGTTTCACCGATCGGTCGCCCGATGGCCTCAAGAGAGGATTTTGGGGGTTTAATCTACGATGGTGCTCAACACTCTTTCAATGCAAGATGGCACCCACAGATCTGCGTTGAAACAGACCTAAATCAGGTCCTTCCCTCGAAAATATCCATAAACTGTGGAGATGGTAAGACTTGGACACAGGAGGTTACTTACAAGAATTTGCCGAACGCGTGCTTTCGTTGCGGGCATCAAGGTCATATGATCAAAGATTGCCCCCTGAAGAAAAGTACCAATAAAAACAAGCTTAAACTAGATGGGACCCTGGATCCTTTTCCTCATGTTGACACTCGGGGTCAGCCCCCTCCAATGGAGGAAGTAGAGGGAACTCGCGTTGCTGAGACGGATTCAAAAGGATTCACTGAAGTAAGACGCAGGAGGAAAGTTAGCCCTCGAACATCAACAGCAAGGAACACTCCGACAATTGCTCCTTCGAATAACATGTATTGTAACCTAGAAAAGGAGATTAATGAGGTCGACTTCCCAGGGGGCAACCTTTATGAAGAAGACCCCACTGATAATACCCATGGGTGCTCTACCAGCAAAGAAGACAACCAAGAAGGTTACACCACGAGTAAAGAGGAAGGCTTCACTACTATCAATGAAGACAACCCAGACAGTGAAAGCTCCTTCCTTGGTCCTACCCTTCCGGTATGCATTCCAAGATTACCGCAACAAAAGTCAGAGCTTAAAGGAAAGCAAGCATCGGGCATGCCATGGAAGAGCCCCCTCAAGAGTAGGATCCTAAGTCAAGAAGTAGGGAGGAAAAAAGAAGATCACAAGAAGAAAAAAGATCGGGTCCCTCCCCTCTAAGAGGGCAACCATCAATAATGAAATTCACATCACTAAACGTTAGGGGTTTGTCGGATCCATCAAGAGCGGCGATCCACTGGTTCAAAGACAAGTGCCTCAACCCAGTCTTTATCTGCTTACAAGAGGTTAAAATCGACGGAGAGGATCTCCCAAAACGGCTTAAATGCATTTCTCCGAACCACCTTTGGTTCTCCACTTCTCACCCTAGGGGAGCGGGGGGTGCGGCAATCGGTATTAGTCACTCCTTGTCTGGCAGTGTGAGCTCGACTTTTGAAGGTTGGAATCATCGTTGGATTGCTGCCTCTATCGGGTTCCCTTTTTAGTTCACTGTGGTCTCAATTTATGCCCCTAATGGAGAAGCGGATAGAATTGATACCTGGGCTTCTCTCGACTCCCTCTCACATAATGTTTTGATTTGTGGGGACTTCAACATGGTTGAGTTTCCTGAGGACCGATGGAATAACAAGGGAAAAATTATTGACGGCCAGGAGAAAGAGATATGGGATAAAATCAAGCTCCATCTCGACCTCGTCGAGGTGAAAGACATGAAGGGATTCTCCTGGTCAAATCTCCAATTGGTGGACTCTTTGAGGAAAGCAAGGCTTGATAGATGTTACATCGATCAAAACACCATCCTCCAGTGGGGTAGCCCGTCGATTTCCCAACACATGGACCTGACTATCTCGGACCACTACCCGATTACTCTGTCTTTCAAACCGATTCCCATGCTCCAGAAAGCCCCTTGGTTTCATGCTTGTCAGACATCGTTTTCCCTCCCCTCTGTCCACCAAGAAATTTCTGCAGTGTGGGCGGAAGCCTTTGCCTACTGTAATGAACCGGCTAAGTGTTGGAGAAGCGCGGTGGAAAGGACTCGAAAAATTTTGATCAGCACTCAAAAGGCTATAAGAGATATCCGAAAAAAAAGAAGAGAAACGGTGTATCGGAGGCTCTCACGGCTTGAAGAATAGGTGAACAAAGGTAACTTACAATACCAACAAGGTCTTTTGAAAATCAGGGGAAGACTAAGGTTAGAGGAGGAGGTTCAAAGAAAAAATCTTCAAATATTCTTCAAACATTGGTGGGCGGGGAAGGCTGACAAACCATCGAAAGAGATGTGTAACATCCTCAAAAGGAAACAAGCTAGGGAATCCATCCCCTTATTGGTCGATAACAATGGAGTCGAATGCAACACGGAAGTTGAGAATAGCTCTATCATCGTCTAACACTTTACCCATCTTCTCGGGGTCTCGGCTCCTCTGTCCCCGCATAGGCGTGACTCCATGATAACCATCTCAAGGGTTGCTCAACCTAGAATCCCACAGAACATGATTTCTCTGTTGGATGCTAACATTTTCGAGAATGAAATTATTGAGGTTATTGATGCTCTTCCCAATGGGAAAAGTCCGGGTCCTAATGGTCTCACCAATGAGTTTTTCAAGTCCTTCAAACATGAGGTGGCCACCCCACTGCGTCTGGTGTGGCAAGAGGCTCTCTCCTTCGGTGCCCTGCCTGAGTGTCTTAATAATGGCGTCATCAAGTTAATCCACAAAAGGGGAGATAAGAACAAAATTGAGAACTGGCGACCGATTACCATGCTGCAAACAGGATACAAGATAATTGCAAAAGTTATCACCAACAGAATCTCTTGTCATTTAAAGTCTTGGCTTTGTGAGGACCAGAAAGGTTTTATCAAAGGTAGATCTATACTCGAAGCAATTGTCGATATTTGGGAAGGCCTTGCATTTGCTGAGGAGTCTGCGCAAGATCTGGTATTCATCAAGATCGACTTCGACAAAGCGTACGACAGATTGGAATGGGACTTTATTCTTCAATCATTGAAAGACCTTGGATGCAGCCAAAAGTTCACGAAGATGGTTTCCACTCTTCTTGGAAACGCTTCAACTAGAATAAATCTCAATGGTAAGCTCTCTAAGCCCATTCGCTTAAAAAGATCAATTAGGCAAGGCTGCCCTCTGGCTCCATTACTCTTCGCTATCACCTCGAATGGACTCTCACCTATTCAAGCATCACATGGACGCTGGCAATCTCAAGGGTCTTTCCCTACCTCTAAATCACGGCCAAATGATAGAGAGACTTTTTGCCGATGACATGAATGTCTTTGTGCATAATGATATAAACAACATTGAGGTGTTTTGGTGGTGCCTCGACACCTTTTGTGTGGCGTCTGGTTCAAAAATCAACCATGCTAAAACTGCTTTTAGAGCAATCAACGGATCGACACCCCAATTGTTGTTAGATCAATGGTGTCAAGGTATCCCTAGTGGTCAAGTCTTCCGTCTCCTTGGCATCCCGATGGGATTCGACATCTCAATGGACCAACGTTGGAACTGGGTGCTATCCAGGTTGGATAGCAAACTAAATCATTGGAAAGGTATGCAATTCAACTTGGCAGGGCATGCCATGGTTGTTAACACATTTATGTTGTCTACAACTATTTATTTTATCTCGTGTTGGAGACCTAAGGAGAAAGACTTGGCCAAAGTAGAAAGAATCTGCAGAAACTTCCTTTGGACTGGGGACCCCAACAGGAGGGGGATTCCCAAAATCAAATGGGAAACTTGCATTAGCCCGAAAGACTCAGGGGGCTTGGGAATTTCGGATATCATTGGATTGGCTGACAAGCTAGCGGCAAAGTGGCTTATCAAGGCTTGGAGCAATAGTGAACCCTCTTGGGCCAAATTGATCTTTAGAAACATGGAAGACCTTACCCTTGTTGGCCATCCTGGTTGGAAGGACATAGGCATTCTCACGCTTTTGTTCTCCCCCCACCCGGTATCCCCTAAAGGCTCTAGCCTAGTGTGTTCTTTATGGAAGAGTTGGAACAAGGCCAAACAATTCATCAGAATTTGTGATGAGTGGAAGTGGGCAGCTGGGATAAGACAAAATGACTCTATCTGGTTCCCGATCGACGGTATTAGGGGGGTGGAGTCTTGGAACCTCCAAACTGCACAGCAGCTATGGAACAAGGGGTTCAAACAGTGGAAACAACTCTGGAAACAAGAGACCAGCCAGTGGATTAGGTTCGAAGACTTGGACCCGAGATTTAGAGTTACCCTAGAGGAATGGACTCTTCTTCAAGGAAGGTGTTTAGCATGGGACCGCTCAACTGCCCGCCTTCTCTACGGTCAAGATCTTCCTTGCCTGGAGGGCCTCAAATGGAGCAATGGAAAGAAACTATCCAGAATCCCCAACTTCAAAGAGAACTTAGATGTTCATCACACTCTTAACAAGAGATGGTGCCTTTCTTGGACCAAACTTCGATGGGAACTAAAATTCATGTCTATTTGGCACCCCCTAATTGAGATCAAAAAGTCCGTTCTCATGTGGCAGATCTTGCATAGAGGTATCTGGTCCAATGCAAGGGCTAACAAAATCTGTGGTGTGCCGCCATGGTCCACGCGTTGCCATTGATGCATCGAAGATTTAGCTCACCTATTCTTCGATTGCCCCAAGTCCCGTGTTATCTGGTGTCACGTGACACGGGTATTGAGACTCATGAACCAAATCAATTGGTAGCAGGTGCTGTTGGGCGAGGCGGTCGGCTGCTCATTGAGGCTCTGGAATGCCATCAGGGGTGAGACTCTTTGGAAGATTTGGAGGGAGCGATGTGCTGTCAATTTTGGCCAAACTCCTAAGGAATGGTCGATCGAGAAATCCTTGTTTCTTCTAGGTAAAAGAATCTCCCGAGATAAGAGATCTCCACTGTTTAGACATCACTGTATTTATCTCCTCGAAAACAACAAGTTGAAACCTAAATGGGTCCCACATGAGGGTGATGCTAGATTTATCCACCTCATTTGTAATGCTCTCTAGCCCGCCATACACCTCCCCTGCATTGTGGGATTTGGGGGGTCCCATGGGCACTAGTCCCATTCACTTGTAATTTTTCGTCTTTATTTTAATTAAAGTCCGGGAGAATAGGCTAAGCCCGAACTTCTTTTTATTAAAAAAAAAAAAACATATGGTGATGCATTACGGATGTAGAGAAAAAGGGTATTCTCAGTACTTGACATTGACGGAATGGGAAGACTTTGATATTGTATACGAAACGGAAGTATTATAGCGTCAATCGAGGGAAAGAGATGGCGGGTCAGTGACTACTTTGACGTCTCTAGTTTATTACAGAATGAAAGAGTAAAGCGGATAATGTTGCCCATCCGGTCATGAGTTAACAGTGAATAGTAAGCGGAGCTTGTAGTAATCAGAACCCAAAACATAAGTAGCATGTTTGAAGGGCATTGGTTAGTATCTAGTTTTAGCTGGTTTTTCATGTCTAACTTGAGTAAGCAAGAATTTCCCCATTGGTGTTCCGAATAAACAGTTTTTGTAACCTGTTTCTGACACTATAACTTGGCGTGTAAGATTTGCATCATGTCGAGTACCATTCTCTATGCTGACTTGGTTTGGAGGTATTATAGTGGGTCTAGTTGGTACTATAGCTTTCGGAGGTTGTCTTGGCGGACTAGCATGCACAATCTTTGGGGTTGGGGTCGTTGAAAACTTTGTTGATTGGTCGGATAGCATATCAAAGTTCGGAGTAGGATATACTGTGGGAGAGGTTCTCACAGGCATGTTCGCACAGGTTTTTGGAGATGGCGGATAAGAAACCTGAGTGTGATGGAGAGGGCTACCGAAATGGAGTGGCATCGGTGTATGACCGAGATCACCATGAATTGTTCTGGTAGGGTTGTGAGGTATTGTAGGATAGTAAAATGTGTAGTCCTGTGAAATGGTGGTATTCTCAGAAGCGGTATTGAAGGGAAAGCTATCTCTTGTAATCTGATTTTGATTGTAATCAGAGCTAGAAGAATATGGGTATTGCGTCTTGTTTGATTGGTTGAGATGGTAACTTCTGCATGATGCAACATTGGATTCCTCACCATTTTCTTTGATAGGCATCTTATCACGTACTGTTATGTAGATTGTCAAGTCACCGTAGAGATCTCCAGAGTTTGTTTTCAGAGGATATGTCTTTTTATAAGGATGGTGTAAGATCTTTAAATCAGAGACATGGCAGAAGGGGATTGTTGCCTCACATACGAACTTTTGCCCTAGAGTGCTGTGTGTGAAAATCTCCACCTTCATGCTTCCCTCTCCACTCTTGTAGATGTATTCCGGGACCATGAACTCGGTTGTTTCCCTCCACACAGGATTTGTGCCACCATGAGGGTCTACTTTGGTTCTGTATTCCACATAGGAAGAGAACTTCAGCACTGCATATGTCTGCATCTTGCTCAGGTAATTGACATCTTTGAGATTGGTTGCTGAATCCAAGGTCACCTCTATCAATCGCTTCTCCATCATATTTAAAGAGAGGTTCTACATGATCATCAATATTAGAAATCAAAACTTCAGCACACAATAATGTTCTAGATGATGAGTAAAAGAGGTTGCACCATATGCTCTATATGCTTGACTGAGAATGGAAAAACATGTCCTTATCTTCAAGTGATTACTCTGCATTTGGCGCATACAGGGGGACAATGTCTACTAGACAAAGTACTATATGATCCTTCTAAATTGCTATCTCGTATTGGAGAGAGAGAGAGAGAGAGAGAGAGAGAGAGAGAGAGAGATTAGAGAGAGAGAGAGAGAGAAACTCACATGGAGACTGAAAGCTGCGCCACCGAATCCCTGAAGCCGCAAGGAACGAAGAAGAATAGCTAGTCCTCTTGTTAAGCTCAACGTATGATCTCTCTCTCTCTCTCTCTCTCTCTCTCTCTCTCTCTCTCTCTCTCCTTCCTTTTTACATCGGAGCACGGCTTATTAATGAATTACATATACTATATATATGCACAAGTGTGAGCGGACCTATAACCTTCACTGTTTATCCTCCAGTAAGTACCGCTGAGCTAGCACGCAATGCAGCTTTTCTCTTCTTTCTCGTGCATTAGCCTCTTTATTATGGAGCGCCACCTCCCGAGGCTAAATTCCTCAATCCAGGGGGAGGGAATCATACAAAAGGAAACTTATTACCTCTCTCTCTTTTAGAAGTTGCAGAGAATCCTTTTCTCTCTCTCTCTCTCTCTCTCTCTCTCTCTCTCTCTCTCAGAGGCACGCATCGAAGCAGAAGCACCAGTTGTATCACATTCAGTTATCTGATCAGGAACAGATAATCATGCGTCAACCACGTTCCACGCTACACATAATGCCATTTTTTGGCTCACTGTCTGCAATGATTGGGAATCCATGGAACACGATGATATAAAACGGCTTATTACTGTGTATGATAGGTGACATTTTTCTTTTCAATATAGCATAACAATTTTATCATCGCATTGTATCTCAGTGACGATTGTTACAGGTCGATCATAGAGGCAGTCATCGCATCGGACAGTTGAACCATTAAGACCATTAAGACACAGGAAACTCATCGGACATTAAGACCATTAAGACACAGGAAACGCATCGGACACATGAGACTACAGCTTAGAGGGAAAGGGATGTACCAGCCTCAATTAGCAATCAGACGTCTAACCTTCTATTCTTTTGCGCACTAATGGATTTCATAGCCGAAAGGTTCCATGAATGTTCTCTACAGTCATACGGCAATGCATTATAAACCGTTCAATGGATCTACACGCAGGTGCCTTAAAGGGATGAAGCCATGCAATCGAAGTGTTTTTCATGAAAGCATGTTTAAAGCTCATTATTGATATTTATGGAGCTTAGTCAGCATCACATGTCTCCTATGCCTATCCTGCGCCAGAAATGAATATTGATGAGCATCGTACATCTGCGTATCTATATGTGCTGTTTTCTCTAGTAAAACAAAGCAAAACGTGAATCTGAATTCAGGATAAAGCTGAGGAAAAATGGAAATCATATCAGAAATCGCATATAAGGATTCATGCCGCCGATGCTAATCCGATTAATGGCAATTCACTGGTTGTAGGACTAAATTATTGAGTGCAACTGTTTGCGCTCGCAAGCTTGATTTCAGCACTCGAATGAATCAATGGAATGTTGGACTTTTACTCAATAAGATATTTTAAACTGATACAGAAAGTTTTTGACATCCCCGAGGCGTAACCTCCAAAGGCAACATTCATCCCTGTCGTCTGTTTTCCGAGGATTAAGACTAGATTAATAGAGTTTCACTGTATACTAAAGTTGATGAGATTAGATTAATAGAGTTTCACTGTATATTAAAGTTGGAAAGCGTGTTGTCCTTCATATCACATCAAATTCATAAAAAATCTACTTTTCAGAACGCAATTGGAGGAATGGAATATCATTGAATTCATGGGCAAAAAGACAAGAATCCAAGGAACCAAAAATCGTTGAAACTCTATTTTGCAGTATATTTTACTACAGACAGAGGGATATGATAATACCTGCAAAAGTTAAAGTCGGAGAACACTATAGCATAGTCTTTATAATAAGAGGATCATATGAGAAATCACCGACGAGCATGCACGTTCTTTATACTAATGAGATAATGACAATTTAATGGTTCTAGGGCTTCATTGTTGAAGCATGTTATTAGCATTAGCAAGTTTGATTCAAACCCCTAAATAATTTTATTGAATGTTTCATCTTTGTCAAATGTATCACATATTTTCAATAACATGCATGACTTTCTACGGTAACAAACCTTCTAGCCTTAGTCCAGAGGAATAATCCCATAGAAGATCTTGACGTAATCAGATCAATAAAGTGTTATCCTCTATAAAGAGCATTTTCCTCTCTACGACATCATATGCACAATTTTTGCCATTTTCCCAAGTGTATGATTCACCTAATACTTTACCACAACATCATATGCACAATTTTTGCCATTTTCCCAAGTGTATGATTCACCTAATACCTTACCACAAGTAAAGGGGAACCATGATGATGCCTATAAATAATAACGATAGAGAAGACTCTTTCACACTCTTGTCACTCGATCACACTCCCATATGTCTGCATAGTTCCTAGCAATGAAATTTTCTTAGTTGAACCTTGAAAGAGGATGTCATGTCATGTACTACTAATGTTGGGCACGTATTCATTAAATACACAACATTTTGAGACAACTTTTGCCTAATAGAATAAAGGAACGTTCATTTCATTGAGCATGGTCCTAGCAATCTCTACTATATACCTCTTCTTTGTCTCTGATGTCTCGTTTTGTTGGGATATAAACATGCATGTCACTTGCCTTCTAATCAAAATTCATTGGACAAATACTCTCCCCCTCCATTTGACCATGGGGTTTTCATGTAGCACCTTGATTCCTTCTCTACTTGAGCCCTAAACCTTCTAAACATGTAAACCAAACTTTTGTTTGATGCAATAAAACAATACCTTCCTTGAGTATTCATCTAGAAGTTTCACAAAGTATATGTTACTACAATGGAGGGCTCCTTTGTTGCCTCCCAAACATTTCTATGCATAAGGTCTAGCACGCCATGTGCTACATAACCACTAATATTGAATGAATACTTAGGTAAACGTCCAAGTTGGCATGCTTCACACATTACATATAACATTTGTAATGAGAAGTGAGGTATTCATCTTACAAATTTCTTCTTCTCCATATCCTTGAGCTTTTTAGTGTTGATGCCGATGCACCTCTTTTGCAACAGATCCAAATCTTCAATCTTCTTGTCTCCATAGATGATTAGCATTGCTTTGTTTCTTTGTTCTTTGCCTATATCAGGTGTCAACATTCTTCCTTCCTTCTTACCTTTAGATATTATATGATAGCCATTCCTTGGGTCTTATATGAAGTGTCCCTTGTGATTGAACTTCACTTGATTCTATCATCTATCCAATAGAGATTAGATCCCTAGTGATGGTGGGAACATGTACTACCTTAGATAAGCTCCTTTCATTATGATTGCCTTCAAGATTTACATCTACCATTTTTTGAATCTCATGTGTCTGAATTCTCACCTATCTCCACGTAGCCTCTTTTCTTGGGTGCTTGAAGGTTGCTAAAGAAATCTTCCCTCCCTAAGATGTGATCATGTACCATACTTTGTCATGTGTATGTCTCATTGCTAGCAAACACTCATTCTCTGATGTATTGGATGAGTTAAGATAATTACACTGACCTCTCTAGTTGTTGTCCCCATGCATTTGATAGAAATCCTCGGCATAATCCCCTTGCTTCCCACAATTATAGCATCCATTAAAGTTCTAGTTTCTTGTACCTCCATATATTCTACCTCCTGTATATCTTCCTCTTGAGATTGACCTTCATCTTGATTGAACTAGATCCCTTTATTTCTTTGGTTTCCTTGTTGGTAGTTTAATCTACTTCTTCCTCCTAATACACCGCTATTACCTTTGCCTCATTCTCCCTTTCCTTCATATAAGAGGTGATATTGGCTACCGTTTGGCTTGTTTCCTCCATGATTTAATTCTTTATTCATCATTTTTGGATCTATAGAGCTCTAGAAATTTGAAGTGTCTGAACTCATGCTTAAGATAATGTGACACATCAATTACCCTTTTTGGTGAAGTCTAACAACCATCCCATGAGTTCCACTCAACTGAATTTTCTTATTCACCTTGATAGAGAAAAATTGGGATCTTCTTTTAGGCATTTTTGAATTCAAATCTACACCAAACTTTGTAGGTCCTTATATAATGAGGCTTTTGGAGAAATTCGTGTACATTCTCTATGTACATTTGGGATCTCGTTCAAGTGCAATCTCCATGTCTAAGCTACCCCTAACTTAACTAGCCCCTTGCTAGCTTATTCTCTGCATACGTAGAGAATTTTGTTTGCCTATATCTCATTGTATGCTTTCTTGATTCAAATCCAAGATACTCATATTTTCTCTAGTATTGTAAGGTTTAGTTTCATCATAATCTTATAATTAAGTATTTGTTATGCTTGATTTTATAGAATTTGAAAGCTCACTAGGTTGGTCTCTGCATACTTTGAGTTGTGTGTGTGTGTGTGTGTGTTTTGAGCACACACATGTGCAAGAACTTCGTTTAGATAGTGGATAATCTATTTTGATCACCACACATTGGAAGAGGAACAACTACCAACAATGCACCCAAAGCAACCAACAAAGCTAAGAGTAAGGTCAATCGTCAAAAAGAAGAGGAAGAGGTAAAGGTAGAGGAAGAAAATATGGAGGTAGGAGCTACTCCAACTCAAATGGATGCTTTGATTGTGGGTATCTAATTCCTCAAGAACATGAGAAATTAAAGACCACTTTTTAGCCATGGATCATAGTCGTGAAGCCTAAACACATGATGAAGTGTGTGTTATACTTATGTGTTCCTCGAGTAGCTTTGATGTGAACCTTTTCCCTATACATGGGCACTTTTTACTCTAGTGCTGGCTAGAGGTTTTTTCCCCATGTTACCACATACATGATTCACTCATATGTGGTGGTACTTTGTACTTATGGATATTATTTAGCTCTTACTTCAATTGAGTTCATTATCAATAGAGAGAGCTATTCTAGCTATCGTCTTCTCCATGTGTCTTACTATGTTTGTGCTCCTTGTGTGTGCTTCTTGTGTGTCTCTCACACATCTACACACACCCAACAATGGTATCAGAGTAGGTTCAGATCAGAGTAGGTTCAGCTTCTTCTCAAGTTTTGGTTTTTCACGTCGCGGCAAGCGTGCACTTTTAACAGTGCAAATCAACTTCGAAGCATAGAAGAGTGAATTTTAGCAGCCAAGAAACATTTCCAACAGGTGCGCTAGGGTTTTACCCCCATTTCAAAGCCACTCGTGCACTCAGAATTGCCATTAGAGTGACGGTTTGTGAGCTTAAATTTCAGCATTCATTTCAGCTTTCAACGAAGTGAAGATTTTGTCACATTCTTGTTCTTTAGTCAAATGGTGGGCAGCAATGACTTGTTTGGCATGCTTCAAGCTGAAGATAAGCTTGATGGGACCAACTATCCGATGTGGTCTTACATGATGAAGCATGTTCTTGTTTCTAAAAACTTTGGAACATAGTGGCAGATGTAGATCAAAGATTCGCATATTCTTCTACTTCACAGTCTACTGTCAGAGATGGAGCTTCTTCTTCGAGTACAGTGCTTCCTCCTTCTCCACCTACACAGGATTAGCTTAGATGGGATGGAAAAGATGCTCAAGCTCATGCTTTGATTGCACTTTCAGTGAAGCATCATATAGTTCCACACGTTCGGTCATGTTCTCCATCGAGACAAGCATGTGACACTTTTTCTTCTTTGTATGTCGTGTGTAACGAAGCACGTGTTTCATACTTGAGGAAGCAACTTGAGGATGTATGTATGGCCGAAAATGATTCGGTGGATGTGTATGTGACATGCATCAAGGACTTGAAAGAGCAATTGGCAAACATAGATGAGATCTTTCAGATGCATCACTCATTTCTACATTGTTGAAAGGATTACCGGAATCTTTTCAAAGCTTTGCTACTACACTCCGTTTGATGAGGTTGTCTCTTCTTTTGCAAGAAGAGCAATCTAGAGTGAATAGGACTGGTTTGATTGAGGGAGCGGAAGCACTTGCTATCTCCCAAAAGGGGAAAAGCAAGCATGGTTCAGCTTTGGGTTTTTCAAAACCAAAGCCTCAAGCTTCCTCTTCCACGCATTCCTCTAATGATGCTCATTTGCAAAAGAAGAAGAGATGCAAATATTGCCGAAAGGCTGGTCATACTATTGATGAGTGTAGAAAGCTTGCTAAATGCAATGAAAAGAAGAAGGAATCCGGCATGTACTCTATTGCTAGAAATTCAGCACATGCAAAGAATGATGCAGCTAACATGGCTCAAGATTTTTGAGCATGTGTTGTTACATGTCATTATGGTGCATCTTTGCATTCTAAATGTATGGTTGTGAGTGAGGCTGATTCATATTGTTTCTTTGATAGTGGTGCTTCAAAGCACATAACATCATGCAAAAGATTTTTTGCCTCTTTCAAAGATGCACCCAAAGGAGGACATGTGGTGTGTGCAAAAAATGCCTCTTATCCTATCATTGGAGTAGGAGAAATTGAGCTTACGACTGCAAACGGAGGTGTGATTCTCTTGAAAAATGCATTGTACGTGCCCGGTATCAAGAAAAACTTAATTTCAATTCCGTCGATTGCCAAAGTTGGACTTCATGTACACTTTGTTGATGATAAGTGTATGGTTCATGATTTTAGGAATGGTGATGTTATCGTAATGTTTGGTACATTATGTAATGGTTTGTATCGAATGGATACATACAAGAGGGCTGGCTCGAATGCCTTAGTTGTTCATACTTCTTCCATGGCTGAAATGGAGCTTTGGCATGCTCGTTTTGGTCACTTGAACTTCAATACTTTTCTCTACTTGCAAAAGAAGGAAATGGTTATTGGCTTGCCTACACCTGAGTCCATCTAAAAGCATGCATATGAAGGTTGCATTCTTGGAAAAATGTATTGTGCTTCTTTTCCAAAAGATAGTCATACACACACTACAAGAAAAATGTAGCTTGTTCATAGTGATGTATGTGGTCCCGTCAAGACTCCATCTTTTGGGAAGCATGTATATTTTGTTACCTTCATTGATGATGCTACTCGCCATACATGGGTGTATCCTATGAAAGCAAAGAATGAGGTATTTTCTTACTTCAAAGGATCTTTAGCTATGGCTGAAAATTTTTCTTCACAAAAGCTTTTGACTCTACGCACGGAGCATGGTGGTGAATACATGTCACATGAGTTCAATGCTTTTCTTCACGAAAGAGGTATTTCACACCAATGTATGCTGCCATATGCACCTCAGCAAAATGGTGTTGCTGAGCGTAAAAATAGAAATCTATTTCAAGTGCACTATGTATGATTAAAGGAAAGGATCTTCCTGATAAGTTTTGGATGGAAGCGGCCATGTGTGCAAACTATGTGTTGAATCTCTACCCTATAAAAGCATTGAGAGTCATCACTTCTTATGAGGCTTGGAATGGTCATAAGCCTATGGTTATTCATATGCGTGTGTTGGTTGTTTCGCATATGCTCTTGTGCCATCACAACAACGTCACAAACTGATGACAAGGCAAAGAAATGTATATTTGTTGGTTGTAGTGCTGAAAGTAAGGGATATCATTTGTACCATCCATTGATGAACACAATTATTGTGAGTCGATATGTGGTATTTGCTGAAAATTCAATTTTCCCTCTACTTGAATGCAAAAAACAGCCAACAATTAGCTCACAAGTTGTGTTCGATACACTCATGCCTTTGTTCCAAAATGGTGCACTTGACTATGGCCATGTAGAACAGCCAACTAAGGCTCAAAGGGCTGAAAAATTCCAACAAAATAGTGCTGAAAATGCAGAGAATTTCCAGCCAAACATGGCTAAAGTTTTTTTGCCAAAAATTATAAAAACTGCTGGAAATTTCCAACCACATATGGCTGAACATTTGCATCAAAATACGGCTAAAAATGAGCATGAAATTCAGCCCATGCATGATGTACATATTGCAGATGTTTTACATAATGAATGCATGTCTATCCAGAGTGCACAAATTATGCCAAAGTGGCTGAAAAAAACTTTGCAGGATAGCAAATTGAGTGCACCTTTACTTGGTAGAACAAGATCAAGCTCTCACCATGCATCAAGTAATTTTGTGTATTATTCTCTTATTGCAACAACATGTAATGAAGAACCACTTTCTTTTGAAGATGCATGTGATGATCCACAATGGATGTAAGTGGGTTTACAAGATTAAGAGAAAGTTTGATGGTAGCATTGATCACTACAAAGCTAGATTGGTTGCCAAAGGATATGCGCAACAATATGGCATTGACTATGAGGAAACTTTTGCACCTACTTCACGCATGACTACCATTCCTACCATGGTTGCATTGGCTGCCCATCGAGGTTGGAATGTGCATCAATTGGACATAAAAATAGCCTTCTTGAATGATGATTTGCAAGAAGAGGTTTATGTGAAGCAACCTCCTGGATTTGCTATGAAAGGGAAAGAGCATATGGTTTGTCGCTTTCATAAAGCCTTGTATGGTCTCAAGCAAGCTCCACATGCATGGTATGACAAAATCCATAAGCACTTGATTGCTCTTGGATTCACATGTAGTCCGATGGAGAGAACACTCTATGTACGCAAAAATGGGGCTGATCTTATAGTGCTTGTTCTTTATGTGGATGACATACTCTTGACTGGGTGATGTGATGCACAAATTGACATTCTTATGGCTGATTTGTAGCATACTTTTGATGTCAGTTATCTTGGTCTTTTGAGCTAATATCTTGGCATCCAGTTTGTATCCGCTGAGGGGGGAATTGTTATGCATCAAGCAAAGTATGTTGAAAAACTCCTTCAGCGTTTTGACTTGGAGGATTGCAAGCTAGTTTCCACACCAGTTGAGATAGGATTCAGGTTCTCAGTTGATGATTCCAATGATGCATTTGACACTTCTCTTTATCAGCAAGCTGTGGGATGTCTTTATATGCATGCAACACAAGGTCAGATATACAGTATGCAGTTTCCTAGTTGAGTTGATTAATGCATAGCTCTAGCAGTAAGCATTGGCAAGCGGTAAAATGTGTGTTTAGATATCTCAGAGGCACTTTGAGCTTAGGTCTTTTTTATGGAAGAGATATTCAGCCATGTTTGCATGCTTTTTACAAATAGTGATTGGGTTGGTTGTTATGATACTCCCGTGTCCACTAGTGGTAATTGCTTTCTCCTTGGAGACTCATGCATATCTTGGTTGAGTAAGAAGCAACCTACAGTGGCGACATCGAGTTGTGAAGCTGAGTACAGGGTAGTTTTCATAGAAACAGTGGAGTGTATATGGCTGAGATGCCTATTGATGGATCTTTGCATGGAGATTGATGTTGCTACACATATTCCCACTGATAACCAGAGTGCTTTGGTTGTTGCATGAAACCCAGTGTTTCATGCACGAACCAAACATATTGAGGTGCATTATCACTATGTGAGAGAGTGCCTTCATGTAGGAGATATTGATTTGGTATATGTGCCTACACAAGATAATGTGACAGACATATTCACCAAAGCTCTTCCATGGCAAAAGTTTGAAGCTTTTCGCAAAGCTTTAGGCTTATTACCTTCTGGGGGTTGATCTGTCACTCCTTGTATGTGTTCACACCATTCGCTCCAAGGGGGTTTGTTGCACTTATGTGTTCCTCGAGTAGCTTTGATGTGAACCTTTTCCCTATACATGGGCACTTTTTACTCTCGTGCTAGCTAGAGATTTTATCCGAACCACATACAATATTCACTCATATGTGGCGGTACTTTGTACTTAGGGATATTATTCAGCTCTTACTGCAATTCAGTTCAGTTCATTTTCAATAGAGAGATCTATTCCAACCATCATCTTCTCCGTGTTGTTGGAGCTATACATCTGTGGAAGCACGCAAACAACACAAGGAAGAAGAAGAAGCTTGGAGCACAACACACAATACTTAATGTATTACTAGAGAATGTACAAAGATAAGTAGCCCATTAGGGCAATAGGCGTATATAAAATCCGGGGGAAAAAAAACCTCCTAAAGAGGGAAAAAAGTGCCGGCAGTCCTAGTGTGTTCACACATATCACTACCTAAATATATCAGCAAATCCCCCCTGGGAGTGATGTGGTGAACAAGGAGCTGGCACTCATGTGTAAGGAAGTGCCAAGCTATGTGGAAATCACTCCACAAAAGGAAGTAAGCCCAAAGCTTTGCAGAAAGCTTCAAACTTCTCCCTAGGCAGAGCCTTTGTGAAAAGGTCTACAATGTTCTCTTGCGTGGGCACATATGCCAAGCTGATCTTCCTAGCAGAGAACCTCTCCCTGACATAGTGATAATGCACCTCAATGTGCTTAGTGCAAGCATGGAACATAGGGTTCCTTGCAACTGCTAATGCGCTCTGGCTTTTAGTGAAGATGGTGGTGGCAGAAGTCTGACCTACACCCAAATCAGCCATAAGGTGTCTGAGCCACACACACTCAACAGTCGCTGTGAAAGTTGCCCTATACTCAGCCTCACAACTAGAAGTGGCCACAGTAGGCTGGTTCTTGCTCAACCAAGATATACATGAGCTACCAAGCATGAAGCAAAAGCCACTAGTGGACACACCAATGTTATAGCAACCAACCCAATCAGAGTCAGAAAAAGCATGCAAATCTGGTGGTAGTGATCCCACCTTGGGATAAAACAACCCAAGTAGCCAAGTACCACTCAAATAGCGAAAGATGCGCTTAACTGCCTGCCAATGCTTGACTCTTGGGCAATGCATAAACCTGCTCATCTATGAGATAGCAAACTGAATATCTGGCCGAGTAATGCATAAGTAAATCAAGCATCCAACAGCCTGCTGATAGAGAGCAACATCAAATGCATCTCTAGCATCATGAAGACTCAATCGTAACATGTCTCCATAGGAGTGGCAATAGGCTTACAATCTTCAAGGCCAAAACACTACAATAATGTGTCAATATATTTTGTTTGACACAAAACCAGGCATGTAAATCAGCCTTAAAATCAGCAATATGCTTCTCAATAGGACTAGTGAGCAGCATGTCGTCAACATAGACAACAATGATGAGAAGCACATGATTAGCACGCTTAACATATAAGGTGCTTTCAGTTGGACTGTTCTCAAAACCATGTGCAATTAGATAGGCATGTATCTTCTCATACCAAGCATGTGGTGCTTGCTTTAAACCATATAATGCCTTCTTTAACCTGCACACTTGGTTTTCATGCCCTTTCTACACAAAGCCACGAGGCTGAAAAACATACACTTCTTCATGCAAGTCACCATTCAGAAATGTTTTTTTAATGTCCAACTGATGTACATTCCAACCATGATGAGCTGCAAGTGCACAGATGCTCTGAACAGTAGTCATACGACATGTAGCTGCAAAGGTCTCATCAAAATCAATGCCTCTTTCCTGTGCATAACGCTTTGCAACAAGCCTAGCCTTATATCTCTCAACTGTACCATCCTGTCTACACTTCAGCTTGTATACCCACTTAGTGCCAATGGCCTTCTTTCCTGGAGGCAAGTCACATAAAGACCAAGTACCATTCTTCATTATAGCATCATATTCAGATTGCATAGCAGCCATCCAATTTTTTGAATTTTGTACTTCATCAAACGAAACAGGCTCATTCTCATCACAGAGACTAGATGCAGCCATAGCATAGCAATCTGATGCAAAAGAGGCACTATGAGAGCCTGAACGAGTACGATATGACAGAGGTGCATCTAATTTGATATCACGCAAGGTCTGCACCACCCATTTTGGCATAGTTTTTACCTGCTCAATATCAGCTCTCTCATCAACTAGTGCATCATGGAAATCTGCGTCAGAAATGGAATGATCTGCATCATCACATGAAACCTGCAAAGGCTGAGAAGTTTCCTCATTGGGACTAGCACTAGACTGTCCACCTATAAAAAGAGGCAGCAAAGTATCATACATGTCTTTGGATCTAACAGATGTCTCCTTAGTACATGAAAGCAATGGCTGAATAGTATCTTCCACAAAAACAACATCATTGCTAACCAGAATACATTTAGTCTATGGATGATGCAAACGATAGCCTTTACTTTCAGAACTGTACCCAACAAAAATACATTTTACTACTTTATCATCCAATTTTATGCGATGTTATTCAGGCACTAATGCATATGTCAAACAACCAAAAACACGCAGATGAGCAACAGATGGCTTGCGATCATGCCAAGCCTCATATGGAGTGATAGACTACAACGCTTTAGTGGGACACCTGTTCAGTACATATGTTGCACACATGACAACCTCAAGCCAGAAACTATGTGGTAAGCCTGACTCTTGACCATACACCTCGCCATCTCCATGAGTGACCTGTTCTTTTGTTCAACAACTCCATTCTGTTGAGGTGTATATGGCACTATACACTGGTGTTTTATCCCACGTTCAGCTAGAAATGCATTAAAATCAGAAGACATATATTCCACCCCTTGATCAGAACGGGAGGGTGCCCATTTTACATGTTGACAGATTTTCAGCCAAAACCAAAAAATGTTTGAAGCACATGAACACTTCGGACTTTGCCTTCAATGGATATACCCATGCATGCCTGGAAAAATCATCGATAAAAGTCACGAAGTAAAGATAATTCCCAAAAGAAGGTGTTTGCATAGGACCACAGACATCACTATGTACAAGTTGCAATTTCTGAGTAGCCCAAACTGAACAATCTTTTGGAAAGGACGAAGGCTGCATTTTGCCCAAATTACAGTCTTCACAAACATGTTTTCTAGGTGCCTCAGGTTTGGGCAAAGAGGACACCATTTCACATTTCTGCAGGCGTAGCAAACTAGCAAAATTCAGATGACCAAAGCATGCATGCCAAAGCTTTGCATCTGACATAGCTTGAGAATCATTTTCTGCACATGACAAGTCATTTAGAGATCTTTCATAGTCTCTGAGCTTATACAGCCCAGGACATAAAATGCCAGAAGCAATAATCACATCACCATTTGACAGATCATGAACTATACACCTATCATCAACAAATTTCACAACCAAGCCAATGTTGGCTAATGTAGAAACTGATAACACGTTCTTGTTAATCCCTAGCACTATTAGGCCGCCGGATTGGCACATTGTAATTTTATATTCTCATATATCGCATGCACCAAAAGGACGTAGCGAAGTGATGTAACCCTTTTATTCATTAATGAAGAGACATGACGTTTTTCTCTAGTGGTAGAGGATACAGGATCGCCATACTGTCTCTCTGGGTGATTTGCGACCTTGTGGAGACTTCGTGGTGCAGATTACAAATATTCTGAGTACTGTCACTCTGTCTTTGTTGACTCACAGTAATTCTTTATTAACACAGTAATGTTATGTTCACATTAATAAGTTTGTGCAACTGTGATCATTACTTTGTGCATTAAATACGGTGTGAGGAATAATCGAAATACGAACATTAATACGATGTGGAAGAAGTTATATTGGATAGAAGTGTGATGCTTAATTTGATAGTTAAGTTGGGAAAATCAGTTAAAGGGCCTCTGCATTGTCAGACCCCTACCATCCCCAAGAACCCGAAAAGAGATTAAAAAGCGGATGTGACGGAAGTCCCCTTTTTAACACTAGCGCCGTCTGTGGGAAGATGGCAATGGATTGAGAATAATCAGTAAAGGTAGAGCAGTGCATAAGGCAAGCGGTGCAGAGGTGATATATGCCGGTTACTCGGTCCGGAGAGTCTTATCCAAAGTATAGGAGAGACCAGCATCCCTGGGCAGTTCCAAATCTATTAGGAACACCCCCAGGCGGTAGAAGTGCAGACCATTTAAGCCTAGTTGTAGAAGGATTGGAGCTAGTTCGCTGTGATTCCGATACCAGTTCGGTGATGCATGATGAGATTCCGATAGATTCCGGTGTGATTCCGATACATTCTAAAGAAGGTCCATTGACTTTTGAGTGTATAGAGTCGCAGTGCGTAGTTGGTTGGACAGTATCTGGTCAGAATCTGACTACTTTCGGTGATAAATTTGTGTTACCAAGTGAGACCGTTTCCCGTGAAAAGATAACCTGCTGCGGTGAAAGTTCGACATTGATGATCTGGTAAAACCTCGACAATTTTATGTACTAGAAGATCAGTTAGTAACATATAATTTGGGTGATGCGGTTAACCCGCGACCCGTTAAGATTAAGGCAGGATTGTCAGAGACATTTCAAGATGACTTGATACGCCTTCTGCGTGAGTTTTCCGATGTTTTTGCTTGGGACTATCGAGATATGAAAGGTCTAGACCCGCGGATCTATCAACATCAGGTAGTGCTCAAACCGGAGGCAAGCCCAATCAAATAGTCCAGTTACCGAATGAACCCCAATTATGCAACACATGTCAAAGAAGAACTTGATCGGTTACTAAAGGTGGGATTTATTGTCCCAATTGAGCATGCTGAATGGATATCTCCAGTTGTGATCGTCTCGAAGAAAAATAAACAGCTGTGCATCTGTGTTGATTACCGGAAACTGAATGCTGCCACTATCCCGGATCCATTCCCTCTCCCCTTTCTGGACACAATGCTCGACAGGGTGGCAGGGCACGAGATGTATTCATTTTTGGATGGATATAGTGGCTATAATCAGGTGAGGATGGCAGAACACAACATACCTGAAACAGCTTTTATCACGAACTGGGGTGTTTATGCTTGTACTGTAATGTGGTTTGGGTTAAGGAATGCTCCGAGTACGTTTCAACGATGTATGCAAGAAGTTTTTTCACCCTACTTGACTACTTTTATGCAAGTATATTTGGACGACTTTTCCTTATTTGGCAAGACTGCGGTGCACCTGTATCATTTACAGTGTTGCTTTGAAAAATGCTATGAATACCGGTTATGCCTGAGTTCAACAAAGTCTGTTTTTGCCGTCTCTTGTGGCAAACTACTCGGACATATTATCTCTGCACAAGGAATACAAGTCAATCCGGATAAAGTTGTAGCTGTGTTGGAGGCACGAGTCCCTACGACACCGAAAGAAGTTATGCGCTTTCTGGGACAAATCCGGTGGCATGGCAAACATTTACGGTGGTTAGCTCATTTAGCGACACCACTTAATCGGCTTATGACTAGCGCTCCGCGGCAGTACGAATGGACTCCAGAGTGCCAAATTGCATTTGATCTTTTAAAAGTTTTATTGACGCAGGCCCTAATTTTGCAACCCCCTGATTGGGATTGTCCGTTCCATGTCTTTGTGGATGCATCGGACATCGCCATTGGAAGTGTGCTCATGCAGCGAATGGATAAATGGTTTCGGCCTGTATATTATGCAAGTCGCTGATCAGCCCCTGCTGAAAGAAACTATTCAGTGACCGAAAGAGAATGTCTCGGGTTGGTGTACTCTGTGAAGAAGTTTCGCCATTATTTGTTGGGCCGAAAATTCACCTTCCACGTGGCTCATGCCGCACTTGTGTACTTGGTCCGGCAGCAACATTTAGGTGGTCGCTTGGCTCGATGGGTTTTATTATTACAGGATTTTGATTATGAAGTTATTCATCGACCTAGCATAGCACATGCCTTGGCGGATTTTCTATCTCAGTTGGATTCCGGTGAAGCTCCAGTGGGGGTTGATGATACTACACCGGCCATTTACGCTACTGAGCCAACTATTGAAGAATCTACAGAACCTCTTGTTCCCCCTACATAGTACGATACGTTACTAACTTTTCTAACTGATGGGTGTCTTCCTCCTCATACTTCCCCTTCTCTGCGGCGGAAACTTGCAGTTTACAGTCGCAGATTCCAATTGATTGTAGGTCAATTGTACTACATGGATCATACTGGTGTTTTACTTCGATGTATCCCACCACATGAAGCAGAATCAGTTATTGCTATGGCTCATTCATTACCCTCGCGTGGACATTTCACAGCTGATCTTACTCACCGTAAAATTCTACAAAGTGGGCTTTGGTGGCCTACCATGTACAAAGATGTGACTAAGTTTGTGCAGCAGTGTGATACCTGTCAACGGTCTGGACAACCATTATAGCGGCACTTCTTTCCCCTTCAACCTGCCTTACCTCTGGAACTTTTCAGAAGTGGGGTCTAGATTTTATTGGTCCAATAACACCACCCGCGACCCTCACCAACAATCGCTACATACTGACTTGTACCAATTATGCCACTCGGTGGGTGGAGGCTTGGGCATTACGGTCGGCCACAACAATTTTAGTGGCTAAATGCTTGATGAAGGACATTTTTCCTCGTTATAGGTTGCCTCTGGAAATCGTTATGGACCAAGGTACACACTTTGCTAACCACTTAATGCAAGTATTGACCGAGACATTTCAGATTGTCCACAAATTCAGCTTGCCTTATTATCCCCGTGCCAATGGTTTGGTGGAGAGTACCAATAAGACTTTGTTGACTATGCTCCATAAATTCCTTTTGGAAATGTATGCATATGCATGTGCATTATGTATGCATATGCATGTGCATTATGTATAACACACAAATGAGCAATAGATGGCTTGCAACCATGCCAAGCCTCATATGGAGTGATAGATTGTAGTGCTTTAGTGGGACACCTATTAAGTACATATGCTGCACACATGACAACCTCAAGCCACAAACTATGTGGTAAAGCCTAACTCTTGACCATACACCTCACCATCTCCATGGCTGACCTGTTCTTTTGTTCAGCAACTCCATTCTGTTGAGGTATATACGACACTGTATACTGATGTTTTATCCCACATTCAGCTAGAAATGCATTAAACTCAGAAGACATATATCCCCCCGATTAGAATGGAGGGTGCCCATTACATGCTGATAGATTTTCAGCCAAAAAAACTTTTTGAAGCACATGAACACTTTGGACTTTGCTTTCAATGGATATACCCATGGGTGCCTGGAAAAATCATCAATGAAAGTCATGAAGTAAAGATAGTTTCCAAAAGAGGGTGTCTGTATAGGACCACATACATCACTGTGAACAAGCTACAATTTCTAAGTAGCTCAAACTGAACCATCTTTTGGAAAGGAGGAATGTTGCATTTTGCCCAAAATACAGCCTTCATAGACATGTTTTCTGGGTACCTCAAGTTTGGGAAAAGAGGACACCATTTCAGATTTCTGTAGGCATAGCAAACTAGCAAAATTTAGATGATCAAAGCATGCATGCCAAAGCTTTGCATCTGACATAGCGTGAGAATCATGTATTGCACATGCTGAATCATTTATAGATTTTTCATAGTCTATGAGCTTATACAACCCACGACATAAAATGCTAGAAGCAATAATGATGTTGCCATTTGTTAGATCATGAACTGAACACCTATCATCAATAATTTTCACAACCAATACAATCTTGGCTAAAATCGAAACTGATAATAGATTCTTCTTGATCCTTGGCACAAATAAAGCATCTAACAAAGTGAAAGAACTAACATCAGCAATATTCAGAATGATCTTACCAACTCCCATGATAGGATAAGAGGAGTTGTTGGTGCATGTGATAGTATTCCCTATAGGGGCAGACTCAAGTGAAGTGAAGTGAAGTGAAGTGTAGGGTTCAAGTCCACCGTGCATGCCAGTGTTAGGCCGTCGGATTGGCACATTGTAATTTTATATTCTCATATACTGCATGCACCGAAAGGGTGTAGCGAAGTGATGTAACCCTTTTATTCATTAATGAAGAGACATGACGTTGTTCTCCGGTGGTAGAGGATACGAGATCGCCAGACTGTCTATCTGGGCGATTTGCAACCTTGTGGAGACTTTGTGGTGCAGATTACAGATATTCTGAGTACTGTCACTCTGTCTTTGTTGACTCACATTAATTCTTTATTAACACAGTAATGTTATGTTCACGTTAATAAGTCTGTGCAACTGTGATCATTAATCTGTGCGTCAAATATGGTGTGAGGAATAACCGAAATACGAACAGTAATACGATATAGAAGAAGTTATACTGGATAGAAGTGTGATGCTTAATTTGATAGTTAAGTTGGGAAAATTAGTTAAAGTGCCTCTGCATTGTTAGACCCCTACCATCCCCAAGAACCCGAAAAGAGATTAAAAAGCGGATGTGACGGAAGTCCCCTTTTTAACAGCACAAATAAAGCTTCTGACAAAGTGAAAGAACTACTATTAGCAGTAGTCAAAATGATCTTACCAACTCCCATAACAGGATAAGAGGAGTTGTTGGCACATGTAATAGTATTCCATGTAGGGGCAGGCTCGAGTGAAGAGAAGAAACTGTGGTGCAAGGTAATATGTTTGGTTGCCCCACTGTCAAAATATCAAACATCTGAGTCTACTGCAGACATGCACTGCTCATGAGAAGATGGGTCAAAACTGCAGACAGTAGTAAATGCCCATTCTTCTTCCTGCACAAGATTAGTAGACTCTGTTTTTGGTGTAGAGGCCTCTGCAACAACCATTCCAATCTCTTTCTTCTTTTCCTCTTTAGCAACTAGTTTTGGACATTTATTTATGATATGATCATTCCCTTTACAGTAGTTACAGAACAATTTCTGCTCTTCTGATTTCTTCTCATTTTTACACATGTGGAAGCACTTCACTTAGATAGTGGATACTCTATTTTGTAGAAGGAAGTTGACACGCCTCATATTGGAAGAGGAAAAACTACCAACAATGCACCCAAAGCAACCTGCTAAGCTAAGAGGAAGGTCAGGCCTCAAAAGGAAGAGGAAGAGGTAGAGGTAAGAGGAGGAAAATATGGAGGTAGGAGCTACTCCAAATCAAATGAATGCTTCGATTGTGGGAAGCAAGGACACCATGCCAAAGGTTTTTGGAAAAGGTATGGGGGACCAGCTACAAAGAGCAAGATAACTATCTAGCTCCTCAATCACATGAGAAAAAAAACATTTTTTAGCCATGTACCATAGTAGTGAAGCCCGAACACACGATAAAGTGTGGTATATAAATAGTGGTTGTGGTAATCACATGTCAAGAAAAGAGGAATTTTTTTACAACCTTCAAGCACCCAAGAAAAGAGGCTTTGCAGAGATAGGTGACATCATAGAACATGAGATAAAACAAAAGGGAGATTTCAAGCTTGAAGGTACCCACAAAGCAAGGATTCTATCTAGGGTATTGCATGTTCCCGCTAATTACCAAAAGTCTATTCTCTGTTGGGTAGATAGTTGAAAGTGGATTCCAAGTAAATTTCTACCACAAAGGATGCTTTATTGAATACCGAAGCAATGGCTATGAGCTAATAGCCAAAGGAAAGAAAGAAGGAAAATTGTTACCCCTTGGAATTGGCAAAGCACAAAGCAACAATGCAATGTTCATCACCTACAAATACAAGAAGATTGGAGAATTGGATCTATGGCACAAGATTTGTGGCCACATGAACGTTTATAGGCTCAAGGACATAAAAAGTAGTCAACCGATAAGAGGTTTATCATAAGTTTTTCGTTATTTAAATATATATAATTAAATATATAAAAAGAGGATTAAGTAAGAAAAAAATCTGAATATATAAATAAATATATATATAAAATAGGGTTTTAGGTTTTTAGGATTAGGATTAGGGTTTTAGGTTTTTAGGATTAGGATTAGCATTTTATGGTTTTAGGGTTTAAGGAAAAAATCTGAAAAAATAAATAAATATATATATAAAATAGGATAATTATATAGATAAATAAATATAAAAAGTACTAGTGTTTTAAATAATTTATTTAAATATATATAATTAAATATATAAAAATAGGATTAATTAAGAAAAAATCTAAATATATAAATAAATATATATATAAAATAGGGTTTTAGGTTTTTAGGATTAGGATTAGGGTTTTAGGGTTTTAGGGTTTTAAGATTTAAGTTAGAAATTTGAATATATATATATATATATATATATATATATATATATATATATATATATATATATATATATATATATATATATATATATATATATATATATATATATATATATATATATATATATATATATATATATATATATATATATATATATATATATAAGGATAATTATATGCATAAATAAATATAAAAAGTACTAGTGTTTTAAATAATTTAATTAAATATATATAGATTAGGGTTTTAACATTAGGGTTTTAGGTTTTTTTAGGTGTCTAAGTATTTAGGTTTTAGTATTTCAGGTTTAATTCTTTAGGAGTAAGATTTTTAGGTTTAATAAAAAAACAAATGATCTAAAATGTCCATATTGTAGCAGATGGCTTCTTTGGATCCGGAGGAGAGAATGGCATGTCCTTGCACTCAGTGCAAGTATCAAATTTATCGGAAATGACGTATTTGTACTGCACATGTTAGAGAGTATGGATCCTTTGATAGGAGTCGACTAGAAAACCTACGCTACCATTCGCATGGTCCCCCAGGTGAGCAGATGGACCCAAACAACATTGCACAAGTAACCTCTCGTGGACAAAGGAGAACAAAGAAGGACTTAGACGTACAAGCAATTACTAATAATATTACACAGAATGAACATATGGAAGAGATGCTCAAAGCATTTTATGAGATGGACAAAGATCATGATGGTGGAGAAGATGTCTAGAGTTTCATGGACACAACAGAATCTCCACGATCAGAAGTCGATGAAGAATATGAAAACATGTGAAGACTAGCTCGTTTACCACTTTACAATGGAGCAAAGATATATGTACTACATGCGTCACTCGCGATGCTCAATCTGCAATCCATTTATGGATGGTCAGATAGTAGTGTCACTGAATTGTTCAGGTAAGTGGAGAACAAATTGGCTTTCATTGTTGTATCAAAATAACTTTATTTACTGATATCATTTTAATTGCTTATTGCAAGCTTCTTAAAGATCAATTTTTGCCAGAGGGCAATGACATGCCTCCAACACGTGGAGATGCAAAAAACTTTTATAGACCATTGGAATGGATTATACTAAAATTCATGCTTGTCTGAATGATTGCATTCTCTTTTGGAATGAATTTGAGAATCTCCAAGTATGTCCAAAGCAGAGTGGCTATTTGTTTTACAAGTCCCCCATGTAGTAGAGAAATTTGTGAGAATATAGATGTACAAGATAGTCCATCTGAGTCTTAGTTCAGATGGACAATATCTTGTCAGTTCAGAGTGGATTTTGCACACCACACGTGAGGTTATGTCCCATCGACGATCAGAGGCTCGTGATGCTTTCAGAGCAGGCTTACGAAAGCCTGTATGGTTAGATGCTGAGGAGTGGGATCTGATTCGCGACGAGCAGCAGCAGACTCCTGACCGATATGGCCAGCAGTGAGATGTTGCAGCCGCACGTTTAGATACGGTTGGACCATCACATTTGGGCAGCAGTAGATATGACACGATGCGTCATGAGTTTGTAAGTACCATTTCATTTATTGAGTTTATTTGTGTTAAGTTTCTCATGTATGTTCCTCTAATGTTTTGTATATTTGTTGCAGGAGCTGGCAATGGGTCATCCTCCAACACGAACGGAAGAGGCTTATGGATATTAGCACGGATTAACTGCACTATTGGAGGACTTGGCATTAATTTATAAACTTGGTTTTTACTTGTTGTTTGTAATTTCATGTGAATTTATTTCATTCCATTAATGTTCTTTGTTGCAGGACTATTGATATGGAACGTTCTTTGCATGTGTATGGCAATGTCACACCAAAATTTTGTATTTGATTTTTATATGGCAATGCATTGCTTTGCCACATTTTGTAAAAGCATCATATATGACAGTGGTTTGCCACACTCTTGTACATGCTTCATTTATCAAATATATCACTTTTTTTGTACATGGTTCATGGTTCATTCTGATTATCTCATTTGTGTCCAATAATATTCTCTTTTATGAAATCATATTTTGGTTGACATTAAAGTACACATCACATGTACTCGGTTTTTTTGGGGCAGAGTGTATTGTCTTTTGTTAAGCAACATCATGCTAATGTTGTTGTAGCAAAAGACAACACACTCTGTCCAAAAAAAAAATTTGCAGATATGGTCGTCGGTATAAGTGATGGTACTCCCACTAATGTCATCGGAATAAGCGCCGGTACACCCAGCGGGCCCCAGTATACGTGACGGTGCACCCAACAGAGGCGTCGATATGGGTGTCAGTAGGAGCGCCGGTATTACCGACGCCCATACCGGTGCTATAGTACCGATGTGCATACCAACAGCTACACCGTTGTCGCGGCAAAAATAGCCGCATTCATTTCCCTCTGTAAAAACCTCAATATACGGTCGATCTATTGTAGTGTATGTGGCACATGGTGTGTTAGACGGTGTGATATACATTCTTCAAAGAGATGAGTGGGGGCCAACTAAGAAGCCATTTCTTGTAGGGAGCAAGTGTTTTTTTACCTCCATAGATGACTACTTAAGGAAAGTGTGCTTCTAAGACCAGATGTGTTTATAAAATTCAAGGCTCAAGTTGAGAAGAAAAAAGTCTGTACATCAAAACCATAGTGTCAGATGGAGGAGACGAATACTTCCCCAATGCATTTTTTTTTATTTTTTGTAGGAGCAAGTGATCAAGAGGAAAATCACTTGAAGGTATACTCCCCAACAAAATGGGGTAGTAGAGAGGAAGAATAGATATAGAGCTTAAATTATTTGGAGTATGTTACATGAAGTGAATGTGCCATTAACCTATGAGAGAGATGTATCTACTATGTATACTTGACAAATAGGTGTCCCTCATTCTGATTCCATGACATGACCCTTCATGTTGCATTGAGGGGAAGTAAATTAGACATTTCACATATCGATTTTTTCAGATGTGCTACACACATGTCCCATATGAATTGAGAGGTAGGACGGATGCTAAGGCAGAAACATGCATGTATATTGGGTATGCTTTGGAACGAAAAGGACATAGGATCTACAAAAATAATGCAAAGGAGCTCAATGTATCCAAAGATGTAGTGTGTGATGGATGTAAGCCATGATATTCTTCCAAAGTTCAATTGGAGGATGAATGAATGGAAGAGGCTAAGAAGAGCCAAGCTTTGAGATGAGTGCCCAAGCATCAAAAGCTATTCAAGGATGGATTATAAGTGAGAATATTCTAACACCCCAATGCATCATGGAAGATTGTTGCCCTTCACTAGGCCCACACACAACAATATATGCTCAGTGTTCTAGGCTTTTCTCTACAACTATGCAAAGACTCAAAATGAAACTTTACAAACATAATCTAGATGGTGAGGACCATGGAAAAATATTTGAATCCAATAATAGGGAATAGGTAGGGGGAGCTTTTGAAGATCTCGACCCACCCACATGAAATAGATGGCGAGGTGGAGCTTGAGGCAGCTCAACCCAAAGGGAACCGCACCCAACCCAAGAGGGAGCATCAATTGTCATTATGGGCAATCCTGTACTCAGCTTCACAATTCGATGTCTCCATTGTAAGTTTCTCTTACTGAACCAAGATATGCATGAGTCTCCAAGGAAAAAGAAATTACCAATAGTGGACATGCAAGTATCATAAGAACCACCCCACGCACTATTCATAAATGCATGTACGCATGGCTGAGTATCTCTACCATAAAAGAGACCTAAATTCAAAGTGTTTGTGAGATATCTAGACACACATTTCATCACTTGCCAATGATTAGTCTCTAGGCTATGCATGAATCGACTAGACTGGGAAACTACATATTCTATATCTTGCCTTGTGTTGCATGCATACATAAGACATCCAAGAGCTTGCTGATAAAGAGAAGTGTCATATGCATAATTGGAATCCTCAATTGAGAACCTAAATCCTATCTCAACTGGTGTAGAAACTGTCTTGCAATCCCCAAATTCAAAAGGTTGAAGTAGTTTTTCAACATACTTTGCTTCATGCATAACGATTCCCCCTCAATGGATACAAATTGGATGCCAATATAATAGCTCAAAAGACCAAGATAAGTGACATCAAAAGTATGCTGCATATCAGTCATAAGGATTTCAAGTTTTGCATCACATGACCCAGTCAAGTGTATGTCATCAACATAAAAAAGAAGCACTATAAGATCAGCCCCATCTTTATGTACATAGAGTGTGCTTTCAACTGGACTACATGTGAAGCCAAGAGCAACAAACTACTTATGGATTTTGTCATATCGTGCATGTGGAGCTTGCTTGAGACCATACAAAGCTTAACCGATCTATATTCTTAGTGATCAATGCTACCATCTCTCTTTCTTTTAATCTCTTAAACCCACTTTGTACCAATATAATTTTTTCCTTTTGGTAATGCATATAACTCTCAAGTACCATTCTTAAGTATGGAATCCATTTTGGATTGCATACCATTCATCCAATGTGGATCATCACATGCACCTTCAAAAGTAAGTGGCTCTTCATTACATGTTGTTGCAATAAGAGAAAAATCCGCAAAATTACTTGATGCATGGTGAGAGCTTGATCTTAAAAAGTGCACTCAGTTTGTTGTTCTACAAAGTTTGTTACAGCCACTTTGGCATACTTTGTGCACTCTTCATAGACATGCGTTCATTATGTACTACATCATCAACATGTATATCATGTGTGGGTTGAATTTCATGCTCATTTTCAGCCATATTTTGTTGCAAATGTTCAGCCATATGTGCATGGAATTTTCTTGCAATTTTGACCATTTTGTGGCACAAAAGTTTCATCCATGTTTGGCTGGAAATTCTCAGCATTTTCACCTCTATTTGCTCAGAGCTTTTCATCTCTTTGAGCCTCAAGTATCTGACCTACATGGCCATAATCAAGCACACCACTTTGCAACAAAGGAATGAGTGTATCGAACACATACTGTGAGCTAAGTGTTGGTTGTTTTTTGCATTATTCAGCACCATAACCAACAAATATACATTTTGTTGCCTTGTCATCAAGTTTGTGATGTTATTGTGATGGCACAAGAGCATATGCCAAACAAACAAACATGCACATATGACTAACCATAGGTTTAAGTCCATTCCAAGCCTCGTAAGGAGAGATGAGTCTCAATGCTTTTGTAGGGTAGAAATTAAACACATAGTTTGCACACATGACTGCTCCCATCCAAAACTTGATAGGAAGGTGCTTTCCTTTAACCATACATTGTGCCATTTCAAGGAGTGTTCTATTCTTATGCTCCATAACACCATTTTTCTAAGGTGTATATGGCACTCTACATTGGTTTGAAATTCCTTATTCACGAAGAAAAGCATTGAACTCATGTGACATGCATACACCAACATGATCTATGTGTAGAGTCAAAAGCAAGTTTGAAAAAAAAAATTCATCAATAGATGAAAATTCTTTGAGGAAAGAAAATACCTCATTCTTTTCTTTCAAAGAATACACCCATGTATGGGAATTAGCATCATCAATGAAAGTAACAAAATATAAATGCTTCCCAAAAGATGGAGTCTTGATGAGACCACATACATCACTATGAATAAGTTGCAATTTTCTTGTAGTGTGTGTATGACTATCTTTTGGAAAAGAATCATGATGCATTTTTCCAAGAATGCAACCTTCACATGCATGCTTTTCAATGGAATCAACTGTTGGCAAACCAATAACCATGTCCTTATTTTGCAAGTAAAGAAAACTATTTAAGTTCAAATGACCAAAATGAGCATGCCAAAGCTCCATTTAAGTCATGGATGAATACATACATACATATTGATGGGGGATGATTCTAACACCCCAATGCAAGAATGGAAGATGGCTGCCCTCCACTAGGTCCACAAGCAGTTATATATGCTCACTATTATGAACTTTTCTCTGCACTTGTGCAAATACTTAAAATGAAATTTTGCAGACTTCCAATAGAATATAAGAGCTATCCAACAAACATAAACGCATTGCGAATGGATATTCAACCTCTACAAACCAGGCTACCTGTTTGCAACATTCTCTGCCTATCTATAGAGATATGCCTTCACAAAGTTGGTAATTTCTCATAATTCACTCAGTCAAGGAACTTGAAACTTTGGCAAAGTTCAGGGCACTATATGAGAGACCAAATGAAGGTTTAAATCAATGAAAATGAGTATAATTAGAGAGAGCAAACAATGCTTTACAATTTGGTACAATCAAATTTGGAAAAGCCTAACTATACTTCTAGATAGAAAGATCAAAATCATGAGAAAATGATATAAGCAAGCAAGGGGGCTGCTTGCTAGAGTTTATGACTTCACTAAACTAAGTGGGAAACTCGTGAAATGCATAAAAATCAAGAAAAAGGGGGGATGATGCTTATATAGTGTTTTACTTTTCCTACAATCTACCTAACCACCCACCAATCAGTGTAGGTGCACTTTTTGGTGGCTGATTGATGATATTTGAATTTGATTGATTTTGGTGGAGCTTCTTACTTGATTCCATGAATTTGGGTCCTCCTTTTTTATTTGTCCACTTGCAAAACTTTTGGTTGAGCCCTTTTGCATGATTGAGACTTGATTTTCAACACTCCCCCTCAAATCTCTATCCCTATGTCCTTCATTCCAATGCATGCCTTGAAGTTTTGTAGCTTTACTCCATCGAAATCTTTGGTAAATATATCTGCATATTGGGCCTTTGTATTTACATGCTCCACCTTGAAATCCTTTGACATGATCTTCTCTCTAATAAAGTTTTAATGCACTTATATATGCTTTGACCTTGCATGGGACACCAGATTTTGAGCCAAGAATATGCTACTTATGTTGTCACACAAAATAGGTACTTTCTTAACCTGCAAATCAAGATCAATAAACAACTTCTTGAGCCACATAATCTCACATGAGGCTTGTTCTCAACCTCTATACTCAGCTTTGATCAATCAAACAAGAGAGAACCAATAATTGACATGTACATGGTCACATCCTTTAGTTCTTCACCTTCATGAGTACTTTGTTCAACATTTACTTCTAATGGATTTGAAATTGGCTTGCAATCACACAAGCCAAACTTCTTCAAGAGATCTAGAATGTATTTCCTTTGCATCAAGTATATACCTTCCTCTTTATATAGTACTTCAATCCCAAGGTAGTACCTTAGAATCCCTAAATCAGATATTTTAAACTCACATCCAAGCTTCCTCTTTATGTCCTTGATGTTGGCTTCATCATCCCTTGTAATGATCAAATCATCAACATATATACATATGAAAACAGTTTTGCTAACCATTAGAGGAAAGAATGGACCCTGCATGGGCCTTGTAAGGATCCATAATTTTTAGGAATTAATGAGCTTAATCATGAACTTAAAGAGGCATATAAAACCACTAGTGGTTTCATTGAAATAAAATAATACTTGATGAAAGTTTCTTCCCAAAATCTCCAATACGACCATTCTTGACCATCGGATGCTTTGGATCGATGACTGAATTTAAATGTTGTACGAAGCTAGTGAGAGAAGATGTCATTTTTCGTGGCACTAGGCCTCTCTTGTCACAGTCTCTACAAACTTTTCAGTCATTAGATCTTCGAAGATCAAACAAGGGAACACGAATGGGGCTGAGCAATGTCTGGAATTTAAAATCCTATCACACTCTGCAAGATTTTGCACGGTTCGATTGTGGAAGATTGGACAAAAGGCCGTGAATAATGTTGAGCACATGGACATAGGCAATTTGAGTAGTCAGATGAATGCCCTCATCCAATGGTCCATGGAGAAAGGTGCTTTTTATAAGATGTTTTCATTATGAACCATTGGATATAGACCACATCTAATGATCCCGAGGACAGGCGCCAAAAATTGGAGATCTTCTCTATTTATTGTCCGATAAACACTCTAATCCAAGGATCACAAAATGAAGGTGCACTTTTGAGGAGGGAAAAGATCTAAACCTTTAAAAATCTTACAAATCCAAGGGCTCTTGTTCAAAGTTGCCTTGACTTTTGTCATTTAACCTCACCCTTTGGATCATCAATCCAATCCAAGGGCTCTAATTAACTTCTAAGCTTTCCAAAACCATTCACATGACTAAAACCACTATTTCTAGGCGGTTTTCTCCTCTTTGACCACACAAAAAGAAGGGAAGCCTATGCCTAGCCTATGTGATTAAGGGACTAGACTGTGTCCACCACCCTCCTCTCATTGGTCTGTTCCTAATCACTCCTTAATCTAAAAGGCCCATGGAAGGTTCATTTTTTCTCCTAATGCTTCCTTCTTCACGAAGAATGATGGGTCTGCATGACTCTGATTGTATCCACATTCTACCAAGTAGTCTAGAAGTCTTTGGTTCCAAGCCCTTGGGGCATGCTTGAGTCCATAAAGAGCCTTCTTCAGCCTACATACATGATGTGGAAACCTCTCATTTTCAAAGCCTTGGAGCTGCTCCATGAAGACTACCTCTTCAAGCTCTCCATTTAGGAAAGCATTCTTCACATCCAGCTCGTACATCTCCCAACCTTTTGAGGCTGAAATTTCAATCAAACTTCTTATGGAGGACATCTTAGCTGCTAGACTTAATGTTTCCTCAAAGTCTATTCCATAGCTTTGAGAAAAACCTTTGGCAACCAGTCTTTCTTTATGCTTAGAGATTCTCCCATTTGCATGCCTCTTTACCTTGTACACCCATTTGTTGCCAATGAATTTTCATGTCCTTTTTTGTTGGCACCATTGACCAAGTATCATTTTCTTCAAGTGTCTTGACTTCCTCTTCCATGGCTTCAATCCATTCCCTATGCTTATTTTCTTCTTCAAAAAAATCAGGTTCTTCACAAGCTATAACTTGAATCAAGTAGGCATAGTTTCTTGCAATGAATGAATCATAAGTTAACCTTTGAGCAGGGTATTTAACCCTATTGGATGACCTTACCTAAACATTAGATGGTAGGAATCTCCTCCTCCTTGGTTTAGATTCTTTAAATCCTAGAATTTCTAATTTTTCCATATCTTCGTCACTTGTAGATTCCATGTCTACCCCTCGATGGTCTTCATCATTTGCCTTTTCCTTTCCTTTGCTACTTCCTTCACTTGAATGAGCTTCATTCCTTGTCCTTCCATGCCAAACTAATGTATTACTCTCCTCTGATGGTGTGCTTGAAGTGGTTGGCAACTCATCTCCATGCTTTGTTGTTGCTCTTTTAACTTCTTCTCTGCTTCATATGTATCATCAACCTGTAACACATCTTTGCTACCATAAAAAGGTAGCAACTCATAAAATATTACATCCCTAGACACCTTAGCCTCTTTGGTGTAGGAATTATATCATCTAAAACCCTTTTCTGAAGAATATCCAAGAAATATACACCTATCTGCCTTCGGGTCTAACTTGTGTCCCAATTCATGAGGTATGTGAACATAACACAAACGACCAAAGACTTTGAGATGTGAAAGGTTGGGTTTATTACCACACAAAGCTTCATAAGGTGTAATTCCATGTACTTCTGAGGTTGGACACTTATTCATAATGTATATGGTTGTATTTGTTGCATCAACCCAATAAGAGTTAGGAACATTCATTTCATTTAACAAAGCTCTAGCCACTATATTCTTCCTCTCTACCACCCCATTTTGTTGAGGTGTATACCTGCAAGTGGATTGCCCTTTGATGCCATGGTCATGTAGAAAATTTGAAAATTCATTTGAAAAATACTCTCCCCCTCCATCCAATCTGAGAGTCTTTGTATACTTCCGTGTTTCCTTCTCCACTAGGTTTCTGAACCTCTTGAAGTGGTAAAACACTTCTGACTTTGACTTCATGCAAGACATTCAAACAAAACTTGAATGATCATCTATAAATGTGAGAAAATATCTATTACCTCCAATGGATGGCTCTCTTGTAGGTCCCCATACATCTGTGTGTATGAGATTCAACACTTCATTGCTCACATGTGCTCCCTTCTTGAATGGCAATCTGCTTTGTTTCCCTGATTGACAAGCATGGAACAAATGTTGCATATTATGAGATGTAAGATTAGGTAGACCACTCACCAAGCCCTTCTTTTGCATGTCCTTTTTATGTGTCCAATTCTTTTATTCCATACGTTGATTTCTACAATCTATTTATTTCCAATTGACAAGTAGATAGTGTGAGGGGTTGATGGCTTTACCTCCATGATGAAGAGTCTTACTTGCTTCTTTCCTTTTGCTATGAGCTTTTATTCCTACATGGGGTCTTCAACAAAACATCCTTGATCATTGAACCTCACCTCATAACCTCTTTCAACCATTTGACCTACCAAAACCAAGTTCTTTGTGATGGTTGGCACATCCAACACATCCTTCAACACTTTGGAGCTCTGACATCCATTCAATGCAACATCTCCCACATGTGTAACATTGTGCTCAGTGTCATCCGCTATCTCTACATGTTCTTTCATGATGGATGAATGTAAATTAAAGAATACATATTTATTGCAACTCATATGGTTGCTACAACCACTATCAATGTACCATGTAAAATCGGAATTGACTCTTTCACTTTACCCATACATCATAAGAAAGTTCTCATTTTTTGAATTTGCTGAAGTACTAGCATAATTACCTTGGTTCCTTTTGTATCCTTGATTGCCTCCTCCTTTGGACCAATAATCCCTTGCATAATGGCCCGATTTTCCACAATTGTAGCATTCTCCATTGGGTGCTTCTCTTCCATGTGATCTTCCTCCTCTTCCTCTACTCCTTCCTCTTCCTCTTGATCCATAGCTTTGGTTAGAGCTTTCTTGGTTTCTTGAGCTTTGATTTGATCTTCCTCTCCCTTTGCCTTAGGAGTTTTGTCCACCTCTTTTCCCTTTTCCTCTACCTACATAGAAAAATTGGGCTTGGCTTGTTGATATATCTAAGTAGTGATGTGTGTGAACATTCTAGGACTGCCAGGGCACTTTTTTCCCTCTTTAGGAGTTTTTTCCCCTGGCTTGTATATACTCCAATTGCCCTAATGGGCTACTTATCTTTGTACATTCTAGTGGTAATACATTCAATATTGTGTGTTGTGCTTTAATCTTCTTCTTCTTCCTTTTCCTCGTCACATGCTTCCGCAGATGTCTAACTCCAACAATTGGTATCAAAGTAGGTCATCGTTTCATCTAGGGCGTCGTTGACACCTCTCCGATTGCAGTCTCAGAATCGCATGAATTTTGGTGAGCATACTCAATGTGTTTTCGAGATCAAAACGGCTTTGCTCTATGGTGCCAAAATCGTGATCTGCACTCGTTTGAACTCTGAATGCACTATCGTAGTGCTTATGCAGGCTATTTTGTCTTTTTGTGCCAAAGGTATATACCAGTTTTGATTCTCCAATATAAGCATCTCCATCTCTGCTACAGGTTTAGCAAAATTCGTCTGGGCAGTTTTGTTCAACTTTTTGAGATATAGTCAATTTTCTACATCAAGGTATTTTAGTCACCAGCCATGGCTGAAAGCAGTGATGTATTTCGTATGTTGGTTATTGAGGATAAGTTGGATGGTACCAACTACCCGTTGTGGGTTTATATGATGCGACATGTATTGGTTCCAAAATGACTATGGAACATTGTGCAGGGTGTTGAAAAACGTCCTATCACACCTGCAACTGTTACAACTATAGGTACTGAAGCTGATGCAGATGGTGTCAAAGATGATGATATTCTGCATATTACTGTTTGTGTTGTGGTTTCTACTACACCTACTACAAAGAAAATTCATTGGGATGGTAGAGATGCCCAAGCACATGCATTGATAGCTTTGCCTGTCAAACGTGCCATTATTCCTCACATTCACTCTTGCAAAACACCTAAGGATGCTTGGGATACACTTACCACATTGTACCAAGCTAGGAATGAGGCTCGTGTTGCTCACCTCCAAAAACAGTTGGAGAGTGAGGACATGAATGAAGGTGATTCTATGGAAAATTTTCTAACAAAGATCAAAGACTTGAAGGAACAGTTGATTTCTACTGATGAGGTTATACCAAATAGCTCACTTATGCAGACCATTCTGAATGGTCTTCTTGATTCATATCAGAGTTTTTCTTCTACTCTTCGGTTGATGATGAAAGGCAATCCAAATGCCTTGTCATTTGAGGAGTTAGTCTCCGTTCTGTTGCAGGAAGATCAGTCTAGGCAGAACAGGTCCATTATGCATGTTGCAGATCAGGCTTTCCTAGCTAGTCAATAGGGCAAAGGAAAATGGAGCTCTTCAATGAGTAAGCAGAAATCTGCTAATTCCGCACAATCGAAGAGGGAAGAAAAAGATGATAAGAAATCAAAAAGGCAAAAATTTTTTTGAAAGTAATATAAAAGAAATGATCATATCATAAAGAACTATCCAAAACTGGCTGCTAAAGAGGCAAAGAAGAAAGAGGCTGGAATGGTTGTTGCAGAGGCCTCTACACCAAAAACAGAGTGTGCTAATCTTGTGTAGGAAGAAGAATGGGTGTTTACTACTGTTTGCAATTTTGACCCATCTTCTCATGAGCAGTGCATGTCTGCAGTAGACTTAGATGTTTGGTACTTTGACAGTGGGGCGACCAAACATATTACCTCACAACGCAATTTCTTCTCTTCACTCAAGCCTGCCCCTATAGGGAATACTGATACATGTGCCAACAACTCCTCTTATACTTTTATGGGAGTTGGTAAGATCATTTTGACTAATGCTAATGGTAGTTCTTTCACTTTGTCAGATGCTTTGTTTGTGCCAGGGATCAAGAAAAATTTGTTATCAGTTTTTCCATTAGCAAAGATTTGCTTGGTTGTGAAATTTGTTAATGACAGATGTATAGTTCATGATCTGTCAAATGGTGATGTGATTATTGCTTCTGGCATTTTATGTCATGGGTTGTATAAGCTCATATACTATGAAAGATCTATAAATGATTCGACATGTGCAGTACATGATTCTCAGGCTATGTCAGATGCAAAGCTTTGGCATGCACACTTTGGTCATCTGAATTTTGCTAGTTTGCTACACCTGTAGAAATCTGAAATAGTGGCCTCTTTGCCCAAACTTGAGGCACCCAAAAAACATGTTTGTGAAGGCTATATTTTGGACAAAATGCAGTGTTCCTCCTTTCCAAAAGATGGTTCAGTTCGAGCTACTCAGAAATTGCAGCTTGTACATAGTGATGTCTGTGGTCCTATGCAGACACCTTCTTCTGGAAATTATCTTTACTTCGTGACTTTCATCGATGATTTTTCCAGGCGTGCATGGACATATCCATTCAAGGCAAAGTTCAAAGTGTTTATGTGCTTCAAATAGTTTTTGTTTTTGGCTGAAAATCTGCCAGCATGTAAAATGGGCACCCTCTGTTCTGATTGAGGGGGGAATATATGTCTTCTGATTTCAATGAATTTGTGACTGAACATGGGATAAAACACCATAGTGCCATATACACCTCAACAAAATGGAGTTGCTAAACAAAAGAATAGGTCACTCATGGAGATGGTGAGGTGTATGGTCAAGAGTCAAGCTTTACCACATAGTTTCTCGCTTGAGATTGTCATGCGTGTAGCATACGTACTTAACAGGTGTCCCACTAAAGCACTGTAGTCTATCACTCCATATTGAGGTTGGCATGATCGCAAGCCATCTGTTGCTCATCTACGTGTTTTTGGTTGTTTGGCATATGCATTAGTGTCTGAACAACATCACAGAAAATTGGATGATAAAGCAGTAAAATGTATGTTTGTTAGGTAGAGTTCTGAAAGTAAAGGCTATCGTTTGTATCATCCACATAATAAATGCATTCTGGTTAGCCCTGATGTTGTTTTTGTGGAAGATGCTATTAAGCCATTGCTTTCATGCACTAAGGAGACATCTGTTAGCTCCAAAGGCATGTATGATACTTTGCTGCCTCTTTTTACAGGTGGAGAGTCTAGTGTTGGTCCTAATGAGGTAAATTCTCAGCCTTTGCAGGTTTCATATGATGATGCAAATCATCCCATTTTTTATGCAGATTTACATGATGCACTTGTTGATGAGCGAGTTGATATTGAGGAGATAAGAACTATGCCAAAATGGCTGGTGCAGACTTTGCATGATAGCAAATTATATACACCTTTGTCATGTCATACTCAATCAGGCTCTCATTGTTCCTCTTTTTCATTAGATTTCTATGCTATGGCTACATCTAGTCTCTATGATGAGAATGAGCCTGTTTCATTTGATGAAGCACAAAATTCAGAAAATTGGATGGCTGCTATGCAATCTGAATATGATGCTATAATGAAGAACGGTACTTTGTCTTTATGTGACTTGCCTCCTGGCAAGAAGGCCATTGGCACTAAGTGGGTTTACAAGCTAAAGCGTAAGCGTGATGGAACAGTTGATAGGTATAAGGCTAGGCTTGTTGCAAAGGGTTATGCATAGGAAAGAGGCATTGATTTTGATGAGACCCTTGCACCTACATGCCATATGACTACTAATCGGAGCATATGTGCACTTGCAGCCCATCATGGTTGGAATGTACATCAGTTGGACATTAAAATTGCATCTTTGAATGGTGACTTGCATGAAGAAGTGTATGTTTTTCAGCCCCATGGCTTTGTGCAGAAAGGGCATGAAAACTAGGTGTGCAGGTTAAAGAAGGCATTATATGGTTTAAAGTAAGCACCACGTGCTTGGTATAAGAAGATACATGCCTATCTGATTGCACATGGTTTTGAGAACAGTCCAAATGAGAGCACCTTATATGTTAAGCATGCTAATGATGTTCTTCTAATCATTGTTGTCTATGTTGATGACATGCTGCTCACTGGTCCTATTGAGAAGCATATTGCTGATTTTAAGGCTGACTTGCATGCCTCATTTGAGATGTCTGATTTGGGGCATCACTATTTGGGCATTCAGTTTATGCAAGTTGATGGGATGGCTTTGTGTCAAACGAAATATATTGACACATTGTTGGAGCGTTTTGGCCTTGACGACTGTAAGCCTATTTCCACTCCTATGGAGACAGGTTTATGATTCAGTCTTCATGATGCTGGAGATGCATTTGATGCTATCCTCTATCAATATGTTGTTGGATGCCTGATTTACTTATGCATTACTCGGTCAGATATTCAGTTTGTTCTCTCATAAAGGAGCAAGTTTATGCATTGCCCACGTGCCAAGCATTGGTAGGATGTTAAGCACATCTTTCGCTACTTGAGTGGTACTCGGCTACTTGGGTTGTTTTATCCCAAGGGTGGTTGCTATGACCCTCGTGTGTCCACTAGTGGCTTTTGCTTCATGCTTGGTAGCTCATGTATATCTTGGTTGAGCAAGAAGCAGCCTACTATGGCCACTTCTAGTTCTGAGGCTGAGTATAGGGCATCTTTCACAGTGACTGTTGAGTGTGTGTGGCTCAAATGCCTTATGGCTGATTTGGGTGTTGGTCAGTCTTCTGCCACCACCATCTTCACTGAATGTCAAAGCGCATTGGCAGTTGCGATGAACCCTATGTTCCATGCTTGCACTAAGAACATTGAGGTGCATTATCACTATGTCAGGGAGAGGTTCTCTGTTGGGGAGATCATCTTGGCATATGTGCCCAAGGAGGAGAGCATTGCAGACCTTTTCACGAAGGATTTACCTAGGGAGAAGTTTGAAGCTTTCTGCAAAGCTTTGGGATTACTTCCTTTTGTGGAGTGATTTCCACATAGCTTGGCACTTCCTTATACATGAGTGCTAGCCACTTGTTCACAGCATCACTCCCTGGGGGATTTGTTGATATATTTAGGTTGATGTGTGTGAACACTCTAGGACTGTCGGGGCACTTTTTTTCCCTCTTTAGGAGGTTTTTTCCCCCCAGATTGTATATATGCCTATTGCCCTAATGGGCTACTTATCTTTTTACATTCTAGTGGTAATACATTCAGTATTTTGTGTTGTGCTCCAAGCTTCTTTTTCTTCTTCTTCCTTCTGATGTTCACGTGCTTCTGCAGACATCTAACTCCAACATGGCTGCCCTTTGATTGTGAACTTCCTTCCTTCATCTCCTCAGTCACCATCAATGTGACTAATTAATCGAATTTTGGTAGGGAATCCCTCACATAAACTGATGTGGTGAATGCTTTCCACCTTTCATCCTCTCTCAAGCCATTGAGAGTGTGTGCAACAAGCTCATCATCTTCGATTCGACTCCCAATTGAGCCTAGGGCATCTACAACCTCCTTAACCTTCAAAATGTACTCATTTATGTTAGTACTTGGTGATTTCCTAATATTATTTAGCTAATTCTTGAGCTTAATCTTCCTTGCCTTGGTTTTTAAAGAGTACAATCTCTCCAAGGTCTCCCAAACCTTCTTGCATGTCTCCAAGTTTTTATATGCACTATCATGCTATTGCTTATGTGTTGGGATAGAATGAATATGACTCTCCTATACCTTTCTATCCATTCATTAAGTGCCTTGACCTGCCCTTGAAGTGGTGGAGCATGTACATGAGGCATTGGCTCCATGCTGCTCACTAATCCCCACAATCCTTTGCCCATAAGGTAGTTGCTAACTCTAAATTTCCATGGTTGACAATAGCGTTTCTCTAACTTCTCTATTTGTGCATTATACTTAGCCATAGTGAGCACTATGATGTTCCTCTAGCTTTTGCTCAAGAGTTTTTATGATCTAGAATGTATGGATATTACCTTTTGATAGCTTTTCCCTTGCAAACCTTCAACTAGTTGAGATCTCGATCGATGTAGCCCCCTTTCGATGTCTTCTTGCTTTGATAAGTCCTCCTTGTGCTTCCATGAGTTGTCTTGATACCTTAAAATCTTCAATATGCTGCTCATTGATGTTTTCAAGCCTCCAAAATGGCTCTGATACCACTGATGAGGGATGATTCTAACACCCCAATGCAAGAATGGAAGATGGCTACCCTCCACTAGGTCCACAAGCAGTGATATATGCTCACTATTCTAATTGTTTCTCTACACCTCTACCAAGGCTTAAAATTAAACTTTTCACACTTCTAATAGACTATAAGATCTACCCAAGAAGCTTAAAATCATCAAAAATGGATAATCCAGCTGGGAGAAGCAACCTCCGCAAAACAGGCTACCTGTTTGCAACACTCTTTGCCTATGTGCAGAGATATACCTTCACAAAGTTGGCAATTTCTCACAACTCATTTAGTCAAATAACTTGAGACTTTGGCAAAGTCTAGGGCACTATAGGAGAGACCAAATGAAGCTTGAAATCAATGGAAACGAGTACAATGGGAGAGAGAGAAAACAATGCTCTACAATTTGGTACATTCAAATTTGGAAAAGCATAACTATAGGAGAAAAATCATAAACAAATGAGGTAAGCAAGCAAGGGGGCTGCTTGCTGGAGTTTATGAATTCCCTAAACTAATTTGAAAACTCATGGAATGCATACAATGCAAGAAACAAAGGTGGGATGATGCTTATATAGAGTTTTACTTTTCCTACATTCTAGCTAACTACCCACCAATCAGTGTAGGTGCACTTTTTGGTGGCTGCTTGATGAGATTTGAACTTGATTGATTTTGGTAGAGCGTCTAACTTGATTCCTTGACTGTGGATCCTCCTTTTTTATCGGTCCAATTGCAAAACTCCTCATTGAGCCCTTTTGCATGATTAAGACTTTATTTTCAACACATATGTATGAATGTATGTATGTATGTATGTATGTATGTATGTATGTATGTATGTACGTATGTATGTATGTATGTATGTATGTATGTATGTATGTATGTATGTATGTATGTATGTATCTATAGTATGTATGAATGAATGAATGAATGTATGTATGTATGTATGTATGTATGTATGTATGTATGTATGTATGTATGTATGTATGTATGTATGTATGTATGCATGTATGTATGTATGTATGTATGTATGTATGTATGTATGCATGCATGCATGCATGTATGTATGTATTTATGTATGTATGTATGTATGTATGTATGTATGTATGTATGTATGTATGTATGTATGTATGTATGTATGCATGCATGCATGCATGTATGTATGTATGTATGTATGTATGTATGTATGTATGCATGTATGTATGTATGTATGCATGTATTTGTGTGTGTGTGTGTGTGTTTGTTTGTATGTGTGTATGTATGTAGGTATGTACATATATATGTACGCTATGTACAAATGTATGTATGTATGTATGTATGTATGTATATATGTTTTTATGATCATAGACACATACACACTTACACACACACACATCCAGACACATTTACACACACACATACACATGCACACAGACATATATATATATATATATATATATATATATATATATATATATATATATATATATATATATATATATATATATATATATATATATATATATATATATATATACACATGTATATACACATAGACACACACACACATAGACACACACACACACATACACACACACTCATACACACACACACATAGACACACACACTTACACACACACAAATCCACACACATTTACACACACACATACACATGCATACAGACACATATATATAGATGCGCACACATACACACATACACACACATACATGCATATGCATACAAAATGCACATTGTTATCGGCCGCCGGATTGGAAGTGTATAACTAAAATCTTGTTTCACACGTGCGAAAGGTTGTTACGCAGACACTTTGTAATCTTTTATATAAAGCAATGAAAAGAGATGCTCAGTGACGTTCGAGAGATCACCAGACTGTCTGTCTGGGTGATTTGTCTGTGGCGTTACTGTGTGTCGAGTTGGTTATTTTAGAGTATCTTGTCTAAATTCTGAGTATTCTGTGTGTATCTGTGTCTCGTCTTGTCTGTTATCTATTGGTATCCATTGCAGGTGTGAGTATCATCTACATCCACTAGATAATTCGGTCTGTTGTCTGAAGTGAATCGTCTGCGAATCCTTAGTGCGATTGTTGTGTTAAGTTCGCGTATTACGGTAGTACTCGTTCTTGGAATGTTCTGCCAATTGTTTGGTGAAGTCTATGTAACTGTGGTAGTGTTTCTAACACTGTGCGGGATCGTGTTGTCTTCAGCATTGAGATCTGTCATCCTACGGTAAGGGTTAAGCTACAGTAGGATTCTTAAGTTGTGTACTGAACCTTCAGTACGGTGTATCTGAACACTTGAATTCTCTGTGTCTTCGGATGTTGATCGGATTGTGGTACTTATTCGGTAAAGGTTGAACGATTACTCTTGTCTCTGGTATTTTCAGTAAGTTTATGTGCAGATGCAATATAGCCTCTTAGTGTATGTGGTACACGTTGGCCGAGCTAAACCGTGAACTGTAATTGTCTATGTACCACAGGATCTTGATAGAGCTCTCAGCATCAGTATATTGTTGTGTGTAAGTGGTTAGTTTGGGAACGTTTGAGCATATTATTTACATCAGCTAATTGATCCTTGTATCTTTGTAGTTCTTCCGCTGTCTTCATTGCCAGATCGTGCTGTTCTTGGCCTTTTTGTACCACTTCATTGAGTTGCACTCTGGTCTCTTCTAATAAATTACCTAAGGCTACTCTGGCATCTTCTTTATCCTGTAGATCTAGCTTTAACTAATCGATTTCAGCCTGTGCTTCGCTTAGTAACTTGTCGTTTTGGTTGAGATCTGCCAGTGCGGTATCTCTCTGATCGGCAATTGTCTGTTGTTCTACAAGCTTGGCTTGGAGATGGGTAATTTGGGAGTGCAGCTGATGGTTTTCTGCTTTGCCCGCATTTATCTCTTCCTGTAGAGGCATGATATCTGCTTCTAGGACATCCACCTTGTGTGGTAACTCATTTCGAATATTATCGGTGACTTCTCTCATCTGGATTGGCAATTGTAGTAATAACTGAATTAACAGTTGGCCCATGTCTGCAAGTTCAGAGATCGTAGGGATTGAAGGAAGTGGCAGCTGAGGTCGAGGTTGGAATGAGGACACGGTGAGCAGCTGCTAGGAGTTTGGTGGAGAGTAGTTGGGGGATGAGGAAGAAGAGTCAGTCGGTTCGTTGGGGTGGATGGGTTGGATAGGGATAATGGGGTCGAGTGGCGGCTCCGGTGGGGGAGTGGGAAGGACAGAGTGAGACTGCGTTACCTTATCTACGGTTTGTTGTGCAGTGGCGGCGGTATCAGCAATTGTGGATTCTACTGCTCTAAGCAGTTCGTCGAAAATAACCTTAACTACCTGTTCTTCATCTCTTTGTTTTTCCGGCTCCGATTGTTGCTGTGATGCCTCTTCTGACGAGCTTATGTCGGTTTTAGTGTGATCCTCCTGTTCTTGTTGCCCTTCTGAAGATGGCTGCGCGGATGATTCATGCTGCATAGATGTGGTGGTGTCGTGGAAGGTTTCTTCGTCATGCTTTTCTTGTTCCTTGTCATCATCTTTGTTTCCTTCGGCTGATCCCTGGGCTTGACTTTCAGATGAACTGATCCTGATTCTCTTCCGGCGGAAGAGTTGATTTAGCTCCTCTTCATCTTCTTCATCATCCTCCCATAATTGCACAGACTCTTCATGTCGTAGGACCGGGCCTCTGGGTGGTGGTTGTGCTGCAAGGATGGCCGGAAACATGAAGGATAGGATATGAGGGAGTCTCGATCTTGGCATTCCTCCCTTGTTTACCTGTTTGATGATTGCTACGCATTCTTTGTGAATGCGTGCCAGAGTGTTATCGGCCGCCGGATTGGAAGTGTATAACTGAAATCTTGTTTCACACGTGCGAAAGGTTGTTACGCAGACACTTTGTAATCTTTTATATAAAGCAATGAAAAGAGATGCTCAGTGACATTCGAGAGATCACCGGACTGTCTGTCTGGCTGATTTATCTGTGGCGTTACTGTGTGTCGAGTTGGTTAATTTAGAGTATCTTGTCTAAATTCTGAGTATTCTGTGTGTATCTGTGTCTCGTCTTGTCTGTTATCTATTGGTATCCATTGCGGGTGTGAGTATCATCTACATCCACTAGATAATTCGGTCTGTTGTCTGAAGTGAATCGTCTACGAATCCTTAGTGCGATTGTTGTGTTAAGTTCGCATATTGCGGTAGTACTCGTTCTTGGAATGTTCTGCCAGTTGTTTGGTGAAGTCTGTGTAACTGTGGTAGTGTTTCTAACACTGTGTGGGATCGTGTTGTCTTCAGCATTGACATCTGTCATCCTACGGTAAGGGTTAAGCTACAGTAGGATTCTTAGGTTGCGTACTGAACCTTCAGTACGGTGTATCTGAACACTTGAATTCTCTGTGTCTTCGGATGTTGATCGGATTGTGGTACCTATTCGGTAAAGGTTGAACGATTACTCTTGTCTCTGGTATTTTCAGTAAGTTTATGTGCAGATGCAATATAGCCTCTTAGTGTATGTGGTACACGTTGGCGGAGCTAAACCGTGAACTGTAATTGTCTATGTACCACAGGATCTTGATAGAGCTCTCAGCATCAGTATATTGCTGTGTGTAAGTGGTTAGTTTGGGAACTAAGTATAGGGCCTCTGTCTAACAGACCCCTTCCACTCCCAAGAACCCGATGATCGTTTAAACTCACTTCTGACAGTTAGAATACAGCATTTAACACTGGCGCCGTCTGTGGGAACATGGCAACAGATCAGATTGTTGCAAACCAGTGGTGGAAACGTGACTATAAGTTATAAATCGATAGTAATAGTACGCGACTAGTACAAAAGCTGATACATGCTGGTTACTCGATCCGGTGAAACGTATCCAAAGAACCACCAGCCTGGGGTACTTAATTTGCTAAGGACGACTCCGGGAGGTAGAAGTACAGCTAGGTCTAACTCAGTTGTCAAGAAAGTAAATAACGTTAATAGTGATTCCGGTCATATTCCGGTGGAACGTGCTACGCCTCTGCTAAATTCCGATACGATTTCGGCACAGTCTGTCGAAGATATAGTAACTCCAGAATCTACCAGGACACAGCCTGAAGTTAGTTTAACAACATTGGGTAAAGATTCAAATTTGTTTACGACTAGAACACCTTAGCCAAAGAAATTAGTGAAGGAGAAAAAGCACCTTGTTTTGGTGAAGATTCGACACCTTCCGGTGTTGCTCCGGTACCAATTGCTGAAAGATCACAGTTTTTCGGCGACGGTGTACCAGTTCTTAGTGAATCTTCAGCCCAGTCACCGCTATTGGCAGTAAGCTTCCCTACATTTGACATCAAGAAGGAAGGTAGCTTGTTCGAAGTTGAGATTCGAAACATCCTGAACAAGATTATCGACCCGGAAAGTGCACCAGCTGACGATACAGATTCCGACGGTCCAGATACTCAGCCTCGGGATACAGAAGATAGTCACGATACAACCATCAGCACAATGAACGGGCAACAACAACAACAACAACAACAACAACAGCAGCATCAGCAACAACAACAACTATGCCCTCCCAGGCCGACTCCAACCGGAGTGACGTACACCAAATTTGGTGGATTCCCAGGAGATGACCCAGATGCTCATGTACGCACATTTGACATAAGTTACGCAGTGCTCAACCATCCACCTGATCCGGCATATAAAGCTATTGTTTTCCAGTCGACATTAGTTAACGAAGCAGCTAGATGGCTTACAGAATATGATATTAACCATTTCAACACCTATGAAGCAGTAAGGGATGCATTTTTGCAAAGATTCAGGCTAAAGAAGAATCCAGCCAAAATTTTTGACTACCTACAAAACAATAGACAGAAGATAAATCAAACAGTACAGGAATACGCCACTCTATTCAGGACTCATTTGAGGCAGTTACCACCAGCACATGCCAACCTACCGGATGACGTTATCACTCAATGGTTTATCAATGGATTGACTCCGCAACTTAAATAGATTATGATCATACGCTGTGTAGGAGCTATGACGCTAGATGCCGTGATCGCAATGGCTTTGCAACTTGAAAACAAGGCTGGAGGATTTATAGAAGATCTGGAGTGGTTAAAAGCAAATAGAAATATCGCCGAAGACCCGACCAGACAGATGTATTGCACTACATGCAAGAATTCAGGCCATACTAGTGCCACATGTGCACTTAATCAGTTGTTTTGTGCTATCTGCAACACTACCGGACACACCACCAAAAACTGCACATATAACGCCAAAGTACAGGGACTAGCAACTGTCAATGCTATTATACAGGAACCAGGGCAGCCAGCCAATCACTATGTACCTCCGCAAATGAGAAACAACCAGCAACAAGGTTATCAAAATTACAGAGGACAGAGAAATAATAACTACAATGCAAACCGCTGGCAGGTCGGACCAGCAGCGGAAAATCCCAATTTGCCACCACCACACTATCATTTTTGTGGTGAATTTGGTCACATTAGAAGATTTTGTAAGGATGCAGCTGAGTATGATCAGAGGAAGAAAGAACGTCAAAACCCAATGACTAATATGGTACAAATCACACCAGTAGAAACACACACTGCACTAATTCAAACCCGATCCGGTAAACAACTGCAATCAGCAGCATAAATATTTGAACCAGGCATACGTGAACAACAAAGGATGTATGATAAGGCTAGTCAATGGACCACCGTAGAACCTCCAGTGTTCCTAGATCCTATTCCGGTGACCCAGGCTCCGTTAACCGAGGAAGGAACACAAAAACAGGAATCTAATTCAGCAGTAGACCCATCATCTTCAGCATGCACATCATCTTCAGAATCTGTGGAAATTACAATTCAATCACAAAAAGCCTGGGAAATTTTATCTAAAGCATCTATCACTCTTCCTCTAGGCCAATTACTTGCACTAGTACCGGGAGTTCGACAACAATTCCAACAACAGTTCAGTCCTGTGCCTTCTTGCATTCCAGCAATAGCAATAGTGCAACCGGAACCTGATTCTATGGTCGATCATTCGGTTCCTTTAATTACGGTATGGTATAAAAATCATAAAATCACACAAGTACTAATTGATGGAGGATTTGGTGTCAACATTGCTACTGCTGCATTGCGTAAAAAGTTAGGGTGGACCGAAATCGAACCTGTTCAGTTTTTTGTCAGAATGGTCGACCAATCAAGAGTTCATCCCGTAGGACTTGTGCGAAATGTACCAATAACTTTACAAGGTACAACATTTAAAATGACCTTTGTCGTACTAGAATTACCGGAATCCACCCTTGATTATAATCTCCTTTTCGGCCGTCCTTGGCTGAAGCACGCTAAGGTGATACAAGATTGGTCTGCACAGGAACTCACTTTCAAAGATAATAATCGTAAATACGTTGTAAAATTAGATGCTATACAACCTTGCGAGTTGCATGCTAGACCGTATTTTGCAGAACCAGTCCATATGCTAGATGGGTTGTCAGATGATGAAGAAGAAGAGTTTCTAAAAAATAACATTGACTTGATCTCCCTAGGAACTGTTGATCTACAATCTGTTGTAGATAATTGGAATCCTGTAGTTTGTACGGTGATGTCTGTAACAGAAAAAGATACGAAAGAAGATAAGGCTACCATAGATGACGCTGATCTACAGCAACTTTTCAAGCCAGCTAAGAATACAGAGAAGCCTCGACAATTCTATGTGCCAGAAGATCAGCTGACCACCTACAATTTAGCGGATGAAGAAAATCCACGTCCTGTTAAGATAAAGGAAAGCTTACCTGAGTTATTTCAAGCAGATTTAATCCAACTACTCCGAGAATTTTCTGATGTGTTTGCATGGGATTACAAAGATATGAAAGGTTTGGACCCGCGCATCTATCAACACAGGGTCATGCTGAAGCCGGAAGCAAAACCACTTAAGCAACCCAGCTATCGGATGAATCCAAACTATGCATCACAGGTAAAGGCAGAACTTGATAGACTACTCAAAGTCGGATTTATTGTACCAGTAGAGCATGCTGAATGGATCTCACCAATTGCTATTGTCCCTAAAAAGAATAAGCAGTTACGAATATGTGTAGATTACCGGAAACTAAACGCAGCTACGGTGCCTGATCCATTTCTGCTACCTTTTCTTGACACGATGCTTGATAGAGTAGCAGGACATGAAATGTATTCATTCTTAGATGGGTACAATGGGTATAATCAAGTTAGAATGGCTGAACAGGATATACCGAAGACCGCCTTCATTACCAACTGGGGTGTTTTCGCATGTACTATTATGTGGTTTGGATTAAGAAATGCCCCCAGTACGTTCCAAAGGTGTATGCAGGAAATATTTTCTCCTTACCTTACCAATTTTATGAAAGTATACCTTGATGATTTTTCGATTTTGGGTAAGATGATAGCACACATGTTCCATTTACGGTGCTGCTTTGAAAAGTGCAGAGAATACAGACTCTGTTTGAACCCAAACAAATCTGTGTTTGCGATTTCATGTGGAAAGCTACTTGGCCACATTGTATCAGCACAGGGCATACAAGTCGACCCGGATAAGGTTGCAGCTGTATTAGGAGCACTTGTTCCTACTACACCAAAAGAAGTCATGAGATTTACGGTGGCTCGCTCATTTAGCCATTCCACTCAATCGTTTAATCACGAAGACTCCTAAAGAGTTTGACTGGACCCCGGACTGTCAAATTGCTTTTGATCGTCTAAAGGGATTACTAACACAGGTTCCAATCTTACAGCCTCCTGACTGGGATCGCCCATTTCATGTATTTGTTGATGCTTCAGATATAGCAATAGGGAGCGTTCTAATGCAACAAACCGATAAGTGGTTCAGAACAATGTACTATGCAAGTCGAAGATTAGCCCCTGCTGAACAGAATTACTCTATAACAGAAAGAGAATGTCTAGTTCTAGTATATTCTGTCAAAAAATTCAGACATTATTTGTTGGGCCGCAAATTTACTTTTCATGTAGATCATGCTGCACTTGTCTATCTAGTTCGGCAACAACATCTAGGTGGTCGATTAGCACGATGGGTTCTACTTTTACAAGAGTTTGATTACGAAGTTATTCATCGGCCAAGTAGTTCACATGCCTTAGCAGATTTCCTCTCTAGCTTAGATTCTGGTGAAGCTCCGGTCGGTGTAGATGACACAACACCGGCAATTTATGTCTCTAAACCGACTAATGATGAAATTACAGACCCACCTATGCCATCTACATATTATGATCAGATCTTGACCTTCCTCACTGATGGATGCCTTCCCCCTCAGACTTCTCCTGCAATACGAAGAAAAAATTCAGTTTTCAGTCGCCGATTTCGGTTGATTGCTGGGGAATTATACTATATCGATCACACTGGAATTTTACTTCGTTGTATTCCACCACATGAAGTTAACTCAGTCATTAATTTGGCTCACTCAATTCCTTCCGGTGGCCATTTTGCTGCAGACTTAACACACCGGAAAATTCTGCAAAGTGGTCTTTGGTGGCCTACTATGTACAGGGATGTATCACAGTTTGTCAAACAATGGGATAGTTGTCAGAGATCTCAACAGCCCCTACAACGTCATCTTTTCCCTCTACAACCTGTCTTGCCATCAGAGCCTTTTTAGAAGTGGGGTCTAGACTTCATCGGACCTATTACACCGCGAGCAATACTCAGCAATAATCGTTATATTTTGACATGTACTGATTATGCTACCAGATGGGCAGAAGCCTGGGCTTTACGGTCTGCCACAGCTGTTGCGGTAGCCAAGTGTCTACTGAAAGATGTCTTTCCACGTTTTGGCTTACCGCTGGAACTTGTTACAGATCAAGGCACTCATTTTGTCAACAATTTAATGAAAGTACTCACACATTCATTTCAGGTCACGCATAAATTCAGTTCACCATATTATCCTCGTGCAAATGGTTTGGCTAAGAGTACAAACAAGACTTTGTTGAATATGCTTCAAAAACTCATTTTGGAAGCACCGGAAAGATGGGATCAACTGTTACCTGCAGTATTATGGGCATACTGGACTACATACAAGGTCACAGGTTTACCCCTTTCAAACTAGCTTATGGATTGGAAGCCATCCCGATGGAGATAGTTGTGCCAAGTTTACGAGTAGAAATCACTCAGAAACTGCTACCTGAAGAATCTCTGTCATTTCGGTTGGATACACTCAGAGAATTAGACGAGCATCGATGGCACAGTTTTTTGACTATTTAGGAAGTACAGCTAAGACAAGCTCGAACACATGATCGATATCTAAAGACTCCAATTTTTTCGGTGGGACAACTTGTACTCTTTTACAATGCAAAGTTGAATCGCTCTGCTGGCAAATTCAAGTTACGATGGTTTGGTCCCTACCGGATTGCTGAACAAGTGGGCCCAGCAACTTTTCGGTTGACCACTTTGACCGGAATTCCTCTTCCAAAGGTGATAAATGGATCAAAGTTGCGGCCGTATCAACAAGCATCTAATCCACACTAAAACGTTTCGCGGTTGGCTGTGTCTTTTGGCGTTCTCTTTTCTTTTATTTTCTTTTCTTTTCTTTTTTGCGTGCTTAATACAATAAGTCTGTAAATATCCGAGTTTTGATACCTAATTATGTCAAAAGCTGCCCTGCCCTTTTCAGCTACTCATGCATGCACACCGAAGTTAAGAATTATCACCTCAATACCAGGTGATGATTAGTCATTCTTGATTGCTCTCCACTGCAGCGCATCTACTTAACCTTTTCTATTTCGCCAAAAATTGCTATTGTGTTTGTGTGATTTGTGTCATTGTGCGTACACTCTGTTCTATGTACTTGTGATTGCTTTCTCTGTGTGCACCATGGAAGCTTTGGCTAACTATGCCGCCTTCCGTGATGGACTCCCTGCCGACGTAGGAGAGTTCCTGCGCATCCATGGGCTATCCAATTTCATTGAACTGCCTTGGCATTCAGTGGAACCCCACCCCTTCTTTGCCCAGATCATCTCCGCCATCGCCAACACACCTGCCACTGAGCAGAGTTGGCCGATCACCTCCCTACCATCCCGTACACTGATCACCTTCCAAACTTTCGCTGAGTCATTTCGACTCCCTTTGCAAGGTCGGGAAAATGGCCTGAACCTCCCCGTAGCAACAATGACACAATTATTTCCTAGGTATTCGTCAAACGAATACGCGATCCTTTGTCGACCGGAACCTGAAAGATACACCCTTCAATTCTTAATAGCTATCCTGAACCTACAGAAACGTACTTATGGAATATCTCATCCCTTCTACTCTGCCATAGACTTAGCCGCCCGAGAACCAGTGAATTTTGCATCCTATTTCTCCCACCGCATTCACAAAGAATGCGTAGCAATCATCAAATAGGTAAACAAGCGAGGAATGCCAAGATCGAGACTCCCTCATATCCTATCCTTCCTGTTTCCGGCCATCCTTGCAGCACAACCACCACCTAGAGGCCCGGTCCTACGACATGAATAGGCTGTGCAATTATGGGAGGATGATGAAGAAGATGAAGAGGAGCTAAATCAACTCTTCCGCTGGAAGAGAATCAGGATCAGTTCATCTGAAAGTGAAGCCCAGGGATCAGCCGAAGGAAACAAAGAAGATGACAAGGAACAAGAAAAGCATGACAAAGAAACCTTCCACGACACCGCCCATCTATGAAGCACGAATCATCCGCACAGTCATCTTCAGAAGGGCAACAAGAATAGGAGGATCACACTAAAACTGACACAAGCTCGTTAGAAGAGGCATCACAGCAACAATCGGAGCCGGAAAAACAAAGAGATGAAGAACAGGTAGTTAAGGATATTTTCGACGAACTGCTTAGAGCAGTAGAATCCACAATGGCTGATACCGCCGCCACTGCACAACAAACCATAGATAAGGTAACGCAGTCTCACTCTGTCCTTCCCACTCCCCCACTGGAGCCGCCACTCGACCCCATTATCCCTATCCAACCCATCCACCCCAACGAACCCACTGACTCTTCTTCCTCATTCCCCAACTACTCTCCACCAAACTCCCAGTAGTTGCTCACCGCGTCCTCATCCCAACCTCGACCTCAGCTGCCACTTCCTTCAATCCCTACGATCTCTGAACTTGCAAACATGGGCCAACTGTTAATTCAGTTATCACAGCAATTGCCAATCCAGATGAGAGAAGTCACCGATAATATTCGAAATGAGTTACAACACAAGGTGGATGTCCTAGAAGCAGATATCACGCCTCTACAGGAAGAGATAGATGCGGTCAAAGCAGAAAACCATCAGCTGCACTCCCAAATTACCCATCTCCAAGCCCAGCTTGCAGAACAACAGACAATTGCCAATCAGAGAGATACCGCACTGGCAGATCTCAACCAAAAGGACAAGTTACTAAGTGAAGCACAGGCCGAAATCGGTCAGTTAAAGGTAGATCTACAGGATAAAGAAGATGCCAGAGTAGCCTTAGGTAATTTATTAGAAGAGACCAGAGTGCAACTCGATGAAGTGGTACAAAAAGGCCAAGAACAGCACGATCTGGCAATGAAGACAACGGAAGAACTACAAAGATACAAGGATCAATTAGCTGATGTAAATAATATGCTCAAACATTATTTGTCAAAAGAAGCTCAAACACAGAAGGTAATAACAGATCTACGCAGCGAAAGGGATGCATACTCCAGAACCATCAAGTTCCAGAATCAAGAGATCAAGAGACGGGAAAATCAACTGGACAATAAAAAAGAAAGAGTAATCAGTATGGAAAAGTAGGTTGCAGAAATGAAGATATCGAGAGATGCGGCTTTGTCCAACGAATTCTACCTACAAGAAGCTTTTTTGCAGACGCAAGCAGAGATTTTGCTCACCGAAGCCATAGCTTTAAGTTCTGTACGAATAGATGCACAGCTAATAGAACCAGACACCCTCAAACAAATGTTAGAAACTCTAAAGAAAAAGATCACCCGCACCTTTAGATTAGCCAGAAATATGTACTTAGAAGGAATTATAGATGAACAGTAGTTTTGTAAAACCTGCGGGTTCAAGTCCACCGTGTGTGCCAGAGTGTTATCGACCGCCGGATTGGAAGTGTATAACTGAAATCTTGTTTCACACGTGCGAAAGGTTGTTACGCAGACACTTTGTAATCTTTTATATAAAGCAATGAAAAGAGATGCTCAGTGACGTTCGAGAGATCACCAGACTGTCTGTCTGGGTGATTTGTCTGTGGCGTTACTGTGTGTCGAGTTGGTTAATTTAGAGTATCTTGTCTAAATTCTAAGTATTCTGTGTGTATCTGTGTCTCTTCTTGTCTGTTATCTATTGGTATCCATTGCAGGTGTGAGTATCATCTACATCCAGTAGATAATTCGGTCTGTTGTCTAAAGTGAATTGTCTGCGAATCCTTAGTGCGATTGTTGTGTTAAGTTTGCGTATTGCGGTAGTACTCGTTCTTGGAATGTTTTGCCAGTTGTTTGGTGAAGTCTGTGTAACTGTGGTAGCGTTTCTAACAATGTGCGGGATCGTGTTGTCTTCAGCATTGAGATTTGTCATCCTACGGTAAGGGTTAAGCTACAGTAGGATTCTTAGGTTGCGTATTGAACCTTCAGTACGGTGTATCTGAACACTTGAATTCTCTGTGTCTTCGGATGTTGATCGGATTGTGGTACCTATTCGGTAAAGGTTGAATGATTACTCTTGTCTCTGGTATTTTCAGTAAGTTTATGTGCAGATGCAATATAGCCTCTTAGTGTATGTGGTACACGTTGGCCGAGCTAAACCATGAACTGTAATTGTCTAAGTACCACAGGATCTTTATAGATCTCTCAACATCAGTATATTGCTGTGTGTAAGTGGTTAGTTTGGGAACTAAGTATAGGGCCTCTGTCTAACAGACCCCTTCCACTCCCAAGAACCCAATGATCGTTTAAACGCACTTCTGACAGTTAGAATACAGCGTTTAACAACATGCATATGCATACATACATGCTTACATGCATACACACACATACACATGCATACACACATACACATACACACATAGAAACACACGCATACACACACATACACACATACACACATATATGCATACACACACACATAGAGAGACATACACACACATACACATACATGCATACATATGCATACATTATGCATATACATATGCATACATACATACTTACATGCATACAAGCATACACATATGCATACATATGTATACATAATGCACATGCATATGCATAGATTCATGCATACACATACACACACATAGACACATACACACACATAGACACATGCACACACATATGCATACATATGCATACATAATGCACATGCATATACATAGATACATGCATACACATACACACACATAGACACATATACACACAGATTTACACACACATACACATGCATACACTTACATAGACACACACACACATAGACACATACACACATAATGCATATGCATATGCATACATACATAATATCATGCATACATACACATACACACACATGCATACATATGCATACACACATAAACACGTAGAGAGACATACACACATACACACACATACACATACATGCATACATAATGCACATGCATATGCATACATACATGCTTACATGCATACACACACATACACACAGATACATATACACACATAGACACACACACACACATACACACATATATATGCATACACACACACACACACGTAAAGAGACATACACACACATACACATACATGCATACATATGCATACATATGCACATACACACACATATGCACATACAGAGATACACACACATATATATACACACACATACACACATACACACATACAAACTTACACGCACATAGATACACACACATATATAAACAAACACATACACACATAGACACATACAGACTTAAACACACACATACACATGCATATAGAAATATATATACAAATACACACATATATACATACATATATACACACAGACACACACATATAGACACACACATTACATAGACACATACACACATGCACACACATTTACACACATACATACACATGCATAGACACATATATACAGATACACACGTATATACACACAGACACACACAGACACACACGCATACACACACATACACACACATGGACACATACACACATATATATGCATAGACAGACACATAGAGACATACACACATATATATGCATACACACACATAGAGATGCATACACACACATACACATGCATGCATACATATGCATACATAATGCATATGCATATGTATACATACATACTTACATGCATACACACACATACACACACATGCATACATTTTCATACATAATGCACATGCACATGCATACATATATGCTTACATGCATACACACTCACATATACACACATACATATGTACACATATATATATTGATTTCTAACCCATATGTACAGGTATTATGGATCCTATTAGAGAGAGAAAGGCAAAACTCACTCTCATAAAAAGTCTTATGAGAGCAAGAGTTCTCCCTAATACTCTAGGGATCATCATGCATGAGTACTTAGAGATGTCTGATGATGAGCTGGATTATACGATCCAGATGCTTACCCAGTGATCAGAGCAGGGCTCTTCTATAGCTCCACAGGTAGGAAGACAACTATCTGCCCATAGGTATGTTTTCTTTATAAACTTTTTTAATGATATTATAACACATATTTTTATTTATTTTTATCTATCTATTTTCAGGACACCTACACCACCTCCAGATCATGATAGCAGAGTAGAGGTGCCTATGAGGACATGCATAGGCACCTTAGGGCTAGAGTGTGATATAGAGCCAGAGGGGAACATTGTGTACATAAGGAATGGATTGGAGTTCAAGAGAAGAATGCAAGCATTATGCGACTCTTACGTGCGCCTTGTCCACTTATAGTGGAAGTAAGTATAAATTTTATATATAAATTGAAATAAATATCTTATGTTTTACTTACATGATTTTTTTTTTTGTAGTGAGCATGATGAGAGGGATAAAAAATACGTACTTAGTTATCTTGAGACAGAGTTTGGGACAGGACGGTCGCATAAGTGGTGTCTAAAAGAGATGCGGACACTTATGGCTCATCGTCGTGATAATGCAGGGTACGCATTGCTTTTATGTATATATATGTGGATATATGTGTGTTTATGTATGTATGTATATGAGAGAGAGAGAGAGAGAAAAGAGTCAGACTAGAGGTACAAATACAGGCATACACACATATACATCATACATGCACATTTACACACATATACACATACATGCACATTTATACATACACACATACATGCACATTTTTACACATACATACACATGCATGCATTTACGCACATATAATGAATACACATAGACACATACACATACTCGCATAGACATACACGTACTCCTATACACATACACATACATAATCATATGAACACACACATAGACTCATATAATCATATTTACCTGCATATATACATATACACATGCATATGCACATATAGAAACACATACATACACACATGCATATTGATATATCTATATGTATATATATATATATATATATATATATATATATATATATATATATATATATATATATATATATATATATATATATATATATATATATATATATATATATCATATTTCGAAAATCCTAATTTGAAAACACTAATTTTGATATTAGGGTTTTAAAACCCCTAATTTAGAATAATTCAGCCTTTTAGCCATATGATTGAAGTATATGTACACATTGCATCTATTCCTCCGACGTCCTACTAGAGAGATGTCTCTCCTCCCAACCTTATGCCTCTATATATATGTACTCGAATCAACAAGGATCATAATATATATAAAGATATATACACATCATGTATACATAAATATAAAATGGAGTAGATACATTATGCATCACACATACATGCCTAAATGCACACATAAATATATGTACATTCATACATATTTACATGTACACATTTACACATAGACACATATACATATATACATGTACACATCACATATACATGCCTACATGCATAAATGTATACTTAAACATGCATACACAATTATAAACACTTGCATATATTACACGAATACATGAATATTTTACACAAATGCATATGCATATATACGCATATGCATACTAACACATGTATACATATATCAAACATATGCACACATATACATATACATGAAATACATATATATGCATACTAACAGATGTATACATATAATACACATGAATACACACACATATGCATACATACATGAAATTTGCTACTCGAAGATAAAGCTATATATAAACTAATTAGGCCTACCCCCGAGCTTCATGTTCTAACTTAAAATAACATGATTTCATCTCTCTAGTAGGATTCGTCCTTATTCAAGTTGAATAAAGAATCTGTTATCTGATATCCATTCAGAAGCTTCAAGTTATTGATCGATAACTAGAGTAGAATTTACTATCTAATTTGTCCATATGTTTTCATTATTGCCATCATTTTGGTAAGACATCAATATAGTCTCATCTTCATTATCCTTATTGATTTCATTTATTTCTTCTATTGTTAAATATGTGCTCTCATGAGTCACATCATCTATTGATAGATTCATATCGATTTCTGGTAATTCCTCTTCCTCATCAGGAGAATCAGCATGGAGAGTATTATCCTCTTCATCAAAAAGATTAGTACCATTATCATGTATAATGATTCTAATTTCTCTTTCAAATGTTGATGTATCAGTATCTGATGCTAAATCATCAAGAGGACTTTCTTTGATCTCTCTAACAATAAAGTGTTCAAACAATGACCTACCTCTAGGTTGAACATGAATGACTTACCACCAAGGGTGAGCATCTAGGTTTTTATAAAAAAATGTTTGTTCAATATGCCTAGGAAGAATAAATGGTTCTTTATTAGATCGCATTACCTTGGAAGAATCAATTACCCAAAACCTAGAGAATTCCTTTCTTAATGTGGAATTACTACCTTTATACTCAGGCCGAAACCAGTCAACCTTCAAAATGACCTATCAAAATATATAAAAATAGAAACCCATTATTAGGTGCTTAAAAAAATAACTAACTCTATCATAAAAAATATAAACTTTTTTCTACCTGTTTGAATGTACAAAATGAAATTTCATAGATACCAACAATAGTTCCTATGTAACCAAGTTTGCCATCTATAAGGTTTGTGTCTTTCGAGCTAGCACGTGATAGTTGCTTGAAAGAAGCAACAATACTAGAATCCTCTGTTTTACGTAAAGAATCAATGGCTTTGATTCTAATATGCTGTCCAAAAGCCCACATATTAGTGAAAATTTGAGCCTGTAAAAGAAATCAAATTAGTAAGTAGAAACTATTATACATATATGAAAAAAACATAATATTATTAAAATAAAATTACCTTTACTTCACAACCTATCATTAACTCTCTCTGATCATCTGAGATTTCTTCATTATTTGCGTTGGCGCATTGCAAACAACTATTTAGCCAATCCGTGAAAGAAGATATATTTGTAATCTCATTATCATCGAGATTACGTCTATATCTTTTGTTTCTTTGCCTTTTACTTTGGAGATTTTGAAGTTCCTGTTCGTACTCGCTAAGGAATGCTTACATGCATTCGCAAACATCATTTTTTTCTTGAAATGTAAATAAAAATGGAACTTCCTTACCTGATACTACCTCATCTATTATTTTTGAAGAAGACTCGTTGGTCCATGCACGTGGAGCTTCTTCATGAACTCTTTCAAGGTACTCACTAACGTAATACATGCACTCTTCAAGCATCCAACCCTTTGCCATGGATCCTTCTGTTTTCGCTCTTTGTCGCACATAACCTTTTAATATTTCCATAAATCGCTCGACCCAAAACATCCATCGAGTGTTGACAACACATGCAATCTCTATTTCATCTACAAGATGTACTAATAAATGAACCTGAATGTCAAAAAATGAAGTAGGAATCTCTTTCTCCATCAAACATAGTATCTCTTTGCATTCATATTTTTTTTTGTGTGATCGAGTTTTTGTCAATCTCTTTTGATGTAATCCACCTATACATATCATAAAAAAATTATAAAGAAGTTAATTTAAAAATAAAAGATATCCAATATTCATACATATTAAATATAAAAGTATCATAATTACCTTATAAGCGATCCAAGATGATAGATCACATCTTGTACTCCTTTTGTTGTATATCCATCGATAACCAAAGGTAAAATATGTTTCAAAAATTTATGCTAGTCATGGGTCTTTAACCCAGATAAGCTCTTATCATCCATAGTAAACATGTTTTGAAAAGATGATCCATATCCTGTAGGAGTCCTAATCAATTGAATCCTACTGTTGATAGTCTGTATCTCTTTTGTTGTAAGTACCCAAGGAGCAGGTGCATAAGTCGTTTCTTGCCGATGTCTATCAAAAACTGGTCATAACTTTGCTTTTGAGTTTTGATCTTTCAAATCATTCCTTGATGCTATGGTATCTTTTAGTCCAAGAAGATGTTGCCATAGTGAATAACCAATATTCTTAAATATATGCATAGGATCAAGAAGATGACATACTTTTAACTCTTTCCAATACTCCAAAGAATACCATATTGATATGTTCTCTCCGAGTGCCAATTTTCCTTTACCTCTCTTCACATACTCATTATCTTCATCGCCACTGAAGATTTCGGATTCTAGATCTATCAGAGGTCCATCTATCCATTTTTTATACCAATCCATAGGCGTCATAGGTTTTGGACACTGACCTATTTCAAGCTTTCCATTAATATTTTTAAAATGCTCTTTTACAGTAGATGCATTTAAAGATCTATCTCAGGTTCTTGGGAGTGGTAGGGGTCTGATAAATCAGAGGCCCTGTAACTTGATTTTCCCAGTTACTTATTCCAAGTTGTAATACGGTAACGCTCACAACTCTGCTTATCACGAATTACTAACGCAGAATAACTTCTTTCACCGACTGACTGTCTTACTCAGATTAATACCCGTCATCGTACGTAAAGAGGTTATTCTCTTCCATTATACAGACTTATTATCACACTTAATCTTACGGTGTTAATCACAACTTAATGTAATTAAACAAGGACCAGAACGATAATACTCAGAATTGAAGAAACTGCACTACGGCAACTCCACAACCGCAATCGCCCAGACAGACAGTCTGGCGATACTCTACGTCGTCCCCGGAGTGTCCTTTCATTAGTTAATAAAGTGATACAACTCTTCGCAACAACCTTTCGGTTCGTGCAGAATACGAAAAATAGGAATTACAATGTAGGAAATTACAATATGCCATCCGACGGCTTACACTGGCACGCACGATGGACTTGAACCCGTAGTGACACAAAATTTATGGCTCGTCTACTATACCCTGAATATACATTGTTCGAGCTAATTTAAATGTTCTGGCAATTTTCTGCTTCAGCGAGTCCAACATATTTTTTAGAATCTCCGGTTCTATGAGCTGAGCATCAGTTCTAACTGAACTTGCGGAAATTACTTGGCTCATCAAAATTTCAGCTTGTGTCTGCAAAAAGGCCTCTTGTAGGTAGAAATCGTTTGCTAGTGCCACATCTCGATGTAATCTCATCTCATTCATCTGATCATCTACCCTTGCAAGTCGGTCAGTTTGAACAACTAATTGCTTTTCTCTTCTCTCCAACTCTTCAAACTAGAACTGCATCGTTTTGTAGTAAGCGTCTATTTCCTTTTTCATGCCTTCCAGTTCCTTCTTCAACTTGAGATATTTTCCCAAATCTTCCTGTAACTCTTGATCACGCTTAAACAAGGTTTCCATAGTTTTATGCAGTTCTGCTTCAGTTTTAAGAACATTACTGGCCAGAGACTGTTGAAGAATCACTCACTAATTTGACGTACAGACAAAGGAAGATAAAGAGAAGCGGAATCAAATATTCAGAAAATCAAAAGCCTTAATGAAGGGGCAAATTCACGACCGTTATGTACAGTACAGAATCTTGCAGAATCAGAGTTCGTTACATCGAATCAAACTGTATATACAGAGAGAACGTGCATAAGAATAAAAGAGGGAAGTGCGAGCTAGAACAAGCGTGAGAAGAGCGCGCAGTATAAATAGAGCACATACAAAGGTCAAAAAAAAAGGAGATAGGAGAGAACAGAGAGATGAGAAAAGTGAGAAGATGCCAGAGATCGCGTATGTATAGAGACTGAAGAGAGAGTGAGTGAGAAGTTTTCAGAAGACGCCATAGATCGCGTATGTACAGATGAATAACAGAAACCTGAAATGTCAGGTGTTCATCTGAGAGAGATGGCAGAAGAAACTACTCAGTATAGGAGAGTTTCCATAGCTTGAGCAAGAAGAGGCCAAGCTAATTTGTACACATCTTCTCTAATAGAAAACACATGTTCATGTGGAAGTTTGCGTGCATTGTTCATATGTGAAGAACTCTGAGTATTTTCGTGTTACGGTAGAAAGTTCGTTAACCCTTAACAGTTACAGTTTGTTAGTAAACGTGTCCCTCGGTACTCTCTTAGTCAACGAATGTTTTCGTTCAATTATAGTTTTCTCAGAAAATGTGTTTTCCGGTAGAACAACAAAGTATATTTCGCAGAGTAAATTAAAGTTTTGTATGAGAGATAGCTTATCTTATAGCTAGACATCTCTACTACGAGTTCGTCAAGGATTTCGGTGAAATGGATATGTACAGACAGTACAAAGTCTAACCGGAAAGAGACATTCTGAATCGGAGAAGTTTTTTCCTTAAACTTCAGAAAGTGTTCACTCAGTGAAGGAAGTTCACGCATCACTTCCTTACTTTTTGTATACTCACTTGAAGTAATTACAAACAAAATAGGAGTTGATTCCGGTAAGATTCGGGTATAATTCTGGTGACAGTCCGGTGAAGTTCTAGTGGAATTTTCTAGTAAATTCAAAGCGCAGTTCTTATTTTTTTTATTGAGTGATAGTAACCATGCTGAGCTACTACTGATTATAGAGGTGTTCTAATATCACTCTAGCTTGGCAACCAACTTCAGTGGCGCGGCAATTTCCGCAGGCCTAATAATGTTCGGGCTTTTTGCCGTGACGTACCAAACTTCAATAGGTGGTATCAGAGCGAAAGTTAATCACCAACAAGTGGTATCAGAGCTAGAGTATTCACCATAATTGGTGTCAGAGCCGTGAGATCCAAGAAGTGGGTGTCAGAGCCGTGAGATCCAAGAAGTGGGTTCAGAGCCGGTTAACCACACAAGTGGTTACAGAACGAGAAAGATTTTGAAGAGCAGAAAGATTCTCAAAAGTTCACCGGAAGTAACAGAAACAAGAAGATCATGGCAGATCATGTCCAAATTGATAAATTGGACAGAGATAATTATCCCGCGTGGATAATGTGCATGGAAGCCTTACTTATGAGTAAGGACTTAATGATGTATGTGACCGGAGAAGAAAAGAAGCCGACTTTTGAAGATGATAGTCAACCGGAAAAAGAAGAATTAGAAGCCTTGAAGCTATGGCAGAAGAAAGATGCACCGGCAAGAGCTTACATTTATAATACCGTTTTAGACCATCTACTACCGCACATTAGAGGTCTGGAGAAAGCGGAGGACATATGGAGTGCGTTGGAAGATCATTTCCAAAATACTACGAAAGCTAGGAAGGCTAGCTTATGGTCCGAGTTCACAACGTTCAAAAAGAAGTCGAGTCAAAGCATTAGTGACTATGTTACTAAGATGAAGGATCTAGCAGATAGTCTTGGATCCATAAATGAAAATGTCAAAGATCATAGATTGATAGCACAACTCTAACAAGTTTGAGAGGAGATGAAAGGTGGAAACCTTTCGTACTCTCAACTGAACTTTCTTTAAATCATTTTGTACCAGATTTAAATCAGCTCCTTGGTTGATGCTCACATATGAGCAAGACCTGAAAGGAGATGCAAATAAAGAACAAAGTTCTGCAATGTACATGAAGAATAAGAAGAAAACAGACAAAGGTAAGTCAAAAGATGAAGAAGAGTCGAGTTCTCAGGCTTATTATGCAAGAGGTAAAGGCACCGGCAGAGGAAGAGCAAGAGGTTTTGGAAGAGGAAGAAGTAGTTAGAATATCAACAAGAAGGCTTGCTGGATTTGTGGACTCAGTAATCATCTGGCTCATGATTGTTGGCACAATCAACAAGGATCAAATCAAAATTAGAACAGTAATAGCAGAGGCAGAAGCGGAAGATATCAGAATAACTTTCAAAGAGGTAGACAGAATCAAAGAGGAGGCTATGGTAGAGGTGGAGCAAGAAGTTGGGGACAGAATCAATCCTACAACACCACCTACAACAACTACGCAAATGACACACAGAATGAAAGTCATAAATCATTAATGATGAACTCAATCAGCACATCAGATAACGAAGACCTAAAGGTATTTTACATTGATTCTGGATGTTCTAATCACTTGTCAGGAAATATAGAACTGATGTCAGAATTGGAAAAAGGTAGTTCCAGTCATACTATTCAAACAGGTGACAATACGAGGCACTGTGTACATTCAATTGGAAAAGTCAAGTGTAAAAGTGGAGCAGATTTTCTAACTAATGTTTTGTATGTTCCAACAATACTGAAAAATTTGATTAGTGTAGGACAGATAGTTGAGAAAGGTTTCCAGGTCAGATTTACAAATGAAGGAGTATTTGTAGAAGATCCCGAGAACGGATATAATCAGATCATCTCTGGTAAGAAAGAAGGCAGACTCTTTACCTTAAGAGTACAAGGGAACATCAGCCAAGCGCTGCTCACACATGGTGAAAAGGTGATTACAGAACTTGATCTCTGGCATAAGAGATTAGGTCATTTCAATGAAAAAGGAATTAAAGCTATGATTTCAAATCAGTTAGTACTGGGATTACCGAATGTACAGAATCAACATATGATTCACAAGTGTGAAGCATGTCAAATGGGAAAAGCCCATAGGTTACCTTTCCAGAAGAAAGGATTCAAACATGATGGAGTACTTGAACTCATTCATACAGATGTATGGGGTCCCACAAAAGAAGGATCAATCAGCGGATCGAGGTATTATGTTTTATTCATTGATGATGCTACAAGGTGGATAACTCTTTATGTTTTGAAAGAGAAATCAGAAGTGTTTGGAGCTTTCAAGCATTTTCATGCATATGCGGAAAGACTCACAGGTCGAAAACTGAAGAGACTGAGGTCTAATGGAGGGGGAGAATACTTCTCCCGAGAGTTCAATGACTATCTTTGGAATGCAGGTATTAAGAGAGAAATAACCTGCAGGTATACACCACAACAAAATGGTGTAGCAGAAAGAAGGAACCGAACTCTAGTCGAGTTTGCACGAGCTATGCTAAAGGAAAAGGATTGTCCAAATTATCTTTCGGTTGAAGCCGTAAATACAGCTACATACTTGGTAAACAGATTACCATGTATAGCTTTAGATGGAATGACCCCGTATGAAGCTTGGTGGGGAAAGAAGCCAACACTTGATCATTGCAAAGTGTTTGGATCAGTAGCTTATGCTTATGTACCATCACAACTCAGACATAAGCTTGAACCAAAAGCAGAGAAATATGTGTTCGTCGGATACGATGAAAAATAGATGGGTTACAGGTTATGGAGTCCTCTAACAAAATAGTTTACTGTTTCCAGAGATGTTACATTTGATGAACAGAAGAGCTGGTATACAGATCAAAGTCATACAACGGAAGAATTTGAAGAAGAGATAAGAAGGAAAGAGAAAGGGAAATCAATTGTACAGGTGAATAGGGATGAAGACTATATGCAGGCAAGTACGTCTAGGATCGGATCAGGTATGAGAAATGAAGATGAACAAGGATTTGATGAAGATGTGTATTCAGATACACATGAAGAGTTTGAACCAAGAAGGTCAAACAGGAATAGAAGACAACCAGAAAGGTATTCTTATGATACCTCGTATATAACTCAGAAAAATTACGCATATATGGTCAAAGATGATGAAGAACCGCAGAACTATGACGAAGCTAAAGGTAAGAAGAAATGGGAAGAAGCAATGGAAGAAGAGTCTAGCGCACTAGAAGAGAACAAGACATGGGAACTTGTTCCAAAACCAAATGGTAAGAAAGTGATTGGAAACAAATGGGTTTTCAAAGTTAAGAAGCTTGCAGATGGAAGGATAGCCAGACACAAAGCTAGACTGGTTATCAAGGGCTATGCTCAGACGCATGGCATAGATTACGATGAGACGTTTAGTCCAGTGGCAAAGATGTCAACCATAAGGACAGTGATTGCTATAGCAGCATCAAAAGGATGGAAGCTAAGTCAGTTGGATATCAAGAATGCATTTCTGAATGGATATATATCAGATGAAGTCTATATGGAACAACCGGAAGGGTTTGCAAGTTCCAAATACCAAAATTTTGTTTGCAGATTAAGAAAAGCACTTTATGGACTGAAGCAAGCTCCAAGAGCTTGGAATTACAGACTTGTGAAGTATCTCAATGAACTTGGATATCAAAGTTCGAAGGCAGATGCAAGTCTACTCATCAAGAGAACAGAAGAAGGTATGATCTACATTTGCATTTATGTAGATGACATTATAATCACAGGTACTTCAGATGAAGGAATTAAAGAAGTAAAGAGATTACTCGAAAAAGAGTTTCAGATCAGTGATCTAGGAAAGTTGTCATACTTTCTAGGAATGGAAATCACATACACAGATCATGGTGTATATGTTACGCAAGAAAGGTATCTCCTAAACTTACTCAAGAAGTTTAATATGGAGAATTGTAGAGAAGCTTCAACATCGCTTGAAGCAAATCATAAACTCAGCAAATACAGTGGTGCAGAGTTTAAAGATATGAGGAAATATCAGTCGTTAGTGGGAAGCCTAATCTCGCTACACTAACACAACAGGATCTTAGCTATGCAGTGGGAGTTCTCTCACAGTTTATGCATTGTCCGAAGGATCAACACTGGGTTGCAGGACAGAGAGTTCTTAGATATATAAAAAGAACTATAAAGGAAGGATTATATGATTTTTCTACGTCAGATATACAGTTGAGAGCATTCAGTGACTCAGACTGGGTAGGAAGTCAAGATGACAGAAGGTCAACACATGGGTATATGATATACCTAGGAGATAAGCTAGTAAGCTGGTGTTCAAAGAAACAACACATAGTGACTTTATCGTCTATAGAAGTTAAATACAAAGGACTTGTAGAAGCAGCTAAAGAAGTGATATGGATGCAGACCTTGTTCAAAAGCATGGGTATTGATCAAGGTATACCAATCATACATGGAGATAATATGAGCTCGCTGTATCTTGCAGCAAATCTAGTATTTCATGCAAGAACAAAGCACATAGAAATTCAGTATCATTTCCTGAGGGAAAAGGTAATGGAGAAGGAAATAGAAATAGTATACACTTCGACAAAAGATCAGATTGCAGATATTTTGACAAAGAGCTTGGATGGAACAAAGACAAGCAGATTCAAGGAAATGGCAAGTATAAAAGAAAGAAAAATATATGAAGATAGGAGGAGTCAAATTACTGATTGAGGGGGAGCTGTTGAAGAATCACTCACGAATTTGACGTACAGACAAAGGAAGATAAAGAGAAGCGGAATCAAATATTCAAAAAATCAAAAGCCTTAATGAAGGGACAAATTCACGACCGTTATGTATAGTACACAATCTTGCAGAATCAGAGTTCGTTACACCGAATCAAATTGTATATACAGAGAGAACATGCATAAGAATAAAAGAGGGAAGTGCGAGCTAGAACGTGCGTGAGAAGAGTGCGCAGTATAAATAGAGCACATACAGAGGTCAAAAAAAAGGAGATAGGAGAGAACAGAGAGATGAGAAAAGTGAGAAGACACCAGAGATTGCGTATGTATAGAGACTGAAGAGAGAGTAAGTGAGAAGTTTTCAGAAGACGCCATAGATCACGTATGTACAGATGAATAACAGAAACCTGAAATGTCAGGTGTTCATCTGAGAGAGATGGTAGAAGAAACTACTTAGTATAGGAGAGTTTCCATAGCTTGAGCAAGAAGAGGCCAAGCTAATTTGTACACATCTTCTCTAATAGAAAACACATGTTCATGTGGAAGTTTGCGCACACTGTTCATATGTGAAGAACTCTGAGTATTTTCGTGTTATGGTAGAAAGTTCGTTAACCGTTAACAGTTACAGTTTGTTAGTAAACGTGTCCCTCGGTACTCTCTCAGTCAACGAATGTTTTCGGTCAATTACAGTTTTCTCAGAAAACATGTTTTCGGATAGAACAACGAAGTATATTTCGTAGAGTAAACTAAAGTTTTGTATGAGAGATAGCTTATCTTATAGCTAGACATCTCTACTATCAGTTCGTCAAGGATTTCGGTGAAATGGATATGTACACACAGTATAAAGTCTAACCAGAAAGAGACATTCTGAATCGGAGAAGTTTTTTCCTTAAACTTCATAAAGTGTTCACTCAGTGAAGGAAGTTCACGCATCACTTCCTTACTTCTTGTATACTCACTTGAAGTAATTACAAACAGAATAGGAGTTGATTCCGGTAAGATTCCGGTATAATTCTGGTGACAGTCCGGTGAAGTTCCAGCGGAATTTTCCAGTAAATTCAAAGTGCAGTTTTTTTTTAATTGAGTGATAGTAACCATGCTGAGCTACTGCTGATTATAGAGGTGTTCTAATATCACTCTAGCTTGGCAACCAACTTCGGTGGCGCGGCAATTTCCGCAGGCCTGATAATGTTCGGGCTTTTTGACGTGACGTACCAAACTTCAACAGGTGGTATCAAAGCGAAAGTTAATCACCAACAGAGACTGCGAAGCTTCTTCTAAAACACTATATGCTTCCCATGTGCTATGTAGTTCATTCCCTATAGCAGTCATTGCATTCGTTTTATTAATGATTTCCTATTGCAACGTGCTAATCTTGGTATCTTTTTGACATAGTAAAGCATCTTTCTGTACTAGCTGATCTTGAAGCTGTTGAATCTGGAAATGTAAACCATGATTTTCTGCTTTCACCACATCTACTTCTTCTTGTAATGGAGTAATATCGGCTTCAAGGGTATCAATCTTATGCTGCAATTCCTCACGAATATTCTCAGTAACCATTCTGAGTTGCACCGGAAGCTGCTGTGAAAATTGGATAAGCATGCGTCCCATGGCTTCTAATTCTGTGAACATGGGAATCGGAGGAAGTAGAGGAGGAAGTGAGTGGGATGAAGAGACGGACAAGAGATGAGTGGAATCCGGTGGAGAGTAATTAGGTGAGGAGGATGAAGCGGAAGGTTCTTCAGTAGGCTCCACAGGTATAATGGGGTCGACCGGAGGTATGGGTCGAGGAATGGGTATAAGAGTGTTGGATACCACCAAGATTCCACCAAGATGATCACAGTGCTGGTAATGACAGATTCCACCAAGATGATCACTGCATCAAGAATTCCCGCAACAATATCTTGTACATCTTCGTCGGTCTGGTGCTGAGTCTCCTCTCGAGAAGGGCTTTCTTTAGAATCAGCAGTAGACGCACTGTGGTCCTGTTGCCGGATGGGAGAAGACTGGGTAGACGAATCAAGGTGAATTGAGGTGGCAGTGTCATGGAAAATGTCTTCTTCATTTCCTTCTTCTTCATTTCCAGCGATGGAACCTTGCACTTGACTGTCAGAAGAGCTTATTCGTCTGTGTTTCCGACGAAGGAGTTGGAAGAGATCTTCATCTTCGTCCTCATCATTCTCGAGTACTTGAACAGACTCCTCATGGAACAAAACTGGAGCATTTGGCGGCGATTGCACTGCTTGGAGGGCCGAAAACAAAAAAGTAAGAATGTGCAGAAGGTGAGAACACGGAAGGTCTCCCTTGTTAACATGCTTAATAACCGTCACGCACTCACGGTGAATGCGTCGGAAATAAAATGAAGCAAAATTAACAGGCTCCCGAGAAGCCATGCCAATCATCGAATAGAACGACCGTGAAATTCCGTAAGTGCGTTTCTGGAAATTCAATATGGCCACTAAGAATTGTAGGGCGGTCCGTTCAGGATCTAGACGACAGAGAATGGCGTACTCATTCGAGGAGTACCTTGGGAATAATTCTATCATAGTGGCTACCAGAAGAAGAGGACCATTCTCATGTCCTGCCAGAGAGAGTCGGAACGCTGCAGCGAAGGACTCTAAGGTGATGACTACTCGAGATGGTAAACATGTAATTGGCCATCGCTGCTCCGTAGCAGGTGTAGCAGCGATGGCAGCAATAATCTGGGCGTAAAACGGGTGACATTCCACTGAATGCCAAGGCAATTCAGCGAAATTGGACAACCCACGGACACACAAGAGAAGTCATCTAAATAGACGAGGTAGGGTGAGAAGATTTCCTGCATACAACGTTGAAAGGTGCTAGGAGCATTCCTTAATCCAAACCACATAACCGTGCGAGCATAAACACCCTAATTCGTAATAAACATTGTTTTTGGTATGTCTTGTTCGGCCATTTGTACTTGGTTATAACCACTGTACCCGTCCAAAAAGGAGTACATTTCATGTCCGGCCACTCTGTCAAGCATTGTGTCGAGAAACGGAAGCGGAAATGGATCTGGTACCGTGGCCGCATTCAATTTTCGGTAATCCATGCAGATTCGGAGCTGTTTATTCTTCTTTGGAACAATCACAATCGGAGATATCCATTTCGCATGTTCAATTGGTATGATGAATCCGACCCTTAGTAAGGATTGAGCTCTGCCTTGACCTGCGTTGCATAGTTAGGATTCATCCGATAGCTGGATTGTTTAATGGGCTTCGCCTCAGGTTTGAGCACGACCCGATGCTGATAGATTCGAGGATCCAGACCGTTCATATCATGATAGTCCCATGTAAAAACATCAGAATACTCACGCAATAGTCGGATCAAATCTGCTTGAAATGCCTCGGCCAATCTGGCCTTGATCTTAACCGGTCGCGGGTTAACTTCATCCCCTAAATTGTAGGTGACTAATTGATCTTCTGGAACATAGAATTGCCGAGGTTTCACTGAATCGTCCGCTGACTGTAAAAGTTGCTGCAGAGTAGCTCCATCTATAGAAGCATTTTCATGTGCTTCTTCATCTCCGGTCAATGGGACAACCATATAGGCTGCCGGACTTCAGTTGTCTGCTACAGATTGCAGATCTACAATCCCTAAGGAGATCAAATCTTTATTGTTCTTCAAAAATACTTCTTCTTCGTCGTCGGATAAGCCATCCAGCATGTGGACCTACTCTGCTACATAAGGTTTGGCATGAAGTTCGCAAGGCTGAATGGCATCCAGTTTGACAATGTATTTACGGTGGTTATCCTTAAAAGTCAATTCCTGTGCGGACCAATCCTGTATGACCTTAGCCTGTTTTAATGAGGGTCGACCGAAAAGAAGATTATAATCAAGTCTGGACTCCGGTAGTTCTAAGACGACAAAAGTCATCTTAAACGTGGTGCCCTGCAAAGTGATTGGTATATTCCTTACGAGTCCCACAAGATGGACTCGGGACTGGTCTGCCATTCTGACAAAGAATTGCATAGGCTCGATTTGCGTCCACCCCAACCATTCTGAGTTGCACCGGAAGCTACTGTGAAAATTGGATAAGCATGCGTCCCATGGATTATAATTCTGTGTACGCATTGGCATTTTATGGTTTTATTAAGGTTTAATTTGAAGGGTTTATGGAGGGTTGCAATGGAAAGTCATGTACCCCGTGCGAATGGGTGTGACAAGTTGTATAAATATATCACATGGATTAATAAAGAGGAGAGCGCGCACATTTCTTGGAGCAAGTCTGTGTGTTGGATATGGATTCTTCTCCCTCTACTTTCTTGTTATTATATTTATATTGGTCTGCGTGCGTTGATGGCAAAAAGTGTGGATCTGTAATGTTATGAGAGAAACATTCTTGTTCTGGTTTATTTCTTGAAGTTAATGAGCATGGTGACGTGATTGGAGAAAGCTATGGTGTTCTCTTTCTCTCTCTTCTTCCCTGTTGCAGTAGTGTGTATGCATTCCTGTAAACACTGGTGCTGTCTGGGCTTACCCCCCCTTGGCTCTACTGGCTGGAGCATATGAGGAAGGCGCTGTGCTTCTGACCTCTGCACTTTCGTGGACACCCATGCTTCTTGCTTACTTGCATTCTGTTGTGTCATACTCCTGCTGCGCGGCCTGAAGCTCCATCCATAGCTTGTGTCATGGAATGTACAGCAGCATCGCTTGAACGGTGAGAATGAAGATGGCGCTTCAGTCGACGGATGATGTCCCAATGCACACCGTGGTCGGGCAGCTGTGTGGTGGCTCCAGGAGTTGAGTTGCATGCACCTGCAAGTCACCAGCGTCGCTCTGGGCGAGAGGGGTCACCATTAGCAGCAGAATTCTCAGAATCAAGAAAGACAGGAGGTCGAGATTGCTCCCCTCTCCAACCCCATTGTCACACCCATGTGTCACGTGACTGACAGTCGTGCGTCCAAAACCTGACGCGCCGCCGCGGCCTCCAGCATCGTTCAATGAAATCGAACCCCATCTCGTTCGGCAACACCAAGGTCCCGGCAATCAGCTTCATTAACCCCCTGTACTCCAATTCCAGAAAGATGCCCTGGAGTCTCTGCACGATGATTTTGTAATTGAGTATAATGTCTGATGACGTCCGTAAGCCGGGATTTGCGCTTTTGGTAACTCACAATTGTATCTGATCGTTGTCCTGCACTCACCGATATGTCGTCCGGTCCTCACCGAAATATCGTCCAGTGATCATGGCGCTGTTTCGGTCCCCCTGGAGCATTCTGGTGATTGTCACCAGCCTGCATCATTCCTAAACTGCGATACCTCCACTTCCATTCTGAGCACGGTGACTTCTCCGGTGATTTCCCCTTCTTCCTGTGTTCACCGTACTCTCATTCGGCCATCCCCGTCATATGGAGTTGTTGCCGCCACTCGCCTTCCCATTTCCGGTCCTCTTTGCTCTTCTCATCGGGATTCGATTTGTCTACATCGCTCAGTGGAAATCCATGTTGCATGCATATTTTAAATGACATCCCTCGCTTGAAGTCTCTGTGATGTTGATGCCTTCGCGTTTCCTCAGAAGGTCTCCATATGCCTAACAACCTGGATGAGGATGGGCTGACCCAGTAGTTGCACAGACGATCGTGGAAATCATCCTGATCCTCCCAATTATGAAATTCTTCATCTACTTTGGTGAAATTCTTTTCAGTATTTTAAGATATCTGTTGCGATTTCCTTTATTGGTTCTTCCATATCTTTATTGGTTCTTCCATATATGCAGACATAACCATGACACTGTTGAGGATCCTTTATACAGTAAAACTCTTTCTTTTTATTTTCCGGTGCTTGATCCGATGAAACGGTGATCACCCGGTGCTTCTTCTCCATTTGGGGATTACGGTCAGACTCCGATGCTTGGTCCTTTTTGGTGCGCCTTTGGTGATGCTAGCAATCATTAGATTGTGGGTGCCTAGTTCTTGTCTACCTGACAGATGACCATCCCATCAGAACAAAAACTCATCCTTGTGCATTTCGGTTCAGGGCTCTAGGCCCCTGGCCCCCGACTGCGATGCTGTTTGCCATGGGTGTTTCTGCAATTTTTTCGGTGTTTTTTTATTGCTCCTAGAAACCTTACGGTGATGATAGGGTGATCTTGATGATAATTTGATGATTCATCCGCTAACCAGTCAATGTTAGTCCTATGATCATTCCAGCACATTGTGCATTCCCCCGGTCAATACCTTTTCTGTTTGTTTTTCCATTCCGGTGTAAATTCGGTAACATTCCTCCATCGCGAGTTACTCTCCGGTGATCTTTACGGTAACCTCTGCAGTTTTCGGTGACCAAACGTACGCTGGTCTTTGGTCTTTCACTCGTGTTTGTCCATTGGTCCTGGCAAATTCTGGCCATTGGGTATTGTGGGCCCAAGTTTTTGGTCCTCTGAGATTCTGGTCATCATTGGTGGTATCGGTACTTTGAGACTCTGGTGTTCTCCCAATCAGTGTTGTATTTTGACGGTCTACCATGCCCGTCAGTTTTGAAGGTTATCTAAACATCCTAACTGTATTTACTATTTTTAATGTATTTTTTGAAGGCCAAAAATATTTTTCGACTGTATTTTACGATAAAAAATGGCTAAAACGGGCAATACGGCCGTCAAAAATCAACACTGCTCCCAATCATGTATGGCTCACCCCGTTCGATTCCAATGTTGCTTAATGTTCCGGTGATCACTGGTCGTCTGCTGCCAGCACCTTCCGCTCCTTTGACCATTCTGGAAGATTTGGATCGACTTTGATCCGGCTCTTTTCTGGTTGCCTCTCAACGACTGTGCTGCCTGAAACGTCGATAGTATCTGACCCCAATCTCAAAATTCTCTTTGAAAAGTTGTTGAGCTGTCCTCTGGCTACTTCACGGGTTATTTGACCCCGGGGGGCCTGGCGTTCTTTGTGAAGCTTGGACCTCCTAATAACAGGAAGCTCTCCCTAGCGTGACCATCCGAAGATACGGGTAGTACCGACTATTTAAAGACAGGAAGCGGCCTCTGCTGCAAGGGAGATCATCTTTGTTTATGGTTTTAATTACCCGAAATTCTTTTGGCTTCCTATTTCTCTTTCTTTCGATAGATTCTACCATTATTCGTGGGATTTTTCGCCTGTAATAATTCTTCCGAGCAAGAGTTATCCTTAATAGGTTGACACAGTAATGTAATTTTTTAAAATGTATGCCAAATATGAATCTTCATGGCATGTCATTTACTGGAAAAAGCTCATTTTTTCTCCTGTTGGTAGTACCCTTTCCTGCAGATTTTGGTCTATGTGGATGAAGGTCAAGACCTGCTTCTCCCCAAGCTCCAAGTATTCTTCTAACATTAATTTCTTTTTGCAGGAATCTCCTTGGCTGGGTTGGATTGCATTATGGAAGAACAAAAGTATTGGCATTAGAGAGCATAAATGCTTCAAACTGGGAATTAGAACCTGGGCTTGGTTCCTCAATGATGGGGAGTTGATCTCTGATAATTCTATCCGTGTCCTGACACAATGCTCTTCTGGTTGCTTTCAGATCTTGTTGGAGATGAAGTCCCTCTTGAAGGAGAAGTTGGAGGAGTGCAGGAATAGCAACACTCACATCAAGGACATTGCTAAAGATATGTGGCAAAGCTTTAAAGCCAACAAAGGCTCTGTTCTCTGTGTGGTTAACAAGCTGAATAAGAGATGGGGATGCAACTGGTCGGCCAACCAGTGGAGATACAGGTTCAAAGTTATCTGGGCTTTCCCCCTCAACATCAAACATTCCTTCTTGGAATGGTTGATCTTACATAATGGTCTATGGACAGGCAACAGGGCAAAGAGAGTAAATCCCAATAATGGAAAATGTTCTCTGTGTAGCAGGGAAGAGGATGTAACCCATCTGTTCATCAAATGTTGGCATGCCAGACAGTTCTGGAGTCTGCTTGATCCTATTCTGGCAATAAAAAAGATCCCCCAACTTGGCGTTAGTGAAATCCTTCTTGGCTGTTGCAATAAACTTGATCTTGTTCTCTGGAATCTGTGGAGGGGGCATATCTTATGGTACATATGGATCAGTAGAAATCAATCGTTGTTTAACAGTGGCAAAAAAAATTTTTTGTGTGCCCTCAGGAAAACATTGTATCTTACTGGTATACATAGTCTTCAAGCCATTAAAAATGCCCCCCATGATCTCAATAGCACTATCAAATCCTTGCCTCCTTCTAAATGGAGGAAATCACTACTTGAATGTTACTCCCAAGACAGATTCATTATGGTCTGTAATTTGTAACCCCTTGTTTTATGATGGGATCTCTGCTTCCCTGTATACTTTGTAACTTTTTCCATTAATTTACTCTCCTTTCCTGTTGTCTCAAAAAAAAAAGGAAAAAGCTCATATTCTCACACAATAAAAAACAAATCTTTTTAAATAATTTCAACTCGAATTTCTTGTCTTAATATATATATATATATATATATATATATATATATATATATATATATATATATATATATATATATATATATATATATATATATATATATATATATATATATATATACATATATATATGTATACATATATATATAATAATAATAATAATAATAATAATACGAACACCCTATCACTTAAATAGAAATTGACCTTGTCGATTGACATCAACAACATAATCTTGAGAACGGCCGACCGATGGTCTGTTCCTTTGGACGATGTGTTAGCATATAGGAGGTCCAGATCACATGACGTTTTGCGAACTTAGTCCCATATTAGTACCATGAGTATTTGCATATTATGGTGTATTGTGAGAGTGTGAGGTAGCGTTAAGTCGACACAAACACTCCATGTGGATGTGAGGTAGCGTTGATTTGGCAGAAGCATTCACTGATTTTCTTTTTCTTTTGTATGATTTGACTGGTGGCTGATATGGGATTATGGGATCCAAGCCTTCATGTTGATTTGAGTCTTCATATATGGTTATTTGATGCTGACTGTTAAATGTTACTCGTTAAACTTCCAATTTCAGACTCAAAATACTTTCAAGTTCATACGTTTCCGAACCTTTCCTAACCGTAAATTACCTCTTAGCCACGTGGGTCCTTGGGAGTGGTAGGGGTCTGTTAGACAGAGGCCCTGTACTATTTTCCCAACTTATTACACAATCATAATTACTTCTAGCGTCTTAGCTCCATACGCAATTCTGAACAACCGATGACTGTTCATTGTACTGGACTTAGAATTTCTGAACTAATCCTGCTATGATGGTCTGATTAGTAGTCCGGTGACTTGTGTCCAATAGAACAATCTACTTCAGTAAACGAAGATCACCTAATACGTACTTCTTCAGAATAGACAGGTATACCAAACACATATATATATATACTGAAATTATATAACTCATCGTATACCAATTACGAGCAACAAATGTCCTGACAACAAGCGACTTGTTACAGGCTTAACAATGACCTACTCGCACTTCAACCGTTACAGATGCTAGTTTTTCCTGTGATCGGAATCAACAGTGAACGTAGACGACTGCATCGAACTTGGTCACTTACCAAAATGGTTAACATGCGATCAGTTCGGAACTACTTCCATACTTCCTTGTTCAGTATACTACTAACAAGTAACACACTACACTTATTAACACTCAGAGACACACTCAACCATTACCGAACAGATTCGTAACACAAGATTACTAATTCGCAACTCTGCACTATGGAGTGAATAAACGACTAACCAAGCGTAGAACAGAACAGAAATCAACACAAACAATACTCAGGCTTCGTAACAGTGTAATAATAATCTGACAAATAATCAGGCGAACAAACTGGCAATTCCAAGAAAACCGTTTCTTACAAGTCTCTCTCTCTCCATTCTCTTTACATTGCTTTATATATCTTTTTCAAGATGCGCGTACCAACTTTTTTTTGCACGGATTTTGATAATTCCGGTATATCAGGCGGTCATTACGTCTGTCCCACTCCGGCGACCGTCTAACACTGGCACGCACGGTGGACTCGAACCCGCAAGTTCCACAAAATTTTTTTTAGAGTTATGTTCAGATTCATTCATGATATTGGGAGCACCCTGTAGATTCTGTAAACTAACAGTATTTTCTTCGCCACTTTGGTGCGTCTGATTGTTTGTGTCAGTGTTCTGCTCCCGATTCACCTGTGTCTTCACCTATAACAGTTCTTTTTGCAATTCTTTAATCGTCTGTTTGTATTCTTCAAGCTAATTTTCCTGTCGTTTAATGACTGTCATGAGATCGTTTTCATGGTTGGACACAAAACAAGACCGTCTTTGATCAATTTGGGGAACAAGTATACCCAGCCATCTTCTACAAAAAAGTTTCCAAGTATCATGTACATGATTATACAATTGTTGTTTCAGTGACTCGATATCTATCTTTGTCATCAACGTGGCATCCAATTCAACGCCTTCATTATTTAATAACTGGGTTTCCATTTCCTGTAAAACTTGTATTCGTGAACGCAAAACTTCATTTTCTGCTTGTAGGTTGGCATTCATGATAGAAAAGCTCATCATTTCGTCTTGTATCTGTTTTTGTATATTTTTCTACCACTGGTTAAATTCTTGAAAAAACTTTTTAGCGTTAATCAACTCCGCTACTAATTGCCGTTGGTTACTTTGTAACTCCTTCAGTAAGCCTTCTTTGTCGTCCAGTTCCTTTTGCATCTGTTTCATCTTTTCTAATAATGAATTGGAATTATTCATATTAGCGAATAATATTTCTTTTTCCTGCTGAATCATTTGTTCTTGTTGACGCAAATAATCAGAAACTTCTTGTAATTTATTTTGCAACCCTGTCACATAATTTGGTGGGAGATTGTCATTCGGCAACTTCCTTGGACTGACAGTTTGTAAGTGGTCTTCCATTCTACGTTTAGTTGACAGCCTAAAAGGCGTTCCTACTGCCTTGTTCTGTTCTCTATTATCTGTGTGAAATAAATTTTCAGACGATGTAGAAATTTGTTCTGCTTCCTCTTGCTCTGCACTGTGTGGATGTCCTGTGTGTATCATGTTATGATCACAGGAATTAATATCTTGGGACCATCTCAGCTTCTGCTCTTTCACCGACTGCACGAATTTGAATATAGCAGCTAAATATACTGCTATTCTGCTACTGGTTTGGGATCTTCCCTTATCCCCGACAAAGATTTGTGTATAGAGATGGTTATATAGCCAGTGTGTCCAGCTAACTCTACCACCTCCTTCGGCATGTACTAATGGTGAGAAATTTTCTCTAGACATCAAATCAAATTTAACTAAGAAACATAGTCTCTCCAAATACCACTTGAATTGTTCACGGCGATTATATGTGGCATTTTTCATCATGTAATATCTTCTGCGGCCTTCGTAGTTTCCAAATTCTTTTCTCACATCATCATTCGAACATTTAGGAAAACGTGCATCATCATACAGCGGCAATTTAAATATGGCTGAAACTCACTGTGGTGAAAATTGTATCTGGTTTAAAATGAGGCCCTTTGTTCGTCGCATGTTGTGTAACTGATTCTCTGCATCTTCATTACCTGTCCGCTGCTCCCATGGTAACTTAGCAAATTGGAGGAGTCCGATCCTCCGTAGCCAGTTCTCATTCCTCCTAGAATGGATGTCGAGCTCTATTTTAAATTCTGTGGAAAATAATATGTTGTTATGCTGAACCTTTAATGTTGCAGAAATCATTGAGTCATCTTCATCATCCTATAATGTAGTGTCTGTTGTAGTCACAACACGGTTCTGTGCAGTTGCGCGCTTCCTGAGTCGCCATCTTAGTATATCGGATTCAGGCATGGTTGTAAGGCTCGCAGAAAAATAATATGTTGAATATTTGTTAACTAGCACCAAAGCTCGAAGAATACTATACTGAAAAATACTATGCTGGGCATACGCATTTTATAAGCACCAGAGCTTGAACTGCCTTTTGCTGGAATGATTATATTTCATTCGAACATGACACTTCATTCCCCTTACCAAAATTGTAGCATAAAAAATCATCATTCTGCATTTTATCCCGTAGATCGATGCTGGACTTAGCAAGTCTTTTACATGTGCGAAAAAGTATCATGAAACATAACCTTGGTATCATACTCAATTCGAACTCATCGTTACATTGCGAAATCGCATGACCGAATTTTACTATTCTTCTATGAGGCCTTCGAGGTACATATTCCTGGCTAATCTAAATATACGAGCTATTTTTTTCTTAAGGGTTTCTAATAATTGCTTCAGAGTGTCGGGTTCTAAAATCTGCGCATCTATTCTGACGGAACTAAGTGCGATTGCTTCAGTAAGCAAAATTTTGGCCTGGGTTTGCAAAAAGGCCTCCTGTAAATAAAAATCATTGGATAATGCAGTGTCCCGGGATGTCTTCATTTCGGTGACTTTCTGCTGCATATCCGTGACTCAATCCTTTTGATTTCGCAATTGGTTATCCAGTCCCTCGAGTTGCTGATTCTGAAATTCGATCGTTTTGGAGAATGCATCACGTTCTCTTCGAGTATTTGCCAGATCTTTTTGGTATTTTGCTTCCCTGGTTAATTGATGTCTCAGCATTCTATTTACCTCGTCCAAGCATTCCTGGGCTCTTCGTAGCTCGTCTTTGACTTGTTCTGCTTCTCTCTGTTGGTCGTGATTCTTCTGGATGGTTTCCTGCAGCTGGGCCTTCGTTTCTTTGACCAATTCTTCTAGGGATGAGCTGAGGTTTTCTTTTTCTTGGAGTGCGGTCTTTAATTCCCGGATTTCTTTGTGTGCTGCATGTAATAGCTGATCTTTGACGGCAATCTGCTCTAGTGCTGCATCCCTTTGCTGTATCAAGGCCTGTTGTTCCAAAAACTGCGCTTGGAGGTCTGCTAATTGTGTCTGTAATTGATGATTCTCCACTTTTACGGCATCGACTTCTTCTTGGAGTGGGGTGATGTCGGCTTCCAGGAGGTCGACTTTGTGTTGTAGGTCTTGCCGAATGGTATTTGCGACCTCACTCAGCTGTACCGGAAGTTGTTGTGAGAGGGTAATGAGCATTTGGCCCATGGCGGCCAGTTCAGAAAAGACCGTGTTGGGGGATTCTTTGACAAGAAGGAGTTTGAGGGTTTGTAGGAGAAAATGGAAGGACCAAAAGAGAAAGTACACCTTGGAAGTCTCTGCCTTCGATTGATTACAGTAAGAAAATTACAATGTTTGAAATACAAGATACACCAATACCTCTGTGCACAATCCGCAGAGTGCCCAATTACAAAATATCCAATATCCCAATGTCCTATTGCTGCCGACCTCCTCTGCAACAAACCTCCACCTGCTTCAAGCTTCTCCTTGTGCACACCTTGCACCAAGCTTCCACAAAGGGGGAGGAGTGAATACCTGCTGTCGGCCAGCGCACACTGCCAAAGGACCTTGAGATATTTGGGGGAACTATAGCTTAGCCTTCTCTGCACCACAATCCTTGGTCACTCTCTCTGCACCTTGCACTTCCACTTCTGTGCGACGTACTCTGGTGACTCTTGCACTTCCCTCTCTTGCTCCACTTAGCCTATGCCCTCTTGCTTACTCTAACCTTGGTCCAAGAATGGCCCTTCCTTGATTTGAGTGTGCCGATCACGTACGCTCCTAACTGCAAGTGAATCTTGGTGCTCACTTTGATGTCCCAAGATTGCTCTCACAAGTGGCAGCCAACTACTCACTGTTTTGTCCTGTAGTGACTTTAGTCTAAAACCAAAAATTTTAATGGGGGCCATATTTTCACCTGTGCGTACACTTTGCCGCTTCACATGCCTTCACATTTCCTTTTAATTCTTCACTTTTGCACATAAGGGGGGTTCACCTGAACCTTCCAAAACACTTTAAAACACACTTTGAACCTCAGGGAAATTAGAGAAAGTACCTCTGCAACCTGCAACCTATTTTCTCCAATTTACCCTTTGTGGACAATTCATTGTGCACTACCTGTACACTTTGACACCTGCACTTACGCACTTTGACTTTGACCTGTTGACTTTGACCTTGACCTTGTTGACTTTGACCAGTTGACTTTGACCTTTGACTTTGACTGCAATTAACTTTGACCACATGACTTTCATGGGCTCAACAGACCGGAACAGAGGAAAGTAGAAGTGGGTGTTATGGTGGTGTAGAGGTTTGGGTATGGATTTGGGGGGATGTCGGGGGTGAATAATTGGGGGAGGATGAAGAGGATTCGGAAATTGGCGGCGGGAAAGGGTTGACTGGTGGGGATTGAGGATCAGGGGATGCAAGGTGAGTTACTTGATGGATGGGTTGGTGTTCACCTGTAATGTGGGCGATGGTGGATTCTACGGCCTTCAGTAGGGTGTTGAGTGCACTGTCGATCACTTGTTGTTCATCTTCTCGTCGTGCTGATGCTTCTTCGGTTGAGACTGGTTCTGTTTCTGTGTGATTCTGCTAGTCGTGGTGGTTGGCCGATGATTCGTTGTGGATGGAAGTGGCTGTGTCGTGGAAGGTCTCTTCTTGTTCTTCGTTTCGAGTGTCCTGATTCTTTCCGGTGGATCCTTGTGCTTCGCTTTCTGAGGAGTTGATCCGAATTCTCTTATTGCGGAAGAGTTGGTTGATCTCCTCATCTTCTTCTTCCTCGTCGTCGAGTGGTTGAACTGATTCTTCGAGCCTAAGTACGGGACCTTGGGGTGGTGGTTGTGCGGCAAGGATGGCTGGGAAAAGGAATGAGATGATATGGGGAAGGCGAGATCGCGGGGTGGTACCCTTTTGGAGTTGCTTTACTATAGCTACACATTCTTTATGGATTCTAAGGAAAAAATACGAGGCGAAGTTTATGGGTTCTCGGGCAGCTAAATCTAAAGCGGAATAGAATGGGCGTGAGATGCCATAGGTGCGCTTCTGTAGGTTGAGTATGGCGACTAAGAACTGCAGGGCGGATCGTTCGGGTTCGGGGCGGCAGAGAATGGCGTATTCGTTGGACGAAGAGAAGCGGAATAGTTCGGTCATGCGGGCGGGGGGAATACTAGGGCCATTTTCACGGCCTTGCGGATTGAGGCGGTAGGCTTCAGTGAAGGCTTGGAAGGTGATGACTGTTCGCGAAGGGAGCGAGAGGAAGACCCATTGGCGTTCGGTGGCGGGGGACTGAGCAATGGTGGTGATGATTTGCGTGAAGAAAGGATGGGCTTCTACTGAGTGCCAAGGCAACTCAGCGAAGGTGGCTAACCCTCTGCAACGCAGGTATTCACCAACCTCTGTAGGGATACCATCGCGGAAGGCGGTATAGTTGGCTATCGCTTCCATGGCGTTTACTGAGACAGATAATGAACACGGATGCAGAATGCACGAGGGCTCAGAATACTAACATACAACACAATAGCTTTTTTCGGCGTTGTCGACAGAGTTAAGTAGAAACAACACGGTGGGGAGGAGAAAGGGGTTGGATATCATTGTGCAGTGCGGGAATAATGCTGGTTTTCATGCAGGCGTGCGTACTCGAGTGACTGGTAAGGGGGCGGCTAGTCACATAAAGATTGTACAAAACACGGCTATTTATAAAAAGCAGAAAGAAGAAAAAAAAAAGAAAAGATTAAACAAAACGCGGTCCATCGTCGAAAAATTTAATGCGGGCTAGTGGCGTGATGATATGGCCGCAGCTTCGACCCATTAATTACTTTTGGGAGTGGATTTCCAGTCAACGTAGTCAACCGAAAAGTTGCCAGACCGACTTGCTCTGAGATCTTAAAAGGGCTGGACCATCGTAGTTTGAACTTTCCTACTGCTCTATCCGACTTTGCGTTATAGAAGAGTACAAGCTGACCTACCAAAAAGATTGGAGTCTTCAAATATCGATCGTGTGTCTTGGCTTGCCTTAGTTGTACTTCGCGCATGGTTAAAAAGCTGAGCCATCGGTGCTCATCAAGTTCTCTGAGTGCGTCCATTCGTGCTGTCAGCGAATCTTCCAGTAGCATCTTCTGAGTGATTACTACACGCAGACTTGGGATGACTATTTCCATGGGTGCTATTGCTTCTAAGCCATAAGCTAGTTTGAAAGGTGTCAAACCTGTTGTTACCTTATATGTAGTTTGGTATGCCCATAATACTGCAGGTAGTAGTTGATCCCATCTTTCCGGTGCTTCCATGATCAGTTTCCGGAGGATATTCAATAGTGATTTGTTTGTACTTTCGGCCAAACCATTGGCACGAGGGTAATATGGAGAGCTGAGTTTGTGTGTCACCTGGAATGATTGGGTGAGTACCTTCATTAATTGATTTACGAAGTGAGTACCTTGATCTGTCACTAATTCGAGTGGTAAGCCAAATCGTGGGAAGACATCATTTAGCAGACATTTTGCTACTACAACCGCTGTAGCAGACCGTAAAGCACAGGCTTCTGCCCATCTCGTTGCGTAGTCTGTACAGGTTAGTATGTATCTGTTGTTACTGAAGACTGCTGGAGGTGTGATTGGACCGATAAAATCTAATCCCCATTTCTGAAATGGTTCGAGTGGCATAATAGGCTGCAAGGGAAAGAAGTGTCGTTGCAGTGGTTGTCCAGACCTTTGACAGTTATCGCAGTTTTTGACGAATTGGGCCACATCTCGGTACATAGTTGGCCACCAGAGACCTCCTTGCAGAATTTTCCGGTGAGTTAAATCTGTGGCAAAGTGACCACCAGTAGGGGTTGAATGAGCCATTGTGATGACCGAGTTAATTTCATGCGGAGGAACACATCAAAGTAAGATTCCGGTGTGATCTACATAATATAGTTCTCCAGCAACTAACCGGAATCGGCGGCTAAAGACTGCAATTTTCCTTCGAACTGCCTTGGCAGTCTCGGATGGAAAGCATCCTTCGGTGAGAAAAGTTAGAATCTGATCATAATATGTAGATGGTGCTTGTTATTCGGTAGTCTCATCGGTCAGTGGCTCAGAACTATAAATCGCTGGAGTCGTGTCATCTATGCCTACCGGAGCTTCACCAGAATCTAGACGAGATAAGAAATCTGCTAAGGCATGTGTATTTCCGGGTCGGTGAATGACTTCATAATCAAATTCCTGCAAGAGTAGCACCCATCGTGCTAAGCGTCCGCCTAAATGTTGTTGTCTTACTAGATAGACGAGGGCAGCATGATCCACATGGAATGTGAATTTCCGGCCTAGTAGATAATGTCTGAATTTTTTGATGGAGTAAATTAATCCTAGACATTCTCTTTCGGTGGTAGAATAATTCCTTTCTGCAAGTGCAAGCCTTCTGCTGGCATAATAAACAGGGCGAAACCACTTATGTGTTTGCTGCATCAGAATACTGCCGATCGCAATATCTGAAGCGTCGACAAAAACATGGAACGGATTGTCCCAGTCCGGTGGTTGTAAGATTGGGGCCTGCGTCAATAAATACTTGAGTCGATCAAATGTAGTTTGGCATTCTTGAGTCCATTCAAACTGGCGAGGAGTTTTTGTGATTAGCCTATTCAGTGGTATAGCCAGATGAGCAAGCCATCGTAAGTGTCTGCCATGCCACCGCACTTGACCCAGGAAGCGCATAACTTCTTTTGGTGTAGCGGGCACCGGAGCTTCTAATACTGCCGAAATTTTATCTGGATCTACTTGGATACCTTGTGCAGATACAATGTGGCCAAGTAACTTGCCACATGAAACCACAAACACAGATTTGTTTGGGTTTAAACAGAGTCTATACTCTCCGTATTTCTGAAAGCAGCACCATAAATGGAACAGATGTGCTATCCACTTACCGAAAATTGAAAAATCATCGAGATATACTTGCATAAATGAAGTCAGATAAGGAGAAAATATTTCTTGCATACATCTTTGAAATGTGCTTGGTGCGTTTCTCAATCCAAACCACATTACCGTACAAGCAAAGACACCCCAATTGGTAATGAAGGCAGTTTTTGGTATATCCTCTTCAGCCATTCTAACCTAATTGTAACCACTGTATCCATCTAAGAATGAATACATTTCATGTCCTGCTACCCTATCAAGCATGGTATCCAGAAAGGGGATCGGGAAAGGATCTGGTACTGTTGCTGCGTTTAATTTTCGGTAGTCTACACAGATTCGCAGTTGCTTATTTTTCTTTGGCACGATCACAATTGGTGAAATCCATTCAGCATGCTCTACTGGTACGATGAATCCAACTTTTAATAATCTATCAAGTTTCGCTTTTACCTGTGATGCATAATTGGGATTCATCCGGTAGCTGGGCTGCTTATTCGGTTTAGCTTCAGGCTTCAACATGACTCTGTGCTGATAGATGCGCGGATCTAATCCTTTCATATCTTTGTAATCCCATGCAAAGACGTCTGAGAATTCGCAAAGTAGTCGAATCAAATCAGCTTTAAATGTTTCCGGTAAGTTTTGCCTTATCTTTACAGGTCGTGGATGATCTACGTCTCCTAGATTGTACGAGGTCAACTGGTCTTCGGAGACATAAAACTGTTGTGGTTTCTCTGTATCGTCTGTTGACTTGAACAATGATTGTAATTCATCGTCATGTGTTGAAACAGTATCTTCCTGCTTAGAATTCCCGATGATCGGTACAATTGTACAAACTAAAGTACTCCAGTTATCTATCACGGACTGTAGATCAACAGTCCCTAAGGTCATTAAATCAGCGTTATTCTTTAGAAATTCCTCTTCTTCATCATCTGATAGTCCATCTAACATGTGGACTGGTTCAGCAAAATATGGTCTAGCGTGTAGTTTGCAAGGTTGTATAGCATCTAATTTTACCACATATCTATGATTGGCATCTTTAAATGTAAGCTCTTGTGCAGACCAGTCCTGTACTACCTTTGCATGCTTCAGCCAGGGTCGACCGAAAAGAAGGTTGTAATCCAAAGTGGATTCTGGCAGATCTAGTATAACAAAGGTCATTTTAAAGGTCGTACCTTGTAAAGTGATGGGTACATTTCGCACAAGTCCTACAGGATGGACTCTAGATTGATCTACCATTCTGACAAAAAATTGAACTGGTTCGATTTTGGTCCATCCTAACCTTTTGCATAATGCTGCGGTCGCAATGTTAACACCAGAGCCTCCATCAATCAATACTTGCGTGATCTTATGCTTCTTATACCATACTGTAATTAAGGGAACTAAATGATCAACTGTAGAATCAGGTTCTGGTTGAACTGCTGCTGTCGCCGGAATACAAGAAGGTACCGGACTGAACTGTTGCTGGAACTGTTGTCGAATCCCAGGTACTAATGCCAGTAGTTGGCCGAGAGGCAGAGTGATAGATGCCTTGGATAAAATTTCCCAGGCCTGTTGAGATTGGTTATCCTACTCTTTTGAACTTAAGGTCTCTGCTGATGCAGAAGTATCTGTTGTTATGTCTACTGCTGATGATGGCTCCGCTGCTGCTTCCTTTTGTTGTGTTCCTTCCTTTGTCGACGAGGTCTGAGTCACCGGAATAGGTTCTGGGAACACTGGTGGTTCTGTTGTGGTCCAGTGACTAGCCTTGTTATACATCCTATGTTGTTCTCGTATCCCCGGTTCGAATATTTCTGCTGCTGACTGCAGCTGTTTACCTGATCGGGTCTGGACTGTAGCAATTTGCATTTCTACCGGTGTAATTTGTACCATGTTTGCCATTGGGTTTTGCCGCTCCTTCTTCCTTTGATCATACTCAGTTGCATCCTTGCAAAATCTTCTAATGTGTCCGAATTCACCACAAAAATGACAGCGTGGTGGTGGTAAATTGGGATTTTCCGGTGGTGGCCCGTTCTGCTAGCGATTTGGATTATAGTTGTTATTCCTCTGTCCTCGGTAATTTCGATATCCTTGCTGCTGGTTGTTTCTCATTTGTGGAGGCACATAATGATTGGCTGGCTGCCCTTGTTCCTGGATAATTGCATTGACAGTCGCTGTTCCCTGTACTCTAGCGTGGTATGTGCAGTGTTCGGTGGTGTGTCTGGCAATGTTGCAGATAGCGCAGAATGTCTGATTAAGTGCGCAATTGGTGCTGGTATGTCCTGAATTTTTGCATGTGGTGCAATATACTTGTTTGGTCATATCTTCGGCAACATGTCTGTTTGTTTTTGCCCACTCCAGATCTTCTGTAAATCCGCCGACTTTGTTTTCCAGCTGCAGAGTCATTGCGATGACTGCATCAAGTATCATAGCTCCGACACATCTTATGATCATGATCTGCTTAAGTTGAGGAACCAAGCCATTGATGAACCACTGAGTAATAACATCATCTGGTAAGTTAGCATGAGCCGGTGGTAGCTGCCTTAAGTGTGTTCTGAAAAGGGTAGCATATTCCTGTACAGATTGATTCACTCTCTGTCTGTTATTCTGCAGATAATCAAAAATTTTGGCTGGATTCTTTTTTAACCTGAATCGCTACAAAAAAGCATCTCGAACTGCTTCGTAGGTGCCGAAATGATTAATATCGTATTCTGTGAGCCACCTGGCTGCTTCATTGACAAGTGTAGATTGAAAGACAATGGCTTTGTAGGCCAGATCCGGTGGATGGTTGAGGACGGCGTAGCTTATCTCGAAAGTGCGTACGTGAGCATCCGGATCATCTCCTGGAAATCCACCAACCTTCGTGTATGTCACTCCTGTTGGAGATGGCCTGTGTTGACATAACTGTTGTTGTTGTTGTTGTTGTCCGTTCATCGTGAATGTATTATAACTTCCGTCTGTATTTCTGGTCTGAATATTTGAACTACCGGAATCTATATGGTCTGATGGGACACTTTCCGATGAAATAAGCTTGCTTACTATGCTGCTAATTTCTGTTTCAAACAGCCTTCCTTCTTCCTTGATGTCCAGTGTAGGAGAACTTGCTTCCAAGCACGGCAGTTGGGCTGAAGATTCAGCAGAAAGTGCTAATTCGTCACCGAATAACTGAGATTCTCTTACCGAAATATCACCGGGATAAATCGAACTTGTGCCCGAATGCGGTGTCTTTTCGCCTTCGCTGATTTCTTTGCCTAGGGTGTGTCTAATCGTAAGTGAATCTAAATCTTTTCCAAGAGTGTTAAACTAGCTTCCAACTGCGACTTGGTAGGTTCTGGAATTACTATATCTTCGACAGACTGTGCCGAAATAGTACTAGAATATACCAGAGATGTAACACGTTCTACCGGAATATGACCGGAATCAGCTTTAACGTTCTGAACTTTCTTGACAACAAGGTCAGTCCTAGTTGTACTTCTACCTTCCAGAGTTGTCTTTAGTACTCCAGACTGATGGTTCTTGGGGTACGTTTCGCCAGACCGAGTAACCGGCATTTATCATTTTCCGTATTAATCGTGGAATATTACTAACGAAACAGTTTGCAACAATCTGGTTCTCTTGCTACTGACAATCAAACAATAATCTGATTCTGACAGATGACTGGCAATCTTGATGCCACTTTCCCACAGACGGCGCCAAATGTTAAATGTTAATCGTTAAACTTCCAATTTCAGACTCAAAATACTTTCAAGTTCATACGTTTCCGAACCTTTCCTAACTGTAAATTACCTCTTAGCAACGTGGGTCCTTGGGAGTGGTAGGGGTCTGTTAGACAGAGGCCATGTACTATTTTCCCAACTTATTACACAATCATAATTACTTCTAGCATCTTAGCTCCGTACGCAATTCTGAACAACCGATGACTGTTCGTTGTACTGGACTTAGAATTTCTGAACTAATCCTGCTATGATGGTCTAAGCAGTAGTCCGGTGACTTGTGTCCAATAGAATAATCTACTTCAGTAAACGAAGATCACCTAATACATACTTCTTCAGAACAGACAGGTATACCAAACACATATATATATATACTGAAATTATATAACTCATCGTATACCAATTACGAGCAACAAATGTCCTGACAACAAGCGACTTGTTACAGGCTTAACAATGACCTACTCGCACTTCAACCGTTACAGATGCTAGTTTTTCCTGTGATCGGAATCAACAGTGAACGTAGACGACTGCATCGAACTTGGTCACTTACCAAAATGGTTAACATGCGATCAGTTCGGAACTACTTCCATACTTCCTTGTTCAGTATACTACTCACAAGTAACACACTGCACTTATTAACACTCAGAGACACACTCAACCATTACCAAACAGATTCGTAACACAAGATTACTAATTCGCAACTCTGCACTACAGAGTGAATAAACGACTAACCAAGCGCAGAATAGAACAGAAATCAACACAAACAATACTCAGGCTTCGTAATAGTGTAATAATAATCTGACAAATAATCAGGCGAACAAACTGACAATTCCAAGAAAACCGTTTCTCACAAGTGTCTCTCTCTCCATTCTCTTTACATTGCTTTATATATCTTTTTCAAGATGCGCGTACCAACTTTTTTTTGCACAGATTTTGATAATTCCAGTATATCATGCGGTCATTACGTCTGTCCCACTCCGGCGACCGTCTAACACTGACCATACTAATCCAAAACGACAAGCTCTACTTGATCATTATTTGTTAATTTATGCTGTAGTACTTATGGAGAAAGGAATATGCAGAATCGAAGTAAAGCTGACAGATGATAAAGTTATCCCTCTTATCGATTGACATAGATTAATGATGTATTGTAGAAAGACATATGAAATGATGTAATTGATGAGCTATGTAATTATGCCATTTTTTGTACTTCATGCCAAAGCATATAGGAGGGAAGACTATGGGTTGTGTGTAATGTATTTGCATATCTTGGATTCAGTTCCAGGCACTTTGCTTTGCATTACACATTTCTTCTAGTTCTGGACTGATTGTGGATCTGTAATGTTATGAGAGAAACATTCTTGTTCTAGTTTATTTCTTGAAGTTAATGAGCATGGTGACATGATTGGAGAAAGCTATGGCGTTCTCTTTCTCTCTCTTCTTCCCTGTTGCAAGAGTGTGTATGCATTCCTGTAAACAAAATGTATCGTTTCTCTTTTAGATCTTGATGGATGATCATCATGCAAGAATCGTCAATGTCAAATATAAATATTTTTTTTGAGATTTTTACTATAGATTGATCTCAACCAATCACCACAATATGGACAAGCTTTATAACCCTTAATAGATATTCTTGCATCATGAAGACCATAAAAATATAATTAGATTAAATCATATTTATTTATATGCATATTGAATAAAAAAATTACATCAATACATGAACAAACACCATATCTTAGAAAATCGTGAATAGTCCAAGCCACAATACCACGAACCGTAATATGTCTTTCATTGATGCTTTTTGATACATCAATGACATTAATACCTCTCCATAACTCTTGGAGATCGTCAATGAGAGGAGCAAGATATATATTCATATGTTTAACTTGTCTTTGCCTGGGATTAAACGTAAAAGCATTAAATGTTCCTTTTTAATGCTAAGATATGGTGGAAGATTGTAGTTTATGACTACCACTGGCCATGTTGACCATTTACTGGATTTCATGGACAATGGATTAACCCCATCTATTGCAACTCCTAACTTTAGATTCTGTGGATTTTGTGCAAATTCAGGCCATGTAGAATCAATATGCTGAAAAGCAACACTATCATGAGGAATTTTGATTATTCCATCAGTACTTATATGATCATATCCCCATGTCAAAAGCTTTGATAATTCGGGGCTTTGAAACACATGTCTAATCCGTGGAGCGAACTGAAAATGTCTCAATACCTTTTTTGGGATTTTACCTTCTTCGCCCTTATATCGAGGAGATTGACATTTGGGACATGTCAAAGAGTCTGCATATTCACCTCTATATAAAAAGTAAATAAATAAATATATACACACACACACACACACATATATATATATATATATATATATATATATATATATATATATATATATATATATATATATATATATATATATATATATATATATGCATATAATTTTATATATATGTATGCTTATGTGTATGTGTATGTGGATGTGTATATGCATGTGCATGCATATACATATGTGTATGTGTATATGTATGTATGTATACATGTGTATGTATGTATGTATGTATGTGTATATATGTATGAATGTGTATGTATGTATGTATATGTATGTATGCATGTGTAGCTGTGTATAATTGATTTTGTTTTTAATTGTTTTTTTGTATATTGTGGTTTGCATATTTTCATATCTAGAACATTGAATCGTCTGGCGGTTTCCCATTTTATAGTCAGTATATTACCTGTCTTGCTAAATTGTTTACAAATATTAAGTATCAGTTAATTATGAAGGTATTAAGACATCAGTAAAATGGGAGGCTCAAATTTGTCGCAAATATTTTGAAACATGCATGAATAGTTTAAAGGATGGGGAAAAAAAAAGTGTCCATTCAATGCAAGTTCTTGTTCTTACCTTAGCTAAATTAAGAATAAAAACTTGCATCGAATGGACACTTTTTTCACCCATCCTTTAAAATTATTTTTCCATCCTTCAAAATCTTTGAGATAAATTTGCTCCTCCCATTTTATTGATGACTTAATACCTACATAGCTAACTGATACTTAATATTTGTATGCAAAAGAGTTATCAACACACGTATTAGGTCGACTAAAATAGGAGAAACATATGTGTCAAGAAGATTCTAAAGGTTGGGTGGACAATTCTAAAGGCTAGATGGACAAAACATCTTCATTCGATACAAGTATGTATAATTTGACCTTACTCTCATAACATGTGTATGTGTGTATGTGTGTATATGTGTGTGAATGTTTATATGTGTGTATACATTCATGTATATTATGTGTATGTTTATATATGCATAATATATATATATATATATATATATATATATATATATATATATATATATATATATATATATATATATATATATATATATATATATATATATATATATATATATATATATATATATATATATAGAGAGAGAGAGAGAGAGAGAGAGAGAATTGAAAATTATACCTTTATAGTGTCAAAACAGATACATTACTCCATCCAAAACGATTTTGAAGATTGAGAATAAGTAAGCTCGCACTTAGTCGTGTCAAACGACTTCCTTCATATACATGCTTTAGACATTCCTCTCAAAGATATTTCTCATTTTTAGAAATATCAATGCTCTCACTATCATCTTGATACCAATCCTCAATAAAATTTGCCATGCCATCATCTTTTTCATTGTCGCACAAATCTTGTACTTTATCTTCTTTTAAATATAGATCTTTCAACCTTGCAAATTTCACAGGATCACTTTTGTGTAGCCTCCTCATAGAAGCTTTTGATAAATGACGACTTACTGGAAATTGTGAATGGTGTGGAGGAATATCATCAACATCATACATGGGAATCTACACCTATAAATAAAATTCATTAGTATTCCATAAATGAATAAAAGTAAACTTTAAACATAAAATTAAATATATAAGTTATTAAATATGGATAGAAAATTTTCATTCTCTCTAGCTAAAAGGTGCTCTTGGAGGTCTTTGCCATCCATAATTCGCTAATAGTTCATCACCAGCATGTAATGTAGTAATAGCATTGACAACTATGTATCTTGATACATCTCTACTCATGTATGGTGATTCATGACTATTTTTCACGCTCCTCAAATGTGCAATTATTCCTTCAACTATTATGTAACCCGCGACTACTATTTATTAAACCTTCTATATTTTGATGCGTGTAAGGTCTTCCATCAATATATAATCTTTCATTTTCTGCATGTAAAATCCTTATACTAGTAAGGGATGCTGCATTCAAGCATATTTCATAAGTACCCATGCTTTGAACATAACGTGAAAGTCGATGCCAATCTCCCCATCCATATATAGGACCACAAAATGACAAAAAGGTGACTTTAGAGTTCGGAGGCACATACAAATCCTCTACAATAAAGAGACCACGACCAGCATTAGTGATAGCGGATGGAGCAATCATATAGCGATTACCCCAAAAGTTGAAAACCTCTCCATCTAAAGGAAGTGGTCCTCTATTCCATCTTTCATATCTTCTTCTATCATATGTTTGTACTAGAGAACAATCACGAGCTAGCAATGGATAATCTCCAGCCATTTCAATCTCTAAACCAGGAGGTAGAGGATTTCTAGAAACCCCTGCTTGTAATTGATGAACAGCAAGTCCATGACGTGTTCGAGGTATATTAACATTATGAGAAAAATTATCATCATCGTCATCATCGAGTAGGTATTCTTGTATATCAATAGTAATTTGATTTTGTATATGGTTTTTTAATAAAATAATGACATTAATTTATATAAAAAATACATACCCAAGCATTATCACGTTGACCAAGTGATGGTGCATGCTCAAAAGTACCATACTCTGCCTCATGTTCAATACATTCCAATCGTGGTCTTCGATACGTGCCATAACAAGAGTTACACCAACATATAATATGCTCTTGATAGTAAAATTCATCATAATTCCTATCGGAGGACACATGTGAAGTCGTTGCATGGGTAGGAGGTGGTGGAGTGCCCTCTGATTGATTAGAATCTGATTATAATAAGAAACAAAAAAATATATAAGTTATGCATCCATCAAATATATTTAAAATTAAATGTTTGATATACTTACAATATATAGTCGTTGCACGATGAGGAGACGGTGGTGGAGTTCCATCTGATTGATCAGAATCTACAAATAATGGTATTTGATACTAATAATCTGATTATTTACATACATAAACATTCACATATACATATTTACACATACACACATATTCACATATACACATTCACACATACACACATATTCACATATACACAAATACACATTATTGTGGGATAAATGCATGTATTTTGTATGAATGAGAATATATGCATGCATATGTGTGTGTACGTATATATGTGGATATGTATATGTGTGTTTATGTTATATGTATGTATATGTGTAATGTATGCATATATGTATGTGTATATGTTTGCATGTATATGTGTATGTGGGTATGTGTATGTGCATGTGTGTGTATATATGTGTATGTATTCTGATTTTCTTTTCTGTTTGAGATTAAATTAACATGAGATATTGTATGGTGGAAAAAAATAAGAGGCGACCTAACATACCACCTGAGATGTGGTAGTTTTTTCACAGACCGCTACGTCTTCAGGAGTCATTTCCTCAGCAGAAGGTATACAAATTAATAGTTTAGATTTATAATTATCATATATTCTAGTAATTTTTTACATTTAATTTATGTATTTCTTTTTTCTTAAATAAACAGGCTGCTGCAAAGAAGAGAGTTGAGTCGGGCCACACATCACACCTAGGCCAAATGGTCCATCATGGTTTTGTACCTACATTTTTAAGTATATGTGTTATTGTGAGTATATTTTTTATCTTAGTTAAAATGCAAGAAACTAATCTTTTTTATTTGTTTCAATGTAGCGAAAGGATTATGGTCGATATCCTATGAAACATGAGATCGAGTATGCTACACATTTTGGATATCGGCATTTGAGCGAGTATATGTGAGATCATCCGGATGCCTTTGTGAGTATTATTAAATTTTATATAATTATTTTTTTTTATGGATGTTTTAATTGTTTTACTTATTTATGTTTGTTATATGTAATACAGGAGTATTATGGAGAGGCCGATATGGATGAGGTGGAGAGGCAGACACAGGAGGGATGATCTCGATCGTCACAGGGTGATCATGATGATGAGGATGAGGATGATCAGGATGATCATGATGTTGATGATGATGATGATCATGATGATGATGATTAGTATTCTTGATTATGACATTGGATTATATGTATTTACAATGATATATATATATATATATATATATATATATATATATATATATATATATATATATATATATATATATATATATATATATATATATATATATATATATATATATATATATATATATATATATCATTTTAGTTATGTTTTGAATTGTGTGTATGGTATTAAGTAATGAAAAGTTTTCTTCTATTGATTGTCATTATTGTTTATATTAAGCATGTGTTTTAGTACTTTAATTACATAATTCATTCATATGTGTACATATGTGCATGTATATGTGTGTAATATGTGTGTGTATATGAATGTATGTACATATGTATATGTGTATATGCATGTATGTGCATGTGCATGTGTAACTGTATATGTGTATGTATGTGTATGTGCATGTGCATGTGTATGTGTGTGTATATGTATGTATGTGCATGTGCATGTGTAAGTGTATATGTGTATATATGAGTATGTGCATGTGCATGTGTATGTATGTGTATATGTATGTGCATGTATATGTGTAAGTGTATGTGTATATGTGTGTATGTGCATGTATATGTGTATATGTATGTATGTGCATGTGTGTGTGCATGTGTATATGTGTGTGTACGTATGTTGTTACAAGGCTGACGGAGCGAGACAACCGCAACCGCAGAAGAAGGATAAACAAGAATTGTGGCTGAAATGACGGAGATGCAGGAAATTACGCAAGAGTCGGTAGATGAAGAATGCGAAAGCAATAAAAAGCAGAAGACAGAAAGAGAGAAAGGTCGTCGCTTCGTTAGATTGGTGGAGCAGAATTTACTGTGTTAAACAGAATCTTGGAGTGATAGTTAACAGGAATTTATTTGAGAGAGACAGAAGGTTAGACACGTCTCTGTTCTGTTGAGCACTGTAGTAAATAGGATTGATCACATCGAGAACTGAAGTATTCGGAGATTGCGAGTATCATATTTTAAGACTGTGTATGAGATATTGCTGAGTACATTGAGTACTGTTCCATTCTATTCATATTTAATTATTCTGCTATTCTCTGGTTGAACCGATTCCCATTCGGTAGTTTTTGTGCTGTGAGTCTATTTGATGATCAGTTATATACGATTCTGTATTTCTCGGCTGTGAGATTGTGTGTTTGTTGTCCTGCGTGAGACTGTGTAAGAACAAAGTTTAGTACCTTTTCGGTTAAGTGACCAGGTTTTATATAATAATCGGCGATCACTGATTATTCGACGAGGATCTGTGTGTAGACAAAAGTTAATTGCGGTAGAAATCTGTGACTCGAGTCAGTATACGCAAAGTTTGAAGTAATCTCGATCCAAGTTGTCTGTGTATTTTTGTCCGGTGTGTTTATTTGTCACATGGAATCGTCTTATTGAGAAGTATTTAATTATTGAGCAAAGCGTATTCTAGTAATTGTAAGTTACGGCAGGACCACTGCATTATTACCATAGTATATTCGATCCGAACATTCTAACACTCATCGTGCCGAAAAGTAGTCAGTGTTTAAACTGACTCACTGTGTAAGACGTGAGAGAATACTTGCGAATGTGTAAAGGATTGGGAAAATAGTACAGGGCCTCTGTCTAACAGACCCCTACCACTCCCAAGAACCCAAGGACCCGATAATACTCTTCCGAAAGTTGGATTGAAGTATTATCGTTTAACATTGGCGATCCTACTGGGGATGTGGCATTGAGATTGCCTGGTATTTTGTTCAAACTAAATGTTGTTGGAAGGACAGTAGCAACAGAATCAGATTGTTGCGATACTGTTTGTTCGTAATACTATATGATCAGTACGGAAATGCTACATGCCGATTACTCGATCAGGTGAAAAGTATCCCAAGAATCATCAGTTAGGGGTATTAAGAACAACTTTGGGAGGTACTAGTGCAATTAGACCTGACTCAGTTGTCGAAAAAGTGACAAACGATAACACTGATTCCGGTGAAATTACGGTAGAAAGTAGTACATCTCTAGAGTTGCCTGGTGTTACTACGGTGCAGACTGTCGAAAATACAACAATTTTGGAACCTACCAAGACGCAGTTGGAATCTAGTTTAAAAGTTTTTGGAATAGATTCAGATACGATTAGAAACACTTTAGGGAAGGAAATTAATACAAGCGAATCTACGCTGTATCCAGTCACAAATTTGAATCCTTCCGGTGGAATTTCGGTAAGAAAAACACAGTTTTTCAGTGACGATTCAGCACTTTCGGCTGAATCTTCAGCTCAACTACAACGTTTGGAAGCAAGTCCTCCTACTTTGGATATCAAGGAGGAAGGAAGACTATTTGAAACAGAAATTCGCAATATAGTAAGTAAGCTAATTGCACCGGAAAGCGTGCCATTTGGTGAAACAAATTCCGGTAGTTCTGAAACTCAAACCAGAAATACAGAAGGAGTGTATAATACATTTACGATGAATGAACAACCGCAACGACAATTAGGTCAACCCAGATTGGCTTCAACGGGAGTAACATACACAAATTTTAGTGGGTTTCCAGGAGATGATCCAGATGCTCACGTACGCACCTTCGAAATCAGTTACGCTGTCCTCAACCATCCACCGGATCCGGCATACAAAGCAATTGTTTTTCAATCCACACTTGTGAATGAAGCAGCAAGATGGCTTACTGAATATGATATTAATCATTTCGGTACTTATGAAGCAGTACGAGACGCTTTTCTGCAGCGATTTAGGCTGAAAAAGAATCCTGCAGAGATCTTTGAGTATTTACAGAGCAATAGACAGAAACCAAATCAAACTGTACAAGAGTATGCTACCCTTTTCAGAACTCATTTAAGACAGTTACCCCAGGCCCATGCTAATTTACCAGACGATGTTATTACACAGTGGTTTATCAATGGCTTGCTTCCTCAACTTAGGCAAATCATGATTATAAGATGTGTAGGAGCCATGACCCTCGATGCAGTGATAGCAATGACCCTTCAGCTGGAAAACAAAGTTGGTGGATTTTCAGAGGATTTGGAATGGATTAAAACAAACAAACATGTGGCTGAAGATATAACTAGGCAAGTATATTGCACCACCTGTAAGAATTCAGGACATACTAGTGCCCAGTGTGCGTTAAATCAGACCTATTGTGCCATCTGTAACATTGTGGGACATACCACTGAGAATTGTGCATACAATGCTAGAAGACAAGGGGCAGCAACAGTTAATGCAATTATTCAGGAACAAGGGCAGTCATCCAATCAATATGTACCCCCACATTTGAGACACAATCAACAACAAGGGTATCGACATTATCGAGGACAGAGGAACAACAACTATAACACACCGCGCTGGCAGAATGGACCACCACCGGAAAATCAAAATTTACCACCACCTCGATGTCATTTCTGTGGACAATTGGGCCATATTAGAAGATTCTGTAGAGATGCAGCGGAATATGATCAAAGGAAAAAGGAACGTCAAAACCCAATGGCCAATGTGGTAACAATCACACCTGTAGAGACGCAGGCAGCAGCAGTTCAAACTCGTTCCGGTAAACAATTGCAACCAGCAGCAGAATTATTTGAGCCAGGGATACGTGAACAACACAGAATGTATCATAAGGCTAGCCAGTGGACTACCGTAGAACCACCTGTTTTTCCAGAACCTACTCCAGTGATCCAGTCCCCGGATACGACACAAGCTCGTGCTGACAATACAGAAGCAGGTACCTCAGCTACAGTAGAATTACCATCTTCAGACCAAGCTTCATCCTCAACAGTTAAGGAAGATGCAAATCAATTGCAACCAGCTTGGGATATATTGTCAAAAGCATCCATCACATTGCCTTTCGAGCAATTACTGGCATTAGTACCAGGAATACGCCAACAATTTCAACAACAGTCTACTACAAAATATGCTTGCATTCCGGCTACCGCAACAGTACAACCAGAGTCAGACTCTACGATAGATCACTCAGTTCCTCTGATTACGGTATGGTGTCATAAACATCAAATTCCACAAGTTTTAATTGATGGGGGGTCTGGCGTGAATATTGCAACTGCGTCACTTTGTAAGAAGTTAGGATGGACTAAGATAGAACCAGTTCAATTCTTTGTTAGGATGGCTGATCAATCTAGAGTTCATCCAGTAGGACTGGTCAGAGATATACCCATAACTATCCAAGACACAACATTCAAGATGACTTTTGTTGTTTTAGAATTGCCGGAATCCACCCTAGACTACAATCTACTTTTCGGTCGTCCTTGGTTGAAACAAGCCAAGGTAATTCAAGACTGGTCAGCCCAGGAACTTACGTTCAAAGATAAAAATCGCAAATGTGTTGTAAAATTAGATGCTATACAACCCTGTGAGTTACATGCTCGACCATATTTTGCCGAACCAGTCCATATGTTAGATGGATTGTCGGATGACGAAGAAGAAGAATTTCTGAAGAATAATGTTGATTTGATGACAGTAGGAACTATTGATCTACAGTCTGTGGTAGATACCTGGAATGCTTCAGTATGTACAGTAATACCCATTGCCGAAGAAATTAAGGAGGAAGATACCATTTCAATTCAAGGTAATGAACTACAGCAACTTCTCGAACCATCAGCTGATACAGAGAAATATCAACAATTTTATGTTCCAGAAGACCAGTTAATTACTTATAATCTTGGAGATGAAGACCACCCTCGTCCTGTAAAGATAAAGCAAAACTTACCTGAAGCCTTTCAAGCAGATTTAATCAAGTTACTTCAAGAATTTACTGACGTCTTTGCATGGGATTACAAAGACATGAAGGGCTTGGATCCTCGTATCTATCAACACAGAGTTATGCTAAAACCAGAAGCGAAACCGATAAGGCAAACCAGCTACCGGATGAACCCACATTATGCATCACAGGTAAAGGCTGAACTTGATAGGTTATTAAAAGTGGGATTCATAGTACCAATAGAACATGCGGAATGGATTTCACCGATTGTAATTGTACCAAAGAAAAACAAGCAATTGAGAATTTGCGTAGACTATCGGAAATTAAATGCTGCAACAATACCGGATCCTTTTCCGATTCCTTTTTTGGATACTATGCTTGACAAAGTAGCAGGTCATGAGATGTATTCATTTCTAGATGGATAGAGTGGATATAATCAAGTAAGAATGGCTGAAGAAGATATACCAAAAACTGCATTTATTACAAATTGGGGTGTCTTTGCTTGTACCGTAATGTGGTTTGGATTAAGGAATGCACCAAGCACATTTCAAAGATGTATGCAGGAGATATTTTCTCCTTATCTCACCTCATTTATGCAAGTATACCTTGACGATTTTTCAATTTTCGGTAAAATGATCGCACATCTAGTACATTTACGATGTTGCTTTCAGAGATGCAGAGAATATAGATTATGTTTAAACCCAAACAAATCTGTGTTTGCGGTTTCTTGTGGTAAGTTACTTGGTCACATCATATCAGCACAGGGTATTCAAGTTGATCCTGATAAAATTTCAGCAGTATTAGAAGCTCCGGTGCCTAATTCACCTAAGGAAGTAATGCGATTTATGGGACAAGTGAGGTGGCATGGAAGGCATTTACGGTGGCTTGCTCATGTGGCAATACCACTGAACAAATTAATTTCCAAGACTCCAAGGCAATTCGAATGGACTCAGGAATGTCAGATAGCATTTGATCGACTGAAACAGTTATTAACACAGGTTCCCATTTTACAGCCACCAGATTGGGATCACCCATTTCACGTATTTGTTGATGCATCTGATATAGCAATAGGAAGTGTATTAATGCAACAAACAGATAAATGGTTTAGACCAGTATACTATGCTAGCAGAAGATTAGCACCTGCAGAGAAGAACTACTCGGTAACTGAGAGGGAATGCTTAGGACTAGTGTATTCGGTAAAAAAATTCAGACATTATTTGTTGGGCCGAAAATTTACATTTCATGTCGATCATGCTGCACTTGTTTACTTGGTTTGACAGCAACATATAGGTGGCCGCCTAGCACGATGGGTTCTACTATTGCAAGAATTCGACTATGATGTCGTTCATCGGCCAGGTAGTTCACATGCTTTAGCAGACTTTTTATCACGCTTAGATTCAGGTGAACCTCCGGTTGGTATAAATGATACAACGCCAGCTATTTATACTTCAGAACCCACTACTGAGGAATTGTCAAACCTACCAGTACCAACTACGTATTATGATCAGTTATTGACCTTCCTTTCAAATGGATGTCTACCTTCTGAAGTCCCCACAGCTACACGCCGAAAAATTGCAGGTTTTAGTCGAAGATTCCGGTTAATTGCTGGAGAACTTTATTATGCAGATCATACAGGAACCTTACTCCGGTGTGTTCCTACACATGAAGTAAATTCAGTCATCAATTTAGCTCACTCAAGTCCAACAGGAGGACATTTTGCAGCAGATCTTACTCACCGGAAAATTCTGCAAGGTGGACTTTGGTGGCCAACTATGTACAGAGATATATTGGAATTTATCAAAACTTGTGATAGCTGTCAAAGAACTGGACAACCACTACAACGCCATTACTTTCCACTTCATCCAGTACTTCCTTTAGAACCATTTCAGAAATGAGGTCTTGATTTCATTGGTCCAATCACACCTCCCGCGGTATTCAGCAATAACAGGTATATATTGACTTGCACAGATTACGCAACCAGGTGGGCAGAAGCATGGCCTTTACGTTCGGCTACAGCAGTTGAAGTAGCGAAATGTCTATTAACAGATGTCTTTCCAAGATTTGGATTGCCACTAGAGCTTGTTTCAGATCAGGGCACCCATTTTATGAACAATTTGATGAAAGCATTAACACAGTCATTCCAGATCAGTCATAAATTCAGCTCACCATATTATCCTCGTGCAAATGGATTGGCAGAAAGTACCAACAAATCCTTGCTGAATATGCTTCAGAAATTGACTAGAGAAACACCGGAAAGATGGGATCAGTTGCTACCTCCAGTCTTATGGGCCTATCGCACTACATATAAGGTAACCACCGGCTTGACACCATTCAAGTTAGCCTATGGACTAGAAGCAATAGCTCCGATGGAAATTGTAATACCAAGTTTAAGAGTAGCAATGTCTCATAAGCTTTTACCCGAAGAGTCATTGGTATTTCGGTTGGAAACACTTAGAGAATTAGATGAGCACCGATGGCTCAGTTTCTTAACTATGAAAGAAATCCAATTAAGACAGGCCAGGACACATGACCGAAATTTAAAGACTCCAGTATTTTCGGTAGGACAGCTTGTTCTTTTTTACAATGCGAAGTCCAATAGATCCGCAGGATATGGACATTATGAACGATTAGCCAGAGTCTTTCTGATGCATGTAAAGAAAGAAAACAGTGGGATAGCCCAGGCAAAAGGATATCACCAACAGTATTGCACTTGCGGGTTCGAGTCCACCGTGCGTGCCAGTGTTACAAGGCTGACGGAGCGAGACAACCGCAACCGCAGAAGAAGGATAAACAAGAATTGTGGCTGAAATGACGGAGATGCAGGAAATTACGCAAGAGTCGGTAGATGAAGAATGCGAAAGCAATAAAAAGCAGAAGACAGAAAGAGAGAAAGGTCGTCGCTTCGTTAGATTGGTGGAGCAGAATTTACTGTGTTAAACAGAATCTTGGAGTGATAGTTAACAGGAATTTATTTGAGAGAGACAGAAGGTTAGACACGTCTCTGTTCTGTTGAGCACTGTAGTAAATAGGGTTGATCACATCGAGAACTGAAGTATTCGGAGATTGCGAGTATCATATTTTAAGACTGTGTATGAGATATTGCTGAGTACATTGAGTACTGTTCCATTCTATTCATATTTAATTATTCTGCTATTCTCTGGTTGAACCGATTCCCATTCGGTAGTTTTTGTGCTGTGAGTCTATTTGATGATCAGTTATATACGATTCTGTATTTCTCGGCTGTGAGATTGTGTGTTTGTTGTCCTGCGTGAGACTGTGTAAGAACAAAGTTTAGTACCTTTTCGGTTAAGTGACCAGGTTTTATATAATAATCGACGATCACTGATTATTCGATGAGGATCTGTGTGTAGACAGAAGTTAATTGCGGTAGAAATCTGTGACTCGAGTCAGTATACGCAAAGTTTGAAGTAATCTTGATCCAAGTTGTCTGTGTATTTTTGTCCGGTGTGTTTATTTGTCACATGGAATCGTCTTATTGAGAAGTATTTAATTATTGAGCAAAGCGTATTCTAGTAATTGTAAGTTACGGCAGGACCACTGCATTATTACCATAGTATATTCGATCCGAACATTCTAACACTCATCGTGCCGAAAAGTAGTCAGTGTTTAAACTGACTCACTGTGTAAGACGTGAGAGAATACTTGCGAATGTGTAAAGGATTGGGAAAATAGTACAGGGCCTCTGTCTAACAGACCCCTACCACTCCCAAGAACCCAAGGACCCGATAATACTCTTCCGAAAGTTGGATTGAAGTATTATCGTTTAACAATGTCCATATATATGTGTATACATGTGTATGTGTGTGTATATATACATATGTGCATATGTATGTGTATGTGTATAAACATATACAAATGTATGTATATGCATTTGTATATGTATGAAACATGCATGTGCGTGTGGATGCATTTCCATTTGCATCCATGTGCATGCATGTGAATGTGCATGCATGTGGATGTGCATATACATGTATTTAAGTATATGTTAATGTGTGTATGTGTACATATATATGCAATAATGCATACCAGTGCAAATATTTTTATGTGCACTACAACATATCGAGGGAATACCGACGGTCAGTGTACCGACAGGCAGCTGTCGGCATCGATATACCCCTCGGCGAATTTGGGAAAGCTGCATTGCCTCGGAATCACAGCTACCTTGCCTCGGAATCACGGCGTTGGTATATGTGTCGGTATATGCGTCGGTACTTTGCTGGAAATACCGACGCATATACCGACGCTTATATCGATGCTCTCTTTTTAACTGGGCCCGAACCCGAAATTCGTCATTCTGCTCGTTTTGAATGTAGAACTTCTGCTTTCAGGTTTGTGTGCACCAACAACAGAACTCTGTTTGTCATCCTATCTCTCTCTCTCCCTCTCTCCCTCCCTTCCCTCTCTCTCTCTCTCCCTCTCTCCCTCCCTTCCCTCTCTCTCTCTCTCCCTCTCTCTCTCTCCCTCCCTCTCTCTCACTATCTCTCTCTCTCTCCCTCTCTCTCTCTCACTCTCTCTCCGTCTCTCTCCCTCTTTCTCTCTCCCTCTATCTTTCTCTCTCCCTCTCTCTCTCTCTCTCTTTTCTTTTTCTATGTTTTTTCTTTACTAATATGTTCTTTGTTTGGGTTTGCAAGAGATTTTGGGATCAAATCTTTGGAAATTCGACGAAGAAGAACTTCAAGTGGATTTTGACGATCGTGTCAAACAAGTCTCTCTCTCTCTCTCTCTCTCTCTCTCTCTCTCTCTCTCTCTCTCTCTCTCTCTCTCTCTCTCTCTCTCTCTCTCTCTCTCTCTCTCTCTCTCTCTCTCTCTCTCTTTCCCTCTCCTTCCCTCTCTCTCTCTCTAAACACACCTCTATTTTTATATATCTGACGCTTTGGTAAGTAGATCGCACATATTGTATCACTCTGTTTTCTTTCTATATGTTTTTGCTTTTCTAATATCTTCTCTCTTTAGTTTTGCAAGAGATTTTTGAGATCAAATCTTTGGAAATTCAACGAAGGAGAATTTCAAGTGGATTTTGACAACTTTGATTCAAAAATTACATAAATGTAAGTAAAACATATATCACTCTTTTATCTTTCTTTATATTTTTGTTTTCTAATATCTTCTCTCTTTATTTTTTTGAGAGAGAGAGAGAGAGCGAGAGAGAGAGAGAGGATACATGCATATGCATACATGCATGCATATGCATACATGCATGCATATGCATACATGCATGCATGCATATGCATACATGCATGCATATGCATACATGCATGCATGCATATGGATACATGCATATGCATACATGCATGCATGCATATGCATACATGAATGCATATGCATACATGCATGCATATGCATGCATGCATGCATGCATGAGGGATATGCATATGCATACATGAATGCATATGCATACATGCATGCATATGCATACATGCATGCATATGTATACATATGCATGTACATACATACATGCATACATATGCATATACATACATACATGCATGCATGAGGGATATGCATATTCATACATGCATGCATGCATGCATATGCATACATACATACATACATACATACATACATGCATACATGCATCCATATGCATTCATGTATGTATGCATATGCATACATGCATGCATGCATATGCATACATGCATGCATATGTATACATGAATGCATATGCATACATGCATGCATATGCATGCATGCATGCATGCATATGTTTACATATGCATGTATTTATGCATATGCATGCATGCATGTATGCATATGTATACATGAATGCATATGCATACATGCATGCATATGCATACATGCATATGATACATGCATGCATGCATATGATACATGCATGCATGCATATGATACATGCATGCATGCATATGCATACATGCATGCATGCATATGTATACATATGCATGTATGTATGCATATGCATGCATGCATGTATGCATATGTATACATGAATGCATATGCATACACGCATGCATGCATATGCATACATACAAACATGCATACATGCATACATATGCATTCATGTATGTATGCATATGCATGCATGTATGTATGCATATGCATGCATGTATGTATGCATATGCATTCATGTATGTATGCATATGCATTCATGTATGTATGCATATGCATTCATGTATGTATGCATATGCATTCATGTATGTATGCATATGCATTCATGTATGCATATGCATGCATGCATGTATGCATATGCATGCATGCATGTATGCATATGCATGCATGCATGCATATGCATTCATGTATGTATGCATATGCATTCATGTATGTATGCATATGCATTCATGTATACATATGCATTCATGTATGTATGCATATGCATTCATGTATGCATATGCATACATGCATGCATGCATATGCATTCATGTATGTATGCATATGCATGCATGTATGCATATGCATGCATGCATGTATGCATATGCATGCATGTATGCATATGCATGCATGTATGCATATGCATGCATGCATGCATGCATGTATGCATATGCATGCATGCATGTATGCATATGCATGCATGCATGTATGCATATGCATGCATGCATGTATGCATATGCATGTATCCATATGCATGCATGCATGTATGCATATATATAGAAGCTTAATCATGCATGTATCCATATGCATGCATGTATGCATATGCATGCATGCATGTATGCATATGCATGCATGCATGTATGCATATGCATGTATCCATATACATGCATGCATGTATGCATATGCATGCATATGTATGCCATACATATGCATGCATGCATGTATGCATGCATGTATGCATATGCATATGCATGCATGTATGCATATGCATGCATGCATGTATGCATATGCATGCATGCAGTATGCATATGCATGCATGCATGTATGCATATGCATCTATCCATATGCATGCATGCATATATACATATGCATGCATGCATATGCATACATGCATGGATGCATATGCATACATGCATGCATATGCATTCATGTATGTATGCATATGCATTCATGTATACATATGCATTCATGTATCTATGCATATGCATTCATGTATGCATATGCATTCATGTATGCATATGCATTCATGCATGTATGCATATGCATTCATGCATGTATGCATATGCATTCATGCATGTATGCATATGCATACATGCTTAAGCATGCATATGCATATACATACATGAATGCATATGTATACATGAATGCATATGTATACATGAATGCATATGCATACATGCTTAAGCATGCATATGCATATGCATGCATGAATGCATATGCATGCATGAATGCATATGCATACATGAATGCATATGCATACATGCTTAAGCATGCATATGCATATGCATACATGCTTAAGCATGCATATGCATATGCTTACATGCTCAAGCATGCATATGCATATGTAAGCAAGCAAGCATATGCTTACATATGCATACAAGCAAGCATATGCATACAAGCTTAAGCATGCATATGCATACAAGCAAGCATATGCATATGTATATGTATATACAAGCAAGCATATGCATATGTATATGTATATGTATACATGTATGCATATGCATATGCATACATGTATGCATATGCATACATGTATGCATATACATACATGTATATGTACATGTATGTATACAAACAAGCATATGCATATGTATATGTATACATGTATGCATATGCATATGCATATGTATACATGAATGCATATGTATACAAGCTTAAGCATGCATATGCATACAAGCAAGCATATGCATACATGAATGCATATGCATACATGAATGCATATGTATACAAGCTTAAGCATGCATATATATACATTGGATAAGATGAGATCTTCATATTGCATCAGATAGGATCTCCACGTACACCTTGGGGTGCACATGATCATGATGAATCGAAGATATATCATATCCGTAATGGAGCTCCAGTTATGGATGCGGCGGGGATGTCAATGCGACAACGGATACGACAACTCTGCTCTATCGAATTCGGTCATTCAGTAATGCTAAAATGGGCCGAATAGGATAGAGACTCTAAAAATCTTATCACACAATGCATATATGAAGAGTACCGGCCAGCACCTGGCAATCTTGTTGTGAGTTCCGATTGGATACAACATACAGCACGGGAGGTCATGTCGCATCGACGATCGGAAGCTCGCGATGCTTTCAAAGCAGGCTTACCGAAGCCTGTATGGCTAGACGCTGAAGAATGGGAATCGATTCAGGATGAACATCAACATACTCCTGATCGATATCTCAACAAAGAGATGTGGTGGCCACACGGTTAGATACGGTTGGAACGTCGCATTTAGGTAGCGGCGGATACGACAGTATGCGCTACCAATTTGTAAGTATGATGTTAATTATTGAAGTTGTTTGTGTTAAGTATATTATGTATATTCATCTAACATTTTGCATATTTACTATAGGAGTTGGCAGTGGGTCATCCTCCAACGCGAGCTGAAGAATCGTATGGATATCGACATGGACTGACTCCACTGTTACAAGACTTAGAGGGACGCGGTGCAATCGTCTCATGGGAGAATATTCTTGATTAGGTAAAGTTATATATTGGTTTCGTGTTTCTAGTTGTTGTTTATAAATGTCATGTTAATTGGTCTTATTTTATACATATGTTTTGTTGCAGGATTGTAGGTGTAAATATTTTAATCAATGCCACAATTTTGTATCACACTCGCATACGACAATGATGAACCATAATTTTGTATTCGATTCCTATATGGAAGTGTTTTGTCACATTTCCACAATTTTGTATTACACTCCTATGTGGCAATGATGTACCATAATTTTGTATTCGATTCCTATATGTAAGTGCTTTGCCACACTTTTGTACAATTTTCATTTATGGAATATACGACTTTCTGTACATGAATCATTGTTCATTTTTGTTCATATAAGTTTATGTTTTGGTTGCCATTAGAGTACATAACACATGTACTCAGTTGGGCAGAGTGTATTGTCTTTTGCTAAACAACATCATGCTTTAGCAAAAGACAACACACTCTGTCCAAAAAACTTTGTGCAGGTATGGTCGTCGGTATACGCGTCGGTAGGTCCAGTATGGTCGTCGGTATATGCGCCGGTACGCCCAGTGGTTGTCGGTATAGACGTCAGTATATGCATCGAAAATACCGACGCTTATACCGATGCCTATACCGACGCTTATACCGGCGCCCATACTAGCGCTTTGGTTCCGACGCCTACACCAACTGCAACGCCGACGTTGCTAAGAATTCACGCCCGTTCATTTGCCTCGGTAGCAGCCTGGATATACCCTCGATATGTTGTAGTGGTGGTTGTAGAAATGTTTGTGCATATGCATGTGTATGTGTGTGTATGTGTAAGTGTATGTGCACATGTATGTGTGTGTATATATGTGTGTGTATGTGCATGTGTATATGTGTATATGTGTGAACATGCATCTTCATCATGTATAAGTGTATATGTGCATATCAATAAGTGCGAGTATGCTAAGTAATGAAAATAACACAATTCAAATGACATACAAAGAATGGAAATCGTACTTACAATAGTCAGCCATACTTTTTGCTTGGTTAGCTTCTTGAATAACCTGCAATAAAGAGAGAGAGAAAAGAGAGAGAGAGAGAATTCAAAGAGAGAACAATGTAGAAAGAGAGAAACAAAGACAGAGAGACACAATAAGATAGAGCTTAGGCAAAGCAACAATTCAGCATATACTTGTTTCAGCTCGTAAGTGCAGCGCAATTGCGAACGTTGGAGAGCTCTTCGATCAAATGCGTGAACATGCCGATCGAAGAGCCTCCAACGTTTTAATTTTTTTAAGTCAACAGACCGTCGTATAAGCGATAGTAACGCGTCGTAAAAACCACTGGAATTGGCATTGCATAAGTGACGTTTTTAGTGTCGCTTATGCGATGCTTTTTTAAACCGTCGTGTTAGCGACACTCTATGCGAGCATCGCACATCCCGTCGCGCCACATGTCAAAAAAAACATCGTTTGGCTCGTCGTTTAATCGAAGGTCTACGCTCGACGCTTCTTGCGATGTATTTGCAATTTTATAGCGACGAAATTGTGTTGCCTTAACCGTCGCTATGCGCCCGTATTCCTTGTAGTGTATGTATGTATGTACGTACATACATAGTATGTATGTATGTATGTATGTATGTATGTATGTATGTATGTATGTGTGTGTGTGTGTATGTATGTATACAGACATGCATATATGTAAATATGTATGTGTATGTATATATGTATGTATGTACATATGTATGTATGCATGCATGCATGTATGTATGTGCATGCATGTATGAATATATGCTTCGTAACTTTGTTTTACCAATTAATCTATTTCTATCTTTTATTAATGTTATCTTGGATTAAAGTTTATATCTCACTATGCGTCAAGTATCCATTGTGGGATCAAATATAATCTATAAATTTTAATTGATTTTTTTTTCTATTTTCTTTTATTCATTTATTAGATTAGGTGCTCCTCTTTTCTATTTGCTTTGCATCCATCTTTTTTTCGACATATTTTGTTGTAGCCGTGTACAGCTCCCTGAACATTTTCTCTCGCTTACATTTTAATAGCAATCTCTACGATACTTGATTTTATCAATGTTTCGTAAGCACGTCCCTTGGAAGTTTCCTTCCTATCTACATTATCAAGCCTATGCTATAAATGATTATATGACCATTTGTCGTGTAAGTAGAAGCAAAGATTGTTATATGATCATTACACCCATACTTAAAGTAGCGTGCTGGAATCTTGCACATATCTTGTGTGGATCGCACACACATCTTTTCTTTCTTGTCAACCCATGCCATTTCATTCCACCTCTCTTTCTGTCTCCCTCTCTTTTACCTCCCGTTTTAGTTTGCTTCAGCTCCAAATATGCTTTACATCACTGACGCAAAGAATCGCTTTTGAAGAATCACATAAGACAGAAAGGGTGTACATCATCAATTCACAGCTTCCCCGCATTTTCTTCCCATTATTTGCTTGGGAAAGAAGGTAAATACAGTAGTACATGGCTGAATGAGTCATAGTTTTGGAGAGTCGTTGACATAGGGAAGCTTCTACACGCGGGATATACACATACTCTCTTATAAAGTTATTGGAATTTCTTGTGTAAATATGCACTTGTAAACTGATCAGAATTTCGCAAATTCCTTTGATTACAACAGAATATGGAAAATTCATGTTGGACCTAAATCCCTTTCCAAAGCATACTTTGTCTCATGCGTGAAGAGCTATGTCCTCACGCGTGTGATTCTCAAGAGTTGCTCGTGTTTGATTCTCCAACCACAGGAGTGTGCTACAGGCTTACATATCACTAGCATTTGTAGGTGCCATGTTGATCAGAGTTTCAATTATATTGGGCTCCTTTAGCTCCATTCTTTACAACATTAGTATGAATATATGATGTGATCCAGGTAATACCTTTTTAACTTTATGCACATTGGCACTCAGGTGCTTTAATTGCACCAAATTCTATAGAAGATTATTCAACTTCAAGGGCATATACCACCTCGGTATATCAAGAGGCAGGTATTCTCTTCCAAAGTAGAATCCTTACAAACATGTCAAAACTAGCTTAGAAGGTAATTACACGATGTAAACTTGCACACACCTTGGGAGGGTTTCACTAAAAAATAAATTTTGTTATTGTTCTACGGATTCTAAAGGCAATGGATTGGTTTTATATGGATCTTACATCTCTGTAGGAGCCTTTCTGCACACATTGTGTATATATCTTTGTAGAAAAGAATAAGAGAGATGACAAGGATATTTCTTGAGGATGGCATACGTACATTTCCAAATACGTCTAAGAGGACCGTTGTTCCATCCTCTCTCTCTCTCTCTCTCTCTCTCTCTCTCTCTCTGGTTCATATGTGGCTGCCATGAAGGTTTGCATCAGCAGTGGAAGGAACTAAAATAATCTGGGATTCTTCTAACAGTTTTTACTAAACTCTATAGAACATCCTTTCTGAAATTTTATGAGATACTTGCTAAATAAGCGCAAGTTTATTATGAAGGAACCTGTAGATATCCCTGTTCTTTCATCTTGTCGAGCAGGGGTCCCATTCCTCTTGACTCTTCATGCATCAGAATTTCAGACTCCGACAGTGGACGAGCTTGTCAAAGATTAGAATGTTCCATTCGTGATCGCACCCCTAAAAGAGCTGTAATTATAGTCGCTCCAATGGAAGGGATGACGAACGTATTTCTCAACACTCACAAACATGTCGCGTGTGCTTTACAGTAATATGCTCCTACATATCATGTGTTCCGAAGATTCCCATTCGCAGATACTGACCGAAAGATGAGATTATGTAGAATGGCGGCTTGATTCACACAAGATTGACTCCGCTCCATCAAATGGCTATACGCGATTCAAGTGGTATTTCCGCTATGATGTGTGTGTGTGTGTGTGTGCGTGTGAGAGAGAGAGAGAGGTCAGTGGATGACGAATGCACTTTTAGTGCTAGTTGCTTCTAGGGATCGGTATATTGAACGTTCCAGAGTACGATCGAGAAGGGAAACGCTGCGTTGCGTGCTATCTAAGGCGGTTCTTTTGGAGGAGAAACTGCAAAAGTTATAAGTCCACCTACATGTATACATAGATTAGTGAGAGAGAGAGAACTCTCTCTATGCTTTGTGGCTTAAGGTTAGGCGTAATGACACACCCGTTTTTATCCTTTGCGCTTTCCCGCTTGACGGATTCGATGGCATACCTCTCTCTCTCTCAAGCTCGAGAAGCAAAGGTGCATCTAAATCTCTTAAAGTCTACACCAATAACTTTCGCATAGATTGTGCCTCATCAATATTTTCTCTCTCATCAACTAATGCATTATGATTATTTGTGTCACAAACAAAATTATTTGTATAATAACTCGAAACTTGCCTATGCAAAGAATTTTCATTTTTAACAAGTACATTTGTCTATCGCAAAGAACTAACGATTAGGACCACCATGTGCTAGAGAGATGACTCTCCTCTCAACCATATGCCTGTATATATAGCTACTCGAATCAATGAGGATCACAAATGTAACTAAAGTCCACAAGTGCATGTGCAATCTCCTCCACTCCTTTAATACATTCCACTAGGTCTACTAGTGGTTGGAGTGATCTCAACCACTTCTTTAGTACCTTCTACTAGAGTCCAATAGTGGTAGGTGTACTCGCCACTTGAGTTAAGTCTTTCTAGAGTCAAGTTGACTCACTTTAACTTGAGTTAGAAGGCTCTTTGGACAAAACTCTCTCCCCATGCTCCCCATGGGGGTTGAACCCAAGACCTCCTTATTCACAACCTTGAGACTTAACCACTAGGGTTAGTGGATCATGTTAGTAGCCAAAATGGATGAGCACACTTTTGTAATACACTTTGTAATAGGAAAAGGGAATTCTTTATATAGAGATCTCAATAGTTTTTGAAAGTTTGGAAAATCAGGTATTCATTATTTCTTAAGTGCAAAACGATGTGTAAGAGATTATGGAGAAGAGAATGGTGTGGTACGTTAAGGTGGAATATTTGGAAGTGCCTCTGCATGCGAAGCGGGGATTTTGGAAAGTTTGTAAAACGAAGCTTTGTATTCCGAACTAATGTACGCACTGAGTAGTATTATGATTCAAAGATTGGAAGTGTAAGCAAAACCTATTTATAATAAACAAGTATTCAGAATTCCGCAGATATGTTGTCTTTGTTGACTATCTATTTCCGAAGTTTCTCTTAGTCACTCTGTTTTGTCAAGATTCTGAAATCAAACAACATGTAAAGTTAATTTAAGGAACATAAAAGCATGTTATTATTGTAGTGTTATAGTCATAATCCTTGTTCCCGTACCCTACCTTTGGAGAATGTGCTATTATGTTTGTCACACACATTTCAACCTATAAACATTTAGCGACCACGATGGGATGGGATTGGTTTTGAGATGCAGTTTTGCTTGAGATGATGTCGTTGTGGAGCGGTAAAGAGTACTTGAAAAGTAATTACCGTCACAAGTATTTCGATGAATTTATTAAGCAGACTTTAGCAACATTAAGTCTCGAAGATATTTCAATTATGAAAGCCACCAAAATCTCGGAAGAATTGTTGTACTGGGTGAAGAATGGAGTGCTATCCCAGAAAATCTTGCAGGATTGGATATTTGAGTGGAGAAACAGCAAGTTAGCTAAAGCTTCGTGGCAAGGGGAATTCAGTGGAGCCAACTAGCAGAGCGAGTAGCAGGAAGAAGAGTGCCCTGTGGATTTAGGCCAAAGTGATTGCAGCAAATCCCCATCGGAGTTGGCTTTAGCCCTAGTTCCCTTAACTCAACTCAATGTCTTAGAAGAATTTGAAGACACAATTACATATTGAAACCAACTTCCAAGGCTGAATTATACCCACTTTTATGGGCGAACGGATGAAGATCCTGATATGCATATGCGAACATTTGAAAACCAGTATGTCTGCAATCATTGACGTCTACAAGATAACGATCAAAAATCTCAAGTATTCCAAGTTACTTTGGCTAGAGATGCTGTTAAATGGCTCATTAAGCATCCCTCGACCATTTTTCAATGTATGAAGAGTTAAAAGATGCTTTTTTGGAATGATTCTGGACTGCCAAAATCATTTCAAAACTATATTCTATTCTACAGTACATGATTGTTAGGGGGCACATATTCATTTATGTAATTGATTGTACTAAGATTCATTTGGAGGGTTGAGAGAAGGTTGAGTGGGAAGAGCTTTTAAGGCCACCTTTTTCTATAAATATAGCATTTGTTCTAATGGAATCTCTCTCTCTTTTTGCGTCACCATCCCATGGCTTCAGACGTGTTTCTTTAGGACCTGGTTATTGTTATTTCTAGTTTGTAGTTATTTTCCTTTCTTGCATTTCTTGGAATTCATGCCCGCATTTCCTTCTTGCTCTTGATCATAGCTATGGCGACGAGAGTCTCTCTCTCTCTCTCTCTCTCTCTCTCTCTCTCTCTCTCTCTCTCTCTCTTTTGGAGATATGCCCAAGCTTCTGCAAACATTTGATGCCATCTAGGACTACCCACCTCATGCTCTACCGGTTGTGCTGATGTCGGCCTCCTTATTTTTTGGAGTCAATTTGCTTAGCGAATGCCTGCGGATGGTAATTGGTATCCTGTGTAGTATGGCGCGACCTCGTCATGTTCAATCGAAGCTGAAGATGATGGTATGCGGATCGTGGAAGGCAGTTAGAACCACGAATGGAGGCGCACAAACTTTTGCTAGCTTCCTGTTGCGGAACAAGGAACCCTCCATTGATGCTCTATGGCTTGACACGGTTGCCACTATTAGATTACGCAAGCCATTTGATGGTCATTTATGATCAACATCGCTGATTGAATTTGGCATATTCATATATGGTAATGATTCTCCTCTGTTCTCTACATTTTACATGCCTGTGCAGATCAATGTTGGCAGCGCTAGCGGTTCATCACCTGTGGCTGCATACAGTGCATGTGGACAGTGGGCGCTCAAATTTCAGATGTCTAAAGGCTCTCCAATTCTAAGCAACCATGCAATCTACCAGACCATGCTCGGATTTGTCATTTGCTCTGCTGCATCTACGCCTTAGCTTTTGCATATATCTATCTCATTTTATTTTTGCCTACAATGTTACAGTACCAACTCACTTTTCTGTTGTGCATATGTTCATGTTAATCTGTTTGCTCATGTGTGGCATGCATGATGTTTATGTTTTTATGTGGAAGATTGTGTGGTATGCGATCCGACTTTGGGTCTCTCAATGGAGGAGGATACTAGTTTTCTATCAAGTGTCGCACAGTTAGTTAATTGTTTTTATTGTTGTTTAATTTTTCTTTCGGGCACTGCTGGTATGAAATCTGAAAGTCGATTATACACGCATAGTTGTTGGAATTTTATGTTGCACCGGATGATTTGGTGGTTATTCCTTCCATGTATTTTCTTTTGGAACTGCTTTATTTCTGCGATGCGATACATTCTTGATATGACCGATCTATGAGTACCCTCCTAATTGTCTTCCCTCATCCTTTGTGTTTTTGGTGGGTTGAGACCTCCACGTGTGCCATTAGTGTGATGTGTTGATCCATTGTTGATGCGTTCTTTGAGGACGGAGTGTGCATTGAATACATGGGCATCTTCTGATGTTATGAAATGAACGTTTTGTGTTGAGAATGATTTGTATATGATCTTACATGCAAGGTAGGGGTGTGCTCCGCTTTTGTGTATGGATTTGTATTCCATGTGATGTGTTGTAATGAGGATCTAATGTGGTTATCTTGATTTGCGAGTACCTTTCCTACATCACGTGGATTCATATTGATGTCTTTTAAAAGATTTTGTGGAAGTATTTTTTGCGTAGCGTGCCAAACTTTTGTGACATCTTGGCACAAGAGATTGAAGTTCTTTCACAACGGCATTGGAGCAATGAAGAGCATTGAAAGGAAACCACATCATGAAAAAGTTTGGAGACTTCGGAAATCTTGACTTATTTTTGTAATCCTCCTTATCATAGGATGTAATTGAGTCATATTTAATTTGATTTGTGTGCATATAGGAGGGCAGTCTATGACTTGTGTGTAATGTATTTGCATACCTTGGATTCAATTTCAGGCACTTTGCTTTGCATTGCACATTGCTTATAGTTCTGGATATGTTATGAGCCTTACTTGCACTCCATACCATGGTCTAGCCATGCACTTTGATTTGCAAGTATTGCCCATAAGGGTAGAGCATAATTATATGTGCACATATTAATTTCGATTGATAGGTTGCTACTACATTGGTTATGTACATGGAGTTGGACTACTTTATTCCAAGAGAGATGCTATCACTTTAGCACTATGAAGATTTACATGGCGATTGTCTATTGGATTGAGTTCTCATCTTTAGAAACTTTATTTTAATTAATCAGTGTGATGGTGCCAAAGACCTACCGCACAAGAGATGTGGAGGCTCACGGTTTTAAGCACTTGTGGAGAAGCCTTAGAGAAGATATGCCCCAGCCTTTCTTTTTTACATGACATGTTGTATAAAAGTTCCCAGCCTAGAAATGGTTTCCATGTAATTTTAATCTTGTTGAGGGGGTATTACTTATCAAGGGATAGTGGTAGTTCAAGTCCACCGTGTGTGCCAATGTTAGGGGCACATATTCATTTATGTAATTGATTGTACTAAGGTTCATTTGGAGGGTTGAGAGAAGGTTGAGTGGGAAGAGACTTTAAGGCCACCTTTTTGTATAAATGTGGTATTTTTTCTAATGGAATCTCTCTCTCTTTTTGCATCGCCATTCCATGGCTTCAGACGTATTTCTTTAGGTGGTTATTGTTCTTTCTAGTTTTTATTTATTTTCCTTTTGTGCATTTCTTGGAATTCGTGCTCGCATCTCCTTCTTCTTCTTGATTGTAGCTATGGTAGCGAAGGTCTCTCTCTCTCTCTCTCTCTCTCTCTCTCTCTCTCTCTCTCTCTCTCTCTGTCTCTCTCTCTCTCTCTCTCTCTCTCTCTCTCTCTCTCTCTCTCTCTCTCTCTCTCTCTTGCAGATATGCCAAAGCTTCTGTAAACAATGATGCAAAAATGGACGGTGGAGCAATTTGCATCAGACTTTGGATCCACAATGCAACAGTTCCTTGTAGATAAATGTTCCAAAGGATGTAGCACGAATTCTTTGTGGACGGACTACAACCGGCTATTAAGATAAAAATTTACATGTGTACATTGGAACAAACTCGAACATTATATCAAATAATCAATTTAGCGATGAGAATCGATCGTAAAATATAGTTGGCTAATCTGGGCTCTAAGAAGACTCGTCCAACTAGGAAGGAAAGCACAAATCTAGCTCATTACTTGTATTGCTTACGGTGTAGGAACGTGGGCCTTATTATGATTGATTGTGCACTAAATCTGGCATTTTGTCCCATCTATAACAAGAATAATCACAGTCTAGAGAAATATAGGCTCAATGCTAAAAACACTTTGGTGGCATCGGTGCAAGTACAAACCCCTTTATGGAAGGGTAATTCGACAGAGTATAAGTCACCAGGCCTTCTAGAGAATGGTCGAAAAGTCAAGATGTTAGAGTATCTGCACAACTGCAGTATGCAAGTTCACAAAAATTTCTAGATCAATGATGATTTTTTTGCCAAAGTTTTCAGGAGTTTGGTAGAGGCCATCGGTTCAGACAGCCAGGACAAAGCAATTTTGGAAACCAACCCATACTGTGCCAATTTTGCCTATAGTATGGACATAGAAGATTCGAATGCGAAGAATCCAAGGAGTACAATCGGAAAAAAAATGAAGCTAAACTCAACACCACTATGGCTAATATCATAACCCTGGAATATTTGGAACCATCAATAGCTGTTGTTACAAGGTCGTGACAGGAATACCAGGACCTATAGCAACTAGATCATCTTTCACCAATCAAGTAGAAGCAAGGGCTGAAGAAAGCAGTTCAGTGGGCTCAAGAGTGCCCATCTTATTATGTGGATCCTAAACTTGTCTTAGAGGTAATTCACAGTAAAATTCAATATGGTAAATTAAATAAGATAAATGCACACTATATAGCAACCTAGGAGATTCATGGTGCTAGATAAGAAAGGGAGAACTTGGAACACTCAATTGAGTTCAAAGTTTCGGACATTCAGAAGTTAGCTCTTACTGACGAAGAGCTTGGAACTGTTGAGAGTTCCATGCTCCACCCTTTTGTCCAAAGCTAGAATCATTCTCATGCAAGCACATATATCCCACATGCAAGGGAATTCTCCCAAACTCCATATAAGCAAGGCCTCCCTTCACTCCATATAAGTGATTCCACTCTAGCTCATTGCCAAGAGTGCATTTCCACTCCTCATGGAGTCACCATGCTCATAGAGCATCTCATGTAAGTCATTTACATTTCCATTTTAATTCATTCATCATGTTTTTTTATCTTTTGTTTCTTCCTCCTTAGCTTGTTTGATGTGTGCATGTGAGTAGAGTAGGAGTAGTCCTTTTTCATTTCAACATGGTATCAGAGCATAGGTTCATTTTTTTCATTTGTGTTTTCATCATCTTTATCTATTAGTTATGATCCATTCTTCTCTTAATCCCTCCCTCCCACCCTTGCACTTCATTCTTATAAAGTGCTTCTAAGCACTATTGCATTTCATCATTATTTTTTTTAGTCATGTATGTTAGAGAGTTTCTTTTTGCATGAGATAAAAAATGCTTTTAAGCACTATCATAAGCACTAAAGTCTGCAATACAAGTTCTCATAAGCGCTAGTGATTAAGTGCTTTTGTAAGCATGGCGTCAAAATATGCACTTTCCTTAGTGCGCATCTGGATTGCCTACAGATCTCTCATGTGGCTTCAAGATATCTTCGGTACCTTGCAAATGCTTGGACAACGATTGCATCTACTTGATATGCTCAGCGATATGAAGTGTAGTGCCAAAATGCTATGACAACATCTCTTGGAGCTACCAACAAGAGGTGGCCTTGTAGTACCATAGAAGTGTCAGTCTCTGCTCAAGCTAATTGTTGTGCATTCATGGAGCTTGCGAGAAGGAGAATTTGTAGAAGGGTATCATGTCATCTTCTTGGTGATGTAGGCCTTACGTTGATGGAGCTCTAGATGTGCTTAAGGATGAGCCTGCGAGAGGAGATTGGGCTGCTGCTGATTTTGGAAGAGAGAAAGTAGAAGGCGCCATTCTGCATAGTGCAAGAAGAAAAAGACTCTCCATTCTCTGCGTGCGCACAGACTTTCCGTTCTTTCTTAATATACTTTGAAGCTGCACATCCTAGGAGCAAGCGATAAAGTGAGACAGAGTCAGAACGGGAGCAGGTTTAGATGCTTTCGAGTTTCTACAAGAATGGAGAGAACTACTTGCTTTGCAAGCGAGAAGGAGAGAGAGAATGAAGAAACCTATTTGTGACCTTTAGGATGCTTGCAATGATTGTGCAACCTACAGTGGATCATCTACATGCCAACGTCACAAAATACTGATAGAGAGACACTCAGAATGGGGTTGCTAAGGACAATGGGGTTGCGATGGAGGATATGTCTTCAACTATAGCATCCTACGGAGTACCTCTGTTTGAACTTGAACAGAGAACAATGGTGGTCCCAGATATCCACCTCCATTAAGATCTTGATAGTCGTGCTTCTGCTCCAACTCTGATTTGTGGACTGATAATAGAGTGTTCTTTCGAATCATATGGTTTACTTCTTGCGCCAACATAAGGATATCAAAATGAGCTTGTTTTCCTCCCTTCAGCCGCAAATGTGTATCTATATGTATGCATATGCATGCATGCATGTATGCATATGTATACATGAATGCATATGCATACATGCATGCATGCATATGCATACATACATACATGCATACATGCATACATATGCATTCACGTATGTATGCATATGCATGCATGTATGTATGCATATGCATTCATGTATGTATGCATATGCATTCATGTATGTATGCATATGCATTCATGTATGCATATGCATGCATGCATGTATGCATATGCATGCATGCATGTATGCATATGCATGCATCCATGTATGCATATGCATGCATGCATGCATATGCATTCATGTATGTATGCATATGCATTCATGTATGTATGCATATGCATTCATGTATACATATGCATTCATGTATGTATGCATATGCATTCATGTATGTATGCATATGCATTCATGTATGCATATGCATACATGCATGCATGCATATGCATTCATGTATGTATGCATATGCATGCATGTATGCATATGCATGCATGTATGCATATGCATGCATGCATGTATGCATATGCATGCATGCATGCATGCATATGCATGCATGCATGTATGCATATGCATGCATGCATGCATGTATGCATATGCATGCATGCATGTATGCATATGCATGCATGTATGCATATACATGTATCCATATGCATGCATGCATGCATGCATGTATGCATATGTATAGAAGCTTAATCATGCATGTATCCATATGCATGCATGTATGCATATGCATGCATGCATGTATGCATATGCATGTATCCATATACATGCATGCATGTATGCATATGCATGCATATGTATGCCATACATATGCATGCATGCATGTATGCATATGCATGCATGCATGTATGCATATGCATGCATGCATGTATGCATATGCATATGCATGCATGTATGCATATGCATGCATGCATGTATGCATATGCATGCATGCAGTATGCATATGCATGCATGCATGTATGCATATGCATCTATCCATATGCATGCATGCATATATACATATGCATGCATGCATATGCATACATGCATGGATGCATATGCATACATGCATGCATATGCATTCATGTATGTATGCATATGCATTCATGTATACATATGCATTCATGTATGTATGCATATGCATTCATGTATGCATATGCATTCATGTATGCATATGCATTCATGCATGTATGCATATGCATTCATGCATGTATGCATATGCATTCATGCATGTATGCATATGCATTCATGCATGTATGCATATGCATACATGCTTAAGCATGCATATGCATATACATACATGAATGCATATGTATACATGAATGCATATGTATACATGAATGCATATGCATACATGCTTAAGCATGCATATGCATATGCATGCATGAATGCATATGCATGCATGAATGCATATGCATACATGAATGCATATGCATACATGAATGCATATGCATACATGAATGCATATGCATACATGCTTAAGCATGCATATGCATATGCATACATGCTTAAGCATGCATATGCATATGCTTACATGCTCAAGCATGCATATGCATATGTAAGCAAGCAAGCATATGCTTACATATGCATACAAGCAAGCATATGCATACAAGCTTAAGCATGCATATGCATACAAGCAAGCATATGCATATGTATATGTATATACAAGCAAGCATATGCATATGTATATGTATATGTATACATGTATGCATATGCATATGCATACATGTATGCATATGCATACATGTATGCATATACATACATGTATATGTACATGTATGTATACAAACAAGCATATGCATATGTATATGTATACATGTATGCATATGCATATGCATATGTATACATGAATGCATATGTATACAAGCTTAAGCATGCATATGCATACAAGCAAGCATATGCATACATGAATGCATATGCATACATGAATGCATATGTATACAAGCTTAAGCATGCATATATATACATTGGATAAGATGAGATCTTCATATTGCATCAGATGGGATCTCCACGTACACCTTGGGGTGCACATGATCATGATGAATCGAAGATATATCATATCCGTAATGGAGCTCCAGTTATGGATGCGGCGGGGATGTCAATGCGACAACGGATACGACAACTCTGCTCTATCGAATTCGGTCATTCAGTAATGGTAAAATGGGCCGAATAGGATAGAGACTCTAAAAATCATATCACACAATGCATATATGAAGAGTATCGGCCAGCACCTGGCAATCTTGTTGTTAGTTCCGATTGGATACAACATACAGCACGGGAGGTCATGTCGCATCGACGATCGGAAGCTCGCGATGCTTTCAAAGCAGGCTTACCGAAGCCTGTATGGCTAGACGCTGAAGAATGGGAATCGATTCAGGATGAACATCAACATACTCCTGATCGATATCTCAACAAAGAGATGTGGTGGCCACACGGTTAGATACGGTTGGAACGTCGCATTTAGGTAGCGGCGGATACGACAGTATGCGCTACCAATTTGTAAGTATGATGTTAATTATTGAAGTTGTTTGTGTTAAGTATATTATGTATATTCATCTAACATTTTGCATATTTACTATAGGAGTTGGCAGTGGGTCATCCTCCAACGCGAGCTGAAGAATCGTATGGATATCGACATGGACTGACTCCACTGTTACAAGACTTAGAGGGACGCGGTGCAATCGTCTCATGGGAGAATATTCTTGATTAGGTAAAGTTATATATTGGTTTCGTGTTTCTAGTTGTTGTTTATAAATGTCATGTTAATTGGTCTTATTTTATACATATGTTTTGTTGCAGGATTGTAGGTGTAAATATTTTAATCAATGCCACAATTTTGTATCACACTCGCATACGACAATGATGAACCATAATTTTGTATTCGATTCCTATATGGAAGTGTTTTGTCACATTTCCACAATTTTGTATTACACTCCTATGTGGCAATGATGTACCATAATTTTGTATTCGATTCCTATATGTAAGTGCTTTGCCACACTTTTGTACAATTTTCATTTATGGAATATACGACTTTCTGTACATGAATCATTGTTCATTTTTGTTCATATAAGTTTATGTTTTGGTTGCCATTAGAGTACATAACACATGTACTCAGTTGGGCAGAGTGTATTGTCTTTTGCTAAACAACATCATGCTTTAGCAAAAGACAACACACTCTGTCCAAAAAACTTTGTGCAGGTATGGTCGTCGGTATACGCGTCGGTAGGTCCAGTATGGTCGTCGGTATATGCGCCGGTACGCCCAGTGGTTGTCGGTATAGACGTCAGTATATGCATCGAAAATACCGACGCTTATACCGATGCCTATACCGACGCTTATACCGGCGCCCATACTAGCGCTTTGGTTCCGACGCCTACACCAACTGCAACGCCGACGTTGCTAAGAATTCACGCCCGTTCATTTGCCTCGGTAGCAGCCTCGATATACCCTCGATATGTTGTAGTGGTGGTTGTAGAAATGTTTGTGCATATGCATGTGTATGTGTGTGTATGTGTAAGTGTATGTGCACATGTATGTGTGTGTATATATGTGTGTGTATGTGCATGTGTATATGTGTATATGTGTGAACATGCATCTTCATCATGTATAAGTGTATATGTGCATATCAATAAGTGCGAGTATGCTAAGTAATGAAAATAACACAATTCAAATGACATACAAAGAATGGAAATCGTACTTACAATAGTCAGCCATACTTTTTGCTTGGTTAGCTTCTTGAATAACCTGCAATAAAGAGAGAGAGAAAAGAGAGAGAGAGAGAATTCAAAGAGAGAACAATGTAGAAAGAGAGAAACAAAGACAGAGAGACACAATAAGATAGAGCTTAGGCAAAGCAACAATTCAGCATATACTTGTTTCAGCTCGTAAGTGCAGCGCAATTGCGAACGTTGGAGAGCTCTTCGATCAAATGCGTGAACATGCCGATCGAAGAGCCTCCAACGTTTTAATTTTTTTAAGTCAACAGACCGTCGTATAAGCGATAGTAACGCGTCGTAAAAACCACTGGAATTGGCATTGCATAAGTGACGTTTTTAGTGTCGCTTATGCGATGCTTTTTTAAACCGTCGTGTTAGCGACACTCTATGCGAGCATCGCACATCCCGTCGCGCCACATGTCAAAAAAAACATCGTTTGGCTCGTCGTTTAATCGAAGGTCTACGCTCGACGCTTCTTGCGATGTATTTGCAATTTTATAGCGACGAAATTGTGTTGCCTTAACCGTCGCTATGCGCCCGTATTCCTTGTAGTGTATGTATGTATGTACGTACATACATAGTATGTATGTATGTATGTATGTATGTATGTATGTATGTATGTATGTGTGTGTGTGTGTATGTATGTATACAGACATGCATATATGTAAATATGTATGTGTATGTATATATGTATGTATGTACATATGTATGTATGCATGCATGCATGTATGTATGTGCATGCATGTATGAATATATGCTTCGTAACTTTGTTTTACCAATTAATCTATTTCTATCTTTTATTAATGTTATCTTGGATTAAAGTTTATATCTCACTATGCGTCAAGTATCCATTGTGGGATCAAATATAATCTATAAATTTTAATTGATTTTTTTTTCTATTTTCTTTTATTCATTTATTAGATTAGGTGCTCCTCTTTTCTATTTGCTTTGCATCCATCTTTTTTTCGACATATTTTGTTGTAGCCGTGTACAGCTCCCTGAACATTTTCTCTCGCTTACATTTTAATAGCAATCTCTACGATACTTGATTTTATCAATGTTTCGTAAGCACGTCCCTTGGAAGTTTCCTTCCTATCTACATTATCAAGCCTATGCTATAAATGATTATATGACCATTTGTCGTGTAAGTAGAAGCAAAGATTGTTATATGATCATTACACCCATACTTAAAGTAGCGTGCTGGAATCTTGCACATATCTTGTGTGGATCGCACACACATCTTTTCTTTCTTGTCAACCCATGCCATTTCATTCCACCTCTCTTTCTGTCTCCCTCTCTTTTACCTCCCGTTTTAGTTTGCTTCAGCTCCAAATATGCTTTACATCACTGACGCAAAGAATCGCTTTTGAAGAATCACATAAGACAGAAAGGGTGTACATCATCAATTCACAGCTTCCCCGCATTTTCTTCCCATTATTTGCTTGGGAAAGAAGGTAAATACAGTAGTACATGGCTGAATGAGTCATAGTTTTGGAGAGTCGTTGACATAGGGAAGCTTCTACACGCGGGATATACACATACTCTCTTATAAAGTTATTGGAATTTCTTGTGTAAATATGCACTTGTAAACTGATCAGAATTTCGCAAATTCCTTTGATTACAACAGAATATGGAAAATTCATGTTGGACCTAAATCCCTTTCCAAAGCATACTTTGTCTCATGCGTGAAGAGCTATGTCCTCACGCGTGTGATTCTCAAGAGTTGCTCGTGTTTGATTCTCCAACCACAGGAGTGTGCTACAGGCTTACATATCACTAGCATTTGTAGGTGCCATGTTGATCAGAGTTTCAATTATATTGGGCTCCTTTAGCTCCATTCTTTACAACATTAGTATGAATATATGATGTGATCCAGGTAATACCTTTTTAACTTTATGCACATTGGCACTCAGGTGCTTTAATTGCACCAAATTCTATAGAAGATTATTCAACTTCAAGGGCATATACCACCTCGGTATATCAAGAGGCAGGTATTCTCTTCCAAAGTAGAATCCTTACAAACATGTCAAAACTAGCTTAGAAGGTAATTACACGATGTAAACTTGCACACACCTTGGGAGGGTTTCACTAAAAAATAAATTTTGTTATTGTTCTACGGATTCTAAAGGCAATGGATTGGTTTTATATGGATCTTACATCTCTGTAGGAGCCTTTCTGCACACATTGTGTATATATCTTTGTAGAAAAGAATAAGAGAGATGACAAGGATATTTCTTGAGGATGGCATACGTACATTTCCAAATACGTCTAAGAGGACCGTTGTTCCATCCTCTCTCTCTCTCTCTCTCTCTCTCTCTCTCTCTCTCTCTCTCTCTCTCTCTCTGGTTCATATGTGGCTGCCATGAAGGTTTGCATCAGCAGTGGAAGGAACTAAAATAATCTGGGATTCTTCTAACAGTTTTTACTAAACTCTATAGAACATCCTTTCTGAATTTTTATGAGATACTTGCTAAATAAGCGCAAGTTTATTATGAAGGAACCTGTAGATATCCCTGTTCTTTCATCTTGTCGAGCAGGGGTCCCATTCCTCTTGACTCTTCATGCATCAGAATTTCAGACTCCGACAGTGGACGAGCTTGTCAAAGATTAGAATGTTCCATTCGTGATCGCACCCCTAAAAGAGCTGTAATTATAGTCGCTCCAATGGAAGGGATGACGAACGTATTTCTCAACACTCACAAACATGTCGCGTGTGCTTTACAGTAATATGCTCCTACATATCATGTGTTCCGAAGATTCCCATTCGCAGATACTGACCGAAAGATGAGATTATGTAGAATGGCGGCTTGATTCACACAAGATTGACTCCGCTCCATCAAATGGCTATACGCGATTCAAGTGGTATTTCCGCTATGATGTGTGTGTGTGTGTGTGTGCGTGTGAGAGAGAGAGAGAGGTCAGTGGATGACGAATGCACTTTTAGTGCTAGTTGCTTCTAGGGATCGGTATATTGAACGTTCCAGAGTACGATCGAGAAGGGAAACGCTGCGTTGCGTGCTATCTAAGGCGGTTCTTTTGGAGGAGAAACTGCAAAAGTTATAAGTCCACCTACATGTATACATAGATTAGTGAGAGAGAGAGAACTCTCTCTATGCTTTGTGGCTTAAGGTTAGGCGTAATGACACACCCGTTTTTATCCTTTGCGCTTTCCCGCTTGACGGATTCGATGGCATACCTCTCTCTCTCTCAAGCTCGAGAAGCAAAGGTGCATCTAAATCTCTTAAAGTCTACACCAATAACTTTCGCATAGATTGTGCCTCATCAATATTTTCTCTCTCATCAACTAATGCATTATGATTATTTGTGTCACAAACAAAATTATTTGTATAATAACTCGAAACTTGCCTATGCAAAGAATTTTCATTTTTAACAAGTACATTTGTCTATCGCAAAGAACTAACGATTAGGACCACCATGTGCTAGAGAGATGACTCTCCTCTCAACCATATGCCTGTATATATAGCTACTCGAATCAATGAGGATCACAAATGTAACTAAAGTCCACAAGTGCATGTGCAATCTCCTCCACTCCTTTAATACATTCCACTAGGTCTACTAGTGGTTGGAGTGATCTCAACCACTTCTTTAGTACCTTCTACTAGAGTCCAATAGTGGTAGGTGTACTCGCCACTTGAGTTAAGTCTTTCTAGAGTCAAGTTGACTCACTTTAACTTGAGTTAGAAGGCTCTTTGGACAAAACTCTCTCCCCATGCTCCCCATGGGGGTTGAACCCAAGACCTCCTTATTCACAACCTTGAGACTTAACCACTAGGGTTAGTGGATCATGTTAGTAGCCAAAATGGATGAGCACACTTTTGTAATACACTTTGTAATAGGAAAAGGGAATTCTTTATATAGAGATCTCAATAGTTTTTGAAAGTTTGGAAAATCAGGTATTCATTATTTCTTAAGTGCAAAACGATGTGTAAGAGATTATGGAGAAGAGAATGGTGTGGTACGTTAAGGTGGAATATTTGGAAGTGCCTCTGCATGCGAAGCGGGGATTTTGGAAAGTTTGTAAAACGAAGCTTTGTATTCCGAACTAATGTACGCACTGAGTAGTATTATGATTCAAAGATTGGAAGTGTAAGCAAAACCTATTTATAATAAACAAGTATTCAGAATTCCGCAGATATGTTGTCTTTGTTGACTATCTATTTCCGAAGTTTCTCTTAGTCACTCTGTTTTGTCAAGATTCTGAAATCAAACAACATGTAAAGTTAATTTAAGGAACATAAAAGCATGTTATTATTGTAGTGTTATAGTCATAATCCTTGTTCCCGTACCCTACCTTTGGAGAATGTGCTATTATGTTTGTCACACACATTTCAACCTATAAACATTTAGCGACCACGATGGGATGGGATTGGTTTTGAGATGCAGTTTTGCTTGAGATGATGTCGTTGTGGAGCGGTAAAGAGTACTTGAAAAGTAATTACCGTCACAAGTATTTCGATGAATTTATTAAGCAGACTTTAGCAACATTAAGTCTCGAAGATATTTCAATTATGAAAGCCACCAAAATCTCGGAAGAATTGTTGTACTGGGTGAAGAATGGAGTGCTATCCCAGAAAATCTTGCAGGATTGGATATTTGAGTGGAGAAACAGCAAGTTAGCTAAAGCTTCATGGCAAGGGGAATTCAGTGGAGCCAACTAGCAGAGCGAGTAGCAGGAAGAAGAGTGTCCTGTGGATTTAGGCCAAAGTGATTGCAGCAAATCCCCATCGGAGTTGGCTTTAGCCCTAGTTCCCTTAACTCAACTCAATGTCTTAGAAGAATTTGAAGACACAATTACATATTGAAACCAACTTCCAAGGCTGATTTATACCCACTTTTATGGGCGAACGGATGAACATCCTGATATGCATATGCGAACATTTGAAAACCAGTATGTCTGCAATCATTGACGTCTACAAGATAACGATCAAAAATCTCAAGTATTCCAAGTTACTTTGGCTAGAGATGTTGTTAAATGGCTCATTAAGCATCCCTCGACCATTTTTCAATGTATGAAGAGTTAAAAGATGCTTTTTTGGAATGATTCTGGACTGCCAAAATCATTTCAAAACTATATTCTATTCTACAGTACATGATTGTTAGGGGGCACATATTCATTTATGTAATTGATTGTACTAAGATTCATTTGGAGGGTTGAGAGAAGGTTGAGTGGGAAGAGCTTTTAACGCCACCTTTTTCTATAAATATAGCATTTGTTCTAAGGGAATCTCTCTCTCTTTTTGCGTCACCATCCCATGGCTTCAGACGTGTTTCTTTAGGACCTGGTTATTGTTATTTCTAGTTTGTAGTTATTTTCCTTTCTTGCATTTCTTGGAATTCATGCCCGCATTTCCTTCTTGCTCTTGATCATAGCTATGGCGACGAGAGTCTCTCTCTCTCTCTCTCTCTCTCTCTCTCTCTCTCTCTCTCTCTCTCTCTCTTTTGGAGATATGCCCAAGCTTCTGCAAACATTTGATGCCATCTAGGACTACCCACCTCATGCTCTACCGGTTGTGCTGATGTCGGCCTCCTTATTTTTTGGAGTCAATTTGCTTAGCGAATGCCTGCGGATGGTAATTGGTATCCTGTGTAGTATGGCGCGACCTCGTCATGTTCAATCGAAGCTGAAGATGATGGTATGCGGATCGTGGAAGGCAGTTAGAACCACGAATGGAGGCGCACAAACTTTTGCTAGCTTCCTGTTGCGGAACAAGGAACCCTCCATTGATGCTCTATGGCTTGACACGGTTGCCACTATTAGATTACGCAAGCCATTTGATGGTCATTTATGATCAACATCGCTGATTGAATTTGGCATATTCATATATGGTAATGATTCTCCTCTGTTCTCTACATTTTACATGCCTGTGCAGATCAATGTTGGCAGCGCTAGCGGTTCATCACCTGTGGCTGCATACAGTGCATGTGGACAGTGGGCGCTCAAATTTCAGATGTCTAAAGGCTCTCCAATTCTAAGCAACCATGCAATCTACCAGACCATGCTCGGATTTGTCATTTGCTCTGCTGCATCTACGCCTTAGCTTTTGCATATATCTATCTCATTTTATTTTTGCCTACAATGTTACAGTACCAACTCACTTTTCTGTTGTGCATATGTTCATGTTAATCTGTTTGCTCATGTGTGGCATGCATGATGTTTATGTTTTTATGTGGAAGATTGTGTGGTATGCGATCCGACTTTGGGTCTCTCAATGGAGGAGGATACTAGTTTTCTATCAAGTGTCGCACAGTTAGTTAATTGTTTTTATTGTTGTTTAATTTTTCTTTCGGGCACTGCTGGTATGAAATCTGAAAGTCGATTATACACGCATAGTTGTTGGAATTTTATGTTGCACCGGATGATTTGGTGGTTATTCCTTCCATGTATTTTCTTTTGGAACTGCTTTATTTCTGCGATGCGATACATTCTTGATATGACCGATCTATGAGTACCCTCCTAATTGTCTTCCCTCATCCTTTGTGTTTTTGGTGGGTTGAGACCTCCACGTGTGCCATTAGTGTGATGTGTTGATCCATTGTTGATGCGTTCTTTGAGGACGGAGTGTGCATTGAATACATGGGCATCTTCTGATGTTATGAAATGAACGTTTTGTGTTGAGAATGATTTGTATATGATCTTACATGCAAGGTAGGGGTGTGCTCCGCTTTTGTGTATGGATTTGTATTCCATGTGATGTGTTGTAATGAGGATCTAATGTGGTTATCTTGATTTGCGAGTACCTTTCCTACATCACGTGGATTCATATTGATGTCTTTTAAAAGATTTTGTGGAAGTATTTTTTGCGTAGCGTGCCAAACTTTTGTGACATCTTGGCACAAGAGATTGAAGTTCTTTCACAACGGCATTGGAGCAATGAAGAGCATTGAAAGGAAACCACATCATGAAAAAGTTTGGAGACTTCGGAAATCTTGACTTATTTTTGTAATCCTCCTTATCATAGGATGTAATTGAGTCATATTTAATTTGATTTGTGTGCATATAGGAGGGCAGTCTATGACTTGTGTGTAATGTATTTGCATACCTTGGATTCAATTTCAGGCACTTTGCTTTGCATTGCACATTGCTTATAGTTCTGGATATGTTATGAGCCTTACTTGCACTCCATACCATGGTCTAGCCATGCACTTTGATTTGCAAGTATTGCCCATAAGGGTAGAGCATAATTATATGTGCACATATTAATTTCGATTGATAGGTTGCTACTACATTGGTTATGTACATGGAGTTGGACTACTTTATTCCAAGAGAGATGCTATCACTTTAGCACTATGAAGATTTACATGGCGATTGTCTATTGGATTGAGTTCTCATCTTTAGAAACTTTATTTTAATTAATCAGTGTGATGGTGCCAAAGACCTACCGCACAAGAGATGTGGAGGCTCACGGTTTTAAGCACTTGTGGAGAAGCCTTAGAGAAGATATGCCCCAGCCTTTCTTTTTTACATGACATGTTGTATAAAAGTTCCCAGCCTAGAAATGGTTTCCATGTAATTTTAATCTTGTTGAGGGGGTATTACTTATCAAGGGATAGTGGTAGTTCAAGTCCACCGTGTGTGCCAATGTTAGGGGCACATATTCATTTATGTAATTGATTGTACTAAGGTTCATTTGGAGGGTTGAGAGAAGGTTGAGTGGGAAGAGACTTTAAGGCCACCTTTTTGTATAAATGTGGTATTTTTTCTAATGGAATCTCTCTCTCTTTTTGCATCGCCATTCCATGGCTTCAGACGTATTTCTTTAGGTGGTTATTGTTCTTTCTAGTTTTTATTTATTTTCCTTTTGTGCATTTCTTGGAATTCGTGCTCGCATCTCCTTCTTCTTCTTGATTGTAGCTATGGTAGCGAAGGTCTCTCTCTCTCTCTCTCTCTCTCTCTCTCTCTCTCTCTCTCTCTCTCTCTCTCTCTCTCTCTCTCTCTCTCTCTCTCTCTCTCTCTCTCTCTCTCTCTCTCTCTCTCTCTCTCTCTCTCTCTCTCTCTCTCTCTCTCTCTCTCTCTCTCTCTCTTGCAGATATGCCAAAGCTTCTGTAAACAATGATGCAAAAATGGACGGTGGAGCAATTTGCATCAGACTTTGGATCCACAATGCAACAGTTCCTTGTAGATAAATGTTCCAAAGGATGTAGCACGAATTCTTTGTGGACGGACTACAACCGGCTATTAAGATAAAAATTTACATGTGTACATTGGAACAAACTCGAACATTATATCAAATAATCAATTTAGCGATGAGAATCGATCGTAAAATATAGTTGGCTAATCTGGGCTCTAAGAAGACTCGTCCAACTAGGAAGGAAAGCACAAATCTAGCTCATTACTTGTATTGCTTACGGTGTAGGAACGTGGGCCTTATTATGATTGATTGTGCACTAAATCTGGCATTTTGTCCCATCTATAACAAGAATAATCACAGTCTAGAGAAATATAGGCTCAATGCTAAAAACACTTTGGTGGCATCGGTGCAAGTACAAACCCCTTTATGGAAGGGTAATTCGACAGAGTATAAGTCACCAGGCCTTCTAGAGAATGGTCGAAAAGTCAAGATGTTAGAGTATCTGCACAACTGCAGTATGCAAGTTCACAAAAATTTCTAGATCAATGATGATTTTTTTGCCAAAGTTTTCAGGAGTTTGGTAGAGGCCATCGGTTCAGACAGCCAGGACTGAGCAATTTTGGAAACCAACCCATACAGTGCCAATTTTGCCTATAGTATGGACATAGAAGATTCGAATGCGAAGAATCCAAGGAGTACAATCGGAAAAAAAAATGAAGCTAAACTCAACACCACTATGGCTAATATCATAACCCTGGAATATTTGGAACCATCAATAGCTGTTGTTACAAGGTCGTGACAGGAATACCAGGACCTATAGCAACTAGATCATCTTTCACCAATCAAGTAGAAGCAAGGGCTGAAGAAAGCAGTTCAGTGGGCTCAAGAGTGCCCATCTTATTACGTGGATCCTAAACTTGTCTTAGAGGTAATTCACAGTAAAATTCAATATGGTAAATTAAATAAGATAAATGCACACTATATAGCAACCTAGGAGATTCATGGTGCTAGATAAGAAAGGGAGAACTTGGAACACTCAATTGAGTTCAAAGTTTCGGACATTCAGAAGTTAGCTCTTACTGACGAAGAGCTTGGAACTGTTGAGAGTTCCATGCTCCACCCTTTTGTCCAAAGCTAGAATCATTCTCATGCAAGCACATATATCCCACATGCAAGGGAATTCTCCCAAACTCCATATAAGCAAGGCCTCCCTTCACTCCATATAAGTGATTCCACTCTAGCTCATTGCCAAGAGTGCATTTCCACTCCTCATGGAGTCACCATGCTCATAGAGCATCTCATGTAAGTCATTTACATTTCCATTTTAATTCATTCATCATGTTTTTTTATCTTTTGTTTCTTCCTCCTTAGCTTGTTTGATGTGTGCATGTGAGTAGAGTAGGAGTAGTCCTTTTTCATTTCAACATGGTATCAGAGCATAGGTTCATTTTTTTCATTTGTGTTTTCATCATCTTTATCTATTAGTTATGATCCATTCTTCTCTTAATCCCTCCCTCCCACCCTTGCACTTCATTCTTATAAAGTGCTTCTAAGCACTATTGCATTTCATCATTATTTTGTTTAGTCATGTATGTTAGAGAGTTTCTTTTTGCATGAGATAAAAAATGCTTTTAAGCACTATCATAAGCACTAAAGTCTGCAATACAAGTTCTCATAAGCGCTAGTGATTAAGTGCTTTTGTAAGCATGGCGTCAAAATATGCACTTTCCTTAGTGCGCATCTGGATTGCCTACAGATCTCTCATGTGGCTTCAAGATATCTTCGGTACCTTGCAAATGCTTGGACAACGATTGCATCTACTTGATATGCTCAGCGATATGAAGTGTAGTGCCAAAATGCTATGACAACATCTCTTGGAGCTACCAACAAGAGGTGGCCTTGTAGTACCATAGAAGTGTCAGTCTCTGCTCAAGCTAATTGTTGTGCATTCATGGAGCTTGCGAGAAGGAGAATTTGTAGAAGGGTATGATGTCATCTTCTTGGTGATGTAGGCCTTACGTTGATGGAGCTCTAGATGTGCTTAAGGATGAGCCTGCGAGAGGAGATTGGGCTGCTGCTGATTTTGGAAGAGAGAAAGTAGAAGGCGCCATTCTGCATAGTGCAAGAAGAAAAAGACTCTCCATTCTCTGCGTGCGCACAGACTTTCCGTTCTTTCTTAATATACTTTGAAGCTGCACATCCTAGGAGCAAGCGATAAAGTGAGACAGAGTCAGAACGGGAGCAGGTTTAGATGCTTTCGAGTTTCTACAAGAATGGAGAGAACTACTTGCTTTGCAAGCGAGAAGGAGAGAGAGAATGAAGAAACCTATTTGTGACCTTTAGGATGCTTGCAATGATTGTGCAACCTACAGTGGATCATCTACATGCCAACGTCACAAAATACTGATAGAGAGACACTCAGAATGGGGTTGCTAAGGACAATGGGGTTGCGATGGAGGATATGTCTTCAACTATAGCATCCTACGGAGTACCTCTGTTTGAACTTGAACAGAGAACAATGGTGGTCCCAGATATCCACCTCCATTAAGATCTTGATAGTCGTGCTTCTGCTCCAACTCTGATTTGTGGACTGATAATAGACTGTTCTTTCGAATCATATGGTTTACTTCTCGCGCCAACATAAGGATATCAAAATGAGCTTGTTTTCCTCCCTTCAGCCGCAAATGTGTATCTATATGTATGCATATGCATGCATGCATGTATGCATATGTATACATGAATGCATATGCATACATGCATGGATGCATATGCATACATACATACATGCATACATGCATACATATGCATTCATGTATGTATGCATATGCATGCATGTATGTATGCATATGCATTCATGTATGTATGCATATGCGTTCATGTATGTATGCATATGCATTCATGTATGTATGCATATGCATTCATGTATGCATATGCATGCATGCATGTATGCATATGCATGCATGCATGCATATGCATTCATGTACGTATGCATATGCATTCATGTATGTATGCATATGCATTCATGTATACATATGCATTCATGTATGTATGCATATGCATTCATGTATGTATGCATATGCATTCATGTATGCATATGCATACATGCATGCATGCATATGCATTCATGTATGTATGCATATGCATGCATGTATCCATATGCATGCATGTATGCATATGCATGCATGTATGCATATGCATGCATGTATGCATATGCATGCATGCATGCATGCATATGCATGCATGCATGCATGCATGCATGTATGCATATGCATGCATGCATGTATGCATATGCATGCATGCATGTATGCATATACATGTATCCATATGCATGCATGCATGTATGCATATGTATAGAAGCTTAATCATGCATGTATCCATATGCATGCATGTATGCATATGCATGCATGCATGTATGCATATGCATGTATCCATATACATGCATGCATGTATGCATATGCATGCATATGTATGCCATACATATGCATGCATGCATGTATGCATATGCATGCATGCATGTATGCATATGCATATGCATGCATGTATGCATATGCATGCATGCATGTATGCATATGCATGCATGCAGTATGCATATGCATGCATGCATGTATGCATATGCATCTATCCATATGCATGCATGCATATATACATATGCATGCATGCATATGCATACATGCATGGATGCATATGCATACATGCATGCATATGCATTCATGTATGTATGCATATGCATTCATGTATACATATGCATTCATGTATCTATGCATATGCATTCATGTATGCATATGCATTCATGTATGCATATGCATTCATGCATGTATGCATATGCATTCATGCATGTATGCATATGCATTCATGCATGTATGCATATGCATTCATGCATGTATGCATATGCATTCATGCATGTATGCATATGCATACATGCTTAAGCATGCATATGCATATACATACATGAATGCATATGTATACATGAATGCATATGTATACATGAATGCATATGCATACATGCTTAAGCATGCATATGCATATGCATGCATGAATGCATATGCATGCATGAATGCATATGCATACATGAATGCATATGCACACATGAATGCATATGCATACATGCTTAAGCATGCATATGCATATGCATACATGCTTAAGCATGCATATGCATATGCTTACATGCTCAAGCATGCATATGCATATGTAAGCAAACAAGCATATGCTTACATATGCATACAAGCAAGCATATGCATACAAGCTTAAGCATGCATATGCATACAAGCAAGCATATGCATATGTATATGTATATACAAGCAAGCATATGCATATGTATATGTATATGTATACATGTATGCATATGCATATGCATACATGTATGCATATGCATACATGTATGCATATACATACATGTATATGTACATGTATGTATACAAACAAGCATATGCATATGTATATGTATACATGTATGCATATGCATATGCATATGTATACATGAATGCATATGTATACAAGCTTAAGCATGCATATGCATACAAGCAAGCATATGCATACATGAATGCATATGCATACATGAATGCATATGTATACAAGCTTAAGCATGCATATATATACATTGGATAAGATGAGATCTTCATATTGCATCAGATAGGATCTCCACGTACACCTTGGGGTGCACATGATCATGATGAATCGAAGATATATCATATCCGTAATGGAGCTCCAGTTATGGATGCGGCGGGGATGTCAATGCGACAACGGATACGACAACTCTGCTCTATCGAATTCGGTCATTCAGTAATGCTAAAATGGGCCGAATAGGATAGAGACTCTAAAAATCTTATCACACAATGCATATATGAAGAGTACCGGCCAGCACCTGGCAATCTTGTTGTGAGTTCCGATTGGATACAACATACAGCACGGGAGGTCATGTCGCATCGACGATCGGAAGCTCGCGATGCTTTCAAAGCAGGCTTACCGAAGCCTGTATGGCTAGACGCTGAAGAATGGGAATCGATTCAGGATGAACATCAACATACTCCTGATCGATATCTCAACAAAGAGATGTGGTGGCCACACGGTTAGATACGGTTGGAACGTCGCATTTAGGTAGTGGCGGATACGACAGTATGCGCTACCAATTTGTAAGTATGATGTTAATTATTGAAGTTGTTTGTGTTAAGTATATTATGTATATTCATCTAACATTTTGCATATTTACTATAGGAGTTGGCAGTGGGTCATCCTCCAACGCGAGCTGAAGAATCGTATGGATATCGACATGGACTGACTCCACTGTTACAAGACTTAGAGGGACGCGGTGCAATCGTCTCATGGGAGAATATTCTTGATTAGGTAAAGTTATATATTGGTTTCGTGTTTCTAGTTGTTGTTTATAAATGTCATGTTAATTGGTCTTATTTTATACATATGTTTTGTTGCAGGATTGTAGGTGTAAATATTTTAATCAATGCCACAATTTTGTATCACACTCGCATACGACAATGATGAACCATAATTTTGTATTCGATTCCTATATGGAAGTGTTTTGTCACATTTCCACAATTTTGTATTACACTCCTATGTGGCAATGATGTACCATAATTTTGTATTCGATTCCTATATGTAAGTGCTTTGCCACACTTTTGTACAATTTTCATTTATGGAATATACGACTTTCTGTACATGAATCATTGTTCATTTTTGTTCATATAAGTTTATGTTTTGGTTGCCATTAGAGTACATAACACATGTACTCAGTTGGGCAGAGTGTATTGTCTTTTGCTAAACAACATCATGCTTTAGCAAAAGACAACACACTCTGTCCAAAAAACTTTGTGCAGGTATGGTCGTCGGTATACGCGTCGGTAGGTCCAGTATGGTCGTCGGTATATGCGCCGGTACGCCCAGTGGTTGTCGGTATAGACGTCAGTATATGCATCGAAAATACCGACGCTTATACCGATGCCTATACCGACGCTTATACCGGCGCCCATACTAGCGCTTTGGTTCCGACGCCTACACCAACTGCAACGCCGACGTTGCTAAGAATTCACGCCCGTTCATTTGCCTCGGTAGCAGCCTCGATATACCCTCGATATGTTGTAGTGGTGGTTGTAGAAATGTTTGTGCATATGCATGTGTATGTGTGTGTATGTGTAAGTGTATGTGCACATGTATGTGTGTGTATATATGTGTGTGTATGTGCATGTGTATATGTGTATATGTGTGAACATGCATCTTCATCATGTATAAGTGTATATGTGCATATCAATAAGTGCGAGTATGCTAAGTAATGAAAATAACACAATTCAAATGACATACAAAGAATGGAAATCGTACTTACAATAGTCAGCCATACTTTTTGCTTGGTTAGCTTCTTGAATAACCTGCAATAAAGAGAGAGAGAAAAGAGAGAGAGAGAGAATTCAAAGAGAGAACAATGTAGAAAGAGAGAAACAAAGACAGAGAGACACAATAAGATAGAGCTTAGGCAAAGCAACAATTCAGCATATACTTGTTTCAGCTCGTAAGTGCAGCGCAATTGCGAACGTTGGAGAGCTCTTCGATCAAATGCGTGAACATGCCGATCGAAGAGCCTCCAACGTTTTAATTTTTTTAAGTCAACAGACCATCGTATAAGCGATAGTAACGCGTCGTAAAAACCACTGGAATTGGCATTGCATAAGTGACGTTTTTAGTGTCGCTTATGCGATGCTTTTTTAAACCGTCGTGTTAGCGACACTCTATGCGAGCATCGCACATCCCGTCGCGCCACATGTCAAAAAAAACATCGTTTGGCTCGTCGTTTAATCGAAGGTCTACGCTCGACGCTTCTTGCGATGTATTTGCAATTTTATAGCGACGAAATTGTGTTGCCTTAACCGTCGCTATGCGCCCGTATTCCTTGTAGTGTATGTATGTATGTACGTACATACATAGTATGTATGTATGTATGTATGTATGTATGTATGTATGTGTGTGTGTGTATGTATGTATACAGACATGCATATATGTAAATATGTATGTGTATGTATATATGTATGTATGTACATATGTATGTATGCATGCATGCATGTATGTATGTGCATGCATGTATGAATATATGCTTCGTAACTTTGTTTTACCAATTAATCTATTTCTATCTTTTATTAATGTTATCTTGGATTAAAGTTTATATCTCACTATGCGTCAAGTATCCATTGTGGGATCAAATATAATCTATAAATTTTAATTGATTTTTTTTTCTATTTTCTTTTATTCATTTATTAGATTAGGTGCTCCTCTTTTCTATTTGCTTTGCATCCATCTTTTTTTCGACATATTTTGTTGTAGCCGTGTACAGCTCCCTGAACATTTTCTCTCGCTTACATTTTAATAGCAATCTCTACGATACTTGATTTTATCAATGTTTCGTAAGCACGTCCCTTGGAAGTTTCCTTCCTATCTACATTATCAAGCCTATGCTATAAATGATTATATGACCATTTGTCGTGTAAGTAGAAGCAAAGATTGTTATATGATCATTACACCCATACTTAAAGTAGCGTGCTGGAATCTTGCACATATCTTGTGTGGATCGCACACACATCTTTTCTTTCTTGTCAACCCATGCCATTTCATTCCACCTCTCTTTCTGTCTCCCTCTCTTTTACCTCCCGTTTTAGTTTGCTTCAGCTCCAAATATGCTTTACATCACTGACGCAAAGAATCGCTTTTGAAGAATCACATAAGACAGAAAGGGTGTACATCATCAATTCACAGCTTCCCCGCATTTTCTTCCCATTATTTGCTTGGGAAAGAAGGTAAATACAGTAGTACATGGCTGAATGAGTCATAGTTTTGGAGAGTCGTTGACATAGGGAAGCTTCTACACGCGGGATATACACATACTCTCTTATAAAGTTATTGGAATTTCTTGTGTAAATATGCACTTGTAAACTGATCAGAATTTCGCAAATTCCTTTGATTACAACAGAATATGGAAAATTCATGTTGGACCTAAATCCCTTTCCAAAGCATACTTTGTCTCATGCGTGAAGAGCTATGTCCTCACGCGTGTGATTCTCAAGAGTTGCTCGTGTTTGATTCTCCAACCACAGGAGTGTGCTACAGGCTTACATATCACTAGCATTTGTAGGTGCCATGTTGATCAGAGTTTCAATTATATTGGGCTCCTTTAGCTCCATTCTTTACAACATTAGTATGAATATATGATGTGATCCAGGTAATACCTTTTTAACTTTATGCACATTGGCACTCAGGTGCTTTAATTGCACCAAATTCTATAGAAGATTATTCAACTTCAAGGGCATATACCACCTCGGTATATCAAGAGGCAGGTATTCTCTTCCAAAGTAGAATCCTTACAAACATGTCAAAACTAGCTTAGAAGGTAATTACACGATGTAAACTTGCACACACCTTGGGAGGGTTTCACTAAAAAATAAATTTTGTTATTGTTCTACGGATTCTAAAGGCAATGGATTGGTTTTATATGGATCTTACATCTCTGTAGGAGCCTTTCTGCACACATTGTGTATATATCTTTGTAGAAAAGAATAAGAGAGATGACAAGGATATTTCTTGAGGATGGCATACGTACATTTCCAAATACGTCTAAGAGGACCGTTGTTCCATCCTCTCTCTCTCTCTCTCTCTCTCTCTCTCTCTCTCTCTCTCTCTCTCTCTCTCTCTGGTTCATATGTGGCTGCCATGAAGGTTTGCATCAGCAGTGGAAGGAACTAAAATAATCTGGGATTCTTCTAACAGTTTTTACTAAACTCTATAGAACATCCTTTCTGAATTTTTATGAGATACTTGCTAAATAAGCGCAAGTTTATTATGAAGGAACCTGTAGATATCCCTGTTCTTTCATCTTGTCGAGCAGGGGTCCCATTCCTCTTGACTCTTCATGCATCAGAATTTCAGACTCCGACAGTGGACGAGCTTGTCAAAGATTAGAATGTTCCATTCGTGATCGCACCCCTAAAAGAGCTGTAATTATAGTCGCTCCAATGGAAGGGATGACGAACGTATTTCTCAACACTCACAAACATGTCGCGTGTGCTTTACAGTAATATGCTCCTACATATCATGTGTTCCGAAGATTCCCATTCGCAGATACTGACCGAAAGATGAGATTATGTAGAATGGCGGCTTGATTCACACAAGATTGACTCCGCTCCATCAAATGGCTATACGCGATTCAAGTGGTATTTCCGCTATGATGTGTGTGTGTGTGTGTGTGCGTGTGAGAGAGAGAGAGAGGTCAGTGGATGACGAATGCACTTTTAGTGCTAGTTGCTTCTAGGGATCGGTATATTGAACGTTCCAGAGTACGATCGAGAAGGGAAACGCTGCGTTGCGTGCTATCTAAGGCGGTTCTTTTGGAGGAGAAACTGCAAAAGTTATAAGTCCACCTACATGTATACATAGATTAGTGAGAGAGAGAGAACTCTCTCTATGCTTTGTGGCTTAAGGTTAGGCGTAATGACACACCCGTTTTTATCCTTTGCGCTTTCCCGCTTGACGGATTCGATGACATACCTCTCTCTCTCTCAAGCTCGAGAAGCAAAGGTGCATCTAAATCTCTTAAAGTCTACACCAATAACTTTCGCATAGATTGTGCCTCATCAATATTTTCTCTCTCATCAACTAATGCATTATGATTATTTGTGTCACAAACAAAATTATTTGTATAATAACTCGAAACTTGCCTATGCAAAGAATTTTCATTTTTAACAAGTACATTTGTCTATCGCAAAGAACTAACGATTAGGACCACCATGTGCTAGAGAGATGACTCTCCTCTCAACCATATGCCTGTATATATAGCTACTCGAATCAATGAGGATCACAAATGTAACTAAAGTCCACAAGTGCATGTGCAATCTCCTCCACTCCTTTAATACATTCCACTAGGTCTACTAGTGGTTGGAGTGATCTCAACCACTTCTTTAGTACCTTCTACTAGAGTCCAATAGTGGTAGGTGTACTCGCCACTTGAGTTAAGTCTTTCTAGAGTCAAGTTGACTCACTTTAACTTGAGTTAGAAGGCTCTTTGGACAAAACTCTCTCCCCATGCTCCCCATGGGGGTTGAACCCAAGACCTCCTTATTCACAACCTTGAGACTTAACCACTAGGGTTAGTGGATCATGTTAGTAGCCAAAATGGATGAGCACACTTTTGTAATACACTTTGTAATAGGAAAAGGGAATTCTTTATATAGAGATCTCAATAGTTTTTGAAAGTTTGGAAAATCAGGTATTCATTATTTCTTAAGTGCAAAACGATGTGTAAGAGATTATGGAGAAGAGAATGGTGTGGTACGTTAAGGTGGAATATTTGGAAGTGCCTCTGCATGCGAAGCGGGGATTTTGGAAAGTTTGTAAAACGAAGCTTTGTATTCCGAACTAATGTACACACTGAGTAGTATTATGATTCAAAGATTGGAAGTGTAAGCAAAACCTATTTATAATAAACAAGTATTCAGAATTCCGCAGATATGTTGTCTTTGTTGACTATCTATTTCCGAAGTTTCTCTTAGTCACTCTGTTTTGTCAAGATTCTGAAATCAAACAACATGTAAAGTTAATTTAAGGAACATAAAAGCATGTTATTATTGTAGTGTTATAGTCATAATCCTTGTTCCCGTACCCTACCTTTGGAGAATGTGCTATTATGTTTGTCACACACATTTCAACCTATAAACATTTAGCGACCACGATGGGATGGGATTGGTTTTGAGATGCAGTTTTGCTTGAGATGATGTCGTTGTGGAGCGGTAAAGAGTACTTGAAAAGTAATTACCGTCACAAGTATTTCGATGAATTTATTAAGCAGACTTTAGCAACATTAAGTCTCGAAGATATTTCAATTATGAAAGCCACCAAAATCTCGGAAGAATTGTTGTACTGGGTGAAGAATGGAGTGCTATCCCAGAAAATCTTGCAGGATTGGATATTTGAGTGGAGAAACAGCAAGTTAGCTAAAGCTTCATGGCAAGGGGAATTCAGTGGAGCCAACTAGCAGAGCGAGTAGCAGGAAGAAGAGTGCCCTGTGGATTTAGGCCAAAGTGATTGCAGCAAATCCCCATCGGAGTTGGCTTTAGCCCTAGTTCCCTTAACTCAACTCAATGTCTTAGAAGAATTTGAAGACACAATTACATATTGAAACCAACTTCCAAGGCTGAATTATACCCACTTTTATGGGCGAACGGATGAAGATCCTGATATGCATATGCGAACATTTGAAAACCAGTATGTCTGCAATCATTGACGTCTACAAGATAACGATCAAAAATCTCAAGTATTCCAAGTTACTTTGGCTAGAGATGCTGTTAAATGGCTCATTAAGCATCCCTCGACCATTTTTCAATGTATGAAGAGTTAAAAGATGCTTTTTTGGAATGATTCTGGACTGCCAAAATCATTTCAAAACTATATTCTATTCTACAGTACATGATTGTTAGGGGGCACATATTCATTTATGTAATTGATTGTACTAAGATTCATTTGGAGGGTTGAGAGAAGGTTGAGTGGGAAGAGCTTTTAAGGCCACCTTTTTCTATAAATATAGCATTTGTTCTAATGGAATCTCTCTCTCTTTTTGCGTCACCATCCCATGGCTTCAGACGTGTTTCTTTAGGACCTGGTTATTGTTATTTCTAGTTTGTAGTTATTTTCCTTTCTTGCATTTCTTGGAATTCATGCCCGCATTTCCTTCTTGCTCTTGATCATAGCTATGGCGACGAGAGTCTCTCTCTCTCTCTCTCTCTCTCTCTCTCTCTCTCTCTCTCTCTCTCTCTCTCTTTTGGAGATATGCCCAAGCTTCTGCAAACATTTGATGCCATCTAGGACTACCCACCTCATGCTCTACCGGTTGTGCTGATGTCGGCCTCCTTATTTTTTGGAGTCAATTTGCTTAGCGAATGCCTGCGGATGGTAATTGGTATCCTGTGTAGTATGGCGCGACCTCGTCATGTTCAATCGAAGCTGAAGATGATGGTATGCGGATCGTGGAAGGCAGTTAGAACCACGAATGGAGGCGCACAAACTTTTGCTAGCTTCCTGTTGCGGAACAAGGAACCCTCCATTGATGCTCTATGGCTTGACACGGTTGCCACTATTAGATTACGCAAGCCATTTGATGGTCATTTATGATCAACATCGCTGATTGAATTTGGCATATTCATATATGGTAATGATTCTCCTCTGTTCTCTACATTTTACATGCCTGTGCAGATCAATGTTGGCAGCGCTAGCGGTTCATCACCTGTGGCTGCATACAGTGCATGTGGACAGTGGGCGCTCAAATTTCAGATGTCTAAAGGCTCTCCAATTCTAAGCAACCATGCAATCTACCAGACCATGCTCGGATTTGTCATTTGCTCTGCTGCATCTACGCCTTAGCTTTTGCATATATCTATCTCATTTTATTTTTGCCTACAATGTTACAGTACCAACTCACTTTTCTGTTGTGCATATGTTCATGTTAATCTGTTTGCTCATGTGTGGCATGCATGATGTTTATGTTTTTATGTGGAAGATTGTGTGGTATGCGATCCGACTTTGGGTCTCTCAATGGAGGAGGATACTAGTTTTCTATCAAGTGTCGCACAGTTAGTTAATTGTTTTTATTGTTGTTTAATTTTTCTTTCGGGCACTGCTGGTATGAAATCTGAAAGTCGATTATACACGCATAGTTGTTGGAATTTTATGTTGCACCGGATGATTTGGTGGTTATTCCTTCCATGTATTTTCTTTTGGAACTGCTTTATTTCTGCGATGCGATACATTCTTGATATGACCGATCTATGAGTACCCTCCTAATTGTCTTCCCTCATCCTTTGTGTTTTTGGTGGGTTGAGACCTCCACGTGTGCCATTAGTGTGATGTGTTGATCCATTGTTGATGCGTTCTTTGAGGACGGAGTGTGCATTGAATACATGGGCATCTTCTGATGTTATGAAATGAACGTTTTGTGTTGAGAATGATTTGTATATGATCTTACATGCAAGGTAGGGGTGTGCTCCGCTTTTGTGTATGGATTTGTATTCCATGTGATGTGTTGTAATGAGGATCTAATGTGGTTATCTTGATTTGCGAGTACCTTTCCTACATCACGTGGATTCATATTGATGTCTTTTAAAAGATTTTGTGGAAGTATTTTTTGCGTAGCGTGCCAAACTTTTGTGACATCTTGGCACAAGAGATTGAAGTTCTTTCACAACGGCATTGGAGCAATGAAGAGCATTGAAAGGAAACCACATCATGAAAAAGTTTGGAGACTTCGGAAATCTTGACTTATTTTTGTAATCCTCCTTATCATAGGATGTAATTGAGTCATATTTAATTTGATTTGTGTGCATATAGGAGGGCAGTCTATGACTTGTGTGTAATGTATTTGCATACCTTGGATTCAATTTCAGGCACTTTGCTTTGCATTGCACATTGCTTATAGTTCTGGATATGTTATGAGCCTTACTTGCACTCCATACCATGGTCTAGCCATGCACTTTGATTTGCAAGTATTGCCCATAAGGGTAGAGCATAATTATATGTGCACATATTAATTTCGATTGATAGGTTGCTACTACATTGGTTATGTACATGGAGTTGGACTACTTTATTCCAAGAGAGATGCTATCACTTTAGCACTATGAAGATTTACATGGCGATTGTCTATTGGATTGAGTTCTCATCTTTAGAAACTTTATTTTAATTAATCAGTGTGATGGTGCCAAAGACCTACCGCACAAGAGATGTGGAGGCTCACGGTTTTAAGCACTTGTGGAGAAGCCTTAGAGAAGATATGCCCCAGCCTTTCTTTTTTACATGACATGTTGTATAAAAGTTCCCAGCCTAGAAATGGTTTCCATGTAATTTTAATCTTGTTGAGGGGGTATTACTTATCAAGGGATAGTGGTAGTTCAAGTCCACCGTGTGTGCCAATGTTAGGGGCACATATTCATTTATGTAATTGATTGTACTAAGGTTCATTTGGAGGGTTGAGAGAAGGTTGAGTGGGAAGAGACTTTAAGGCCACCTTTTTGTATAAATGTGGTATTTTTTCTAATGGAATCTCTCTCTCTTTTTGCATCGCCATTCCATGGCTTCAGACGTATTTCTTTAGGTGGTTATTGTTCTTTCTAGTTTTTATTTATTTTCCTTTTGTGCATTTCTTGGAATTCGTGCTCGCATCTCCTTCTTCTTCTTGATTGTAGCTATGGTAGCGAAGCTCTCTCTCTCTCTCTCTCTCTCTCTCTCTCTCTCTCTCTCTCTCTCTCTCTCTCTCTCTCTCTCTCTCTCTCTCTCTCTCTCTCTCTCTCTCTCTCTTGCAGATATGCCAAAGCTTCTGTAAACAATGATGCAAAAATGGACGGTGGAGCAATTTGCATCAGACTTTGGATCCACAATGCAACAGTTCCTTGTAGATAAATGTTCCAAAGGATGTAGCACGAATTCTTTGTGGACGGACTACAACCGGCTATTAAGATAAAAATTTACATGTGTACATTGGAACAAACTCGAACATTATATCAAATAATCAATTTAGCGATGAGAATCGATCGTAAAATATAGTTGGCTAATCTGGGCTCTAAGAAGACTCGTCCAACTAGGAAGGAAAGCACAAATCTAGCTCATTACTTGTATTGCTTACGGTGTAGGAACGTGGGCCTTATTATGATTGATTGTGCACTAAATCTGGCATTTTGTCCCATCTATAACAAGAATAATCACAGTCTAGAGAAATATAGGCTCAATGCTAAAAACACTTTGGTGGCATCGGTGCAAGTACAAACCCCTTTATGGAAGGGTAATTCGACAGAGTATAAGTCACCAGGCCTTCTAGAGAATGGTCGAAAAGTCAAGATGTTAGAGTATCTGCACAACTGCAGTATGCAAGTTCACAAAAATTTCTAGATCAATGATGATTTTTTTGCCAAAGTTTTCAGGAGTTTGGTAGAGGCCATCGGTTCAGACAGCCAGGACTGAGCAATTTTGGAAACCAACCCATACAGTGCCAATTTTGCCTATAGTATGGACATAGAAGATTCGAATGCGAAGAATCCAAGGAGTACAATCGGAAAAAAAATGAAGCTAAACTCAACACCACTATGGCTAATATCATAACCCTGGAATATTTGGAACCATCAATAGCTGTTGTTACAAGGTCGTGACAGGAATACCAGGACCTATAGCAACTAGATCATCTTTCACCAATCAAGTAGAAGCAAGGGCTGAAGAAAGCAGTTCAGTGGGCTCAAGAGTGCCCATCTTATTACGTGGATCCTAAACTTGTCTTAGAGGTAATTCACAGTAAAATTCAATATGGTAAATTAAATAAGATAAATGCACACTATATAGCAACCTAGGAGATTCATGGTGCTAGATAAGAAAGGGAGAACTTGGAACACTCAATTGAGTTCAAAGTTTCGGACATTCAGAAGTTAGCTCTTACTGACGAAGAGCTTGGAACTGTTGAGAGTTCCATGCTCCACCCTTTTGTCCAAAGCTAGAATCATTCTCATGCAAGCACATATATCCCACATGCAAGGGAATTCTCCCAAACTCCATATAAGCAAGGCCTCCCTTCACTCCATATAAGTGATTCCACTCTAGCTCATTGCCAAGAGTGCATTTCCACTCCTCATGGAGTCACCATGCTCATAGAGCATCTCATGTAAGTCATTTACATTTCCATTTTAATTCATTCATCATGTTTTTTTATCTTTTGTTTCTTCCTCCTTAGCTTGTTTGATGTGTGCATGTGAGTAGAGTAGGAGTAGTCCTTTTTCATTTCAACATGGTATCAGAGCATAGGTTCATTTTTTTCATTTGTGTTTTCATCATCTTTATCTATTAGTTATGATCCATTCTTCTCTTAATCCCTCCCTCCCACCCTTGCACTTCATTCTTATAAAGTGCTTCTAAGCACTATTGCATTTCATCATTATTTTTTTTAGTCATGTATGTTAGAGAGTTTCTTTTTGCATGAGATAAAAAATGCTTTTAAGCACTATCATAAGCACTAAAGTCTGCAATACAAGTTCTCATAAGCGCTAGTGATTAAGTGCTTTTGTAAGCATGGCGTCAAAATATGCACTTTCCTTAGTGCGCATCTGGATTGCCTACAGATCTCTCATGTGGCTTCAAGATATCTTCGGTACCTTGCAAATGCTTGGACAACAATTGCATCTCCTTGATATGCTCAGCGATATGAAGTGTAGTGCCAAAATGCTATGACAACATCTCTTGGAGCTACCAACAAGAGGTGGCCTTGTAGTACCATAGAAGTGTCAGTCTCTGCTCAAACTAATTGTTGTGCATTCATGGAGCTTGCGAGAAGGAGAATTTGTAGAAGGGTATGATGTCATCTTCTTGGTGATGTAGGCCTTACGTTGATGGAGCTCTAGATGTGCTTAAGGATGAGCCTGCGAGAGGAGATTGGGCTGCTGCTGATTTTGGAAGAGAGAAAGTAGAAGGCGCCATTCTGCATAGTGCAAGAAGAAAAAGACTCTCCATTCTCTGCGTGCGCACAGACTTTCCGTTCTTTCTTAATATACTTTGAAGTTGCACATCCTAGGAGCAAGCGATAAAGTGAGACAGAGTCAGAACGAGAGCAGGTTTAGATGCTTTCGAGTTTCTACAAGAATGGAGAGAACTACTTGCTTTGCAAGCGAGAAGGAGAGAGAGAATGAAGAAACCTATTTTTGACCTTTAGGATGCTTGCAATGATTGTGCAACCTATAGTGGATCATCTACATGCCAACGTCACAAAATACTGATAGAGAGACACTCAGAATGGGGTTGCTAAGGACAATGGGGTTGCGATGGAGGATATGTCTTCAACTATAGCATCCTGCGCAGTACCTCTGTTTGAACTTGAACAGAGAACGATGGTGGTCGCAGATATCCACCTCCATTAAGATCTTGATAGTCGTGCTTCTGCTCCAACTCTGATTTGTGGACTGATAATAGAGTGTTCTTTCGAATGATATGGTTTACTTCTCGCGCCAACATAAGGATAGCAAAATGAGCTTGTTTTCCTCCCTTCAGCCGCAAATGTGTATCTGTACACTGTAGAGAGAGAAAAAGTGAGAGATAAATGTGTAGTTGCTGCTTATTTGAATCCGCAAGATAAATGCTCAGAGGGAACAAAATGCTCCAAGAAAAGAACTGCCAGCTCCTTGTAGATGAGGTGCCGGGAGTCACGAATCTATTGGCACTTTTTCAACTTGTGATTGCAAAAGACAAAGCTAATGAGGGCCATGATACTTGAAACCAAGATCATTCATTCACTGTATCTTACAAACATCTAACATGCATTCAAAATCTAGGTGGCTATTGTGCAAAAGTACAGAATGACAGTGTTTTGTGTGCAGCGGTGTCTGTTGCTATTTAATTATCTATGGCATGGAGCCCAAATTAACAGCTTGCTCAAATCGCTCAAGTCATTGCTTATGTCATTGGGCATGTCCCAATTCAAGGGGCCGCTTTGAGTGGGTGATATCGTGATTTCAATTGCATCCATTGTGGGCCATAACACAAAACATACAGAGTTTTCACTTTCAGAGAGAGAAGATTGCATGTTTGGAATTATAGCTTATTGATCATCATTTTTTTGACGAGCTCATATGTATATGAACAACATTTAACAAAACACTCTCTTTATAATGGAATTAGACACCACCTTCCTATAAAGAAGAAGGTAGGACCTTCCCAAAGCTATCAAGTCTTGATGTCATGTATACCTATCAAGGAGATTTCACTAAAGTGAAGATGTATTAACACTTTCCGAATCATATCAAGCCCCATGTAAAGGGACTAGACACTGCTCTTTAAAAGAGTAAGACCTTCCCTATGGCTTGAACAAATGACACTCAAAGCCCACTACAAGGCCATGAAACTCAAAAGACAAAGGCTACAACAACAACAAAAAGGACAAACCTCAAAGGACAAGGCAAATGGTTCCATAAGCCTTACCTACCCCATGATGTAAACCCTTGTACATGTCTAGGGATCCCATATGTCCCTAGATCCCATTAAAAACCACTTGGATCCCAAATGTCCAAGTATATGTCTTGGGATCCGATATGTCCCAAGATCCTAGAGATGCCATATGTCCCAAACTTGGATCCCATATGTCCAAGTTATGTCCAAGGATCCCATATGTCCTTGGATCCTAAAAACCAAACGGACTAAGTGATCCCATATGTCACTAGTCCCCATATTAAAAACAAAAGGGTCATCACATGGAGGGGGGGTGTTGAGAGTTCCATGCTCCACCCTTTTGTCCAAAGCTAGAATCATTCTCATGCAAGCACATATATCCCACATGCAAGGGAATTCTCCCAAACTCCATATAAGCAAGGCCTCCCTTCACTCCATATAAGTGATTCCACTCTAGCTCATTGCCAAGAGTGCACTTCCACTCCTCATGGAGTCACCATGCTCATTGAGCATCTCATGTAAGCCATTTCCATTTCCATTTTAATTCATTCATCATGTTTTGTTATCTTTTGTTTCTTGCTCCTTAGCTTGTTTGATGTGTGCATGTGAGTAGAGTAGGAGTAGTCCTTTTTCATTTCAAAAAGTACCAAATTTTGAACCCGGTGACTTCAGAAGAACGGATCCAGAATGATAAGACTCTGGTAGCATCCGAGGAAGGTAACACTTGTCAGTTATTATAGAATTAATACATTCAATGATCATTAGGCACCCTGTTGGAACTTGTTCTGGCTTTTAAGGAGAAATCATTATAGCAATTAAAGAAGAAGTATTTAGTGGCCTCAAGTCTGGAACCGATGGTCAGTATGGTCAAAGATGTCCTAGATAGAGTAGTGGATTATGCAGTCCCCACCATCACAGTATGGTATAAAAACAAAGCTATTCCGAAGGTTCTGATTGATGTGGGTCGAGCATAGATATTGCTCCAATGACCATGTGCAAACATATGGGCTAGAAAAGCATTGAGCTAGCCCCATTTTTTGTACTGATGGCTGACCAGTCTCAAGTGTAGCCCCACAGATATCAAGCTCAACATGTGATGATCCAGGATTACATGTATCAGTTTTTCAGTTCTCTTACATGTATAGTGGTTAAGCCGATATATGTTAGGGATAGTTCATTGAGCTTTACTAGATTTATCTATCGAGAGTGATGGCACATTTGTTTCTTGCCAACTCACTCATTCGTGGACATTAGGATTTTCCTCATGTACTTTTCTTTATATATGGTACTTCTTGTATTGTTTTTTTTAGGTCATTCTTGTACATTCCTTTTATGTAATAGAAGAAGAAGAAGAATATTCTTCCTTGCCTCAATCTGTGTGTGTGTGTGTGTGTGAAAGTGCATCATGTAAATTTGCATCAAAAGTGGAATGATCTACATAATCATTTGAAACCTGTAAAGGTTGAGAGATCACCTCATTTGGACTAGCACTTGACTATTCACCTATAAAAGGAGGTAGCAAAGTGGCATACACATCCTTCAACCTAAGGGATGTCTCCTTGATACATGAAAGTAATGGTTGAATTGCATCTTCCAGAAAAACAACATCATAGATAACTAGAATGTGTTTAGTATGTGCATGACACAGATGATGGCCTTTGCTTTTTGAACTCTACCCAACAAAAATACATTTCATTACTTTTTCATCAAGTTCTTTGCGTTGTTGTTCAGGCACTAATGCGTAAGCATCATATATAGTGATTGGTTACAGTGTTTTGGTGGGATAATAAGTACATATGTTGCACACATAATAGCCTCAAGCTAGAAGCTATGTGGTAAAGTGTGAATTTTGACCACACCTCAACATTTCCATGAGAGACCTATTCTTTCTTTCTCCATTTTGTTGATGTGTGTATGGAACTGTACACTAATGTTTTATCCCATGCTTAGCCAAAAATGCATTAAAATCATAATACATGTATCCCCCCTGATGAGAATGGAGTATGCCCAATTTACATGATGGTACATTTTCAGCTATAACCAAGAACTTTTTAAAGTGCATGAACACTTCGGAATTTGCTTTCACATTAGGGAAAAATATGGAATGTTCTCTTCTGAATCCATAGACCGGCAACCTAAAGTTTTTTCATGAGTCCTTATATCTTAGTGCAAAGTAGTGCTTCTAATCTCTATTGGGATCATTTGGAACATCCTTAGGAATCCAAGTTTGTGCTTGAAGGACTAATGTACATTTTCGGATTTGCATTATTGATTAATTATGAGGGTATTTTCATATATTTCCAAACATGTGATCCCTCAAGACTTGGATGAGCTTGTGAGAGTGAAGGTGATCATGTCATGATCATGCGTGTTTATGTTTCCTGCTTATGACAAGACACCTTGAATACATTCAAGACTTGCATATGGGTATTTCAAGATGTTAGATGTCACATGAATTTCTCTTTCAAGTCCTTCTCAACATAACTTTGGGTAAGGAAACACAATATCAACGTATCAATGAAAACTTTCTTCCTCTCTCTCTACATAGGATGTTGTTCTCCTGCATTTGAACTTGAATTCATAATATCTAATGAGAAGTTTTTCTTTTTAACTATTTGATCCAGCTTGATATATCAAATGTTATGCATCTCTTTCATGATGTAAATCTATGTTTTATGATTTGAAGGTCAATAGCATGCTTCATAAGAAGGTAATGGATCACACTTTATCATCATGAACATATTCTTGGCATCTCTTAGTTTGTACAATAATGTAAATATGATAAAAACCTCCTTGTTTTTTTTGTGAACCATATTTCACATATTGTTTGCACTTTTAAACAAAACCAAAACTCCAAAAAACATCAAAAAATCTTCAATAAAAATCAAAACAAGCACACAATACAATGGGGAAAAAGAAGGCAAAAGAGAGAAGCAAGGGGTCAGTGTCAAAAATAGAAGAGAAGAAAACAATAAAGGGAATAGACCAGATGTGCATGAGAAGATCAACCATGCAGTGGGTGACAAGAACCAAAATGTATTGCAAAATTTTGAACCTCATATGGGGGTGGGCTCCATAGTTGTAACAAAAGAATATAGCAATACATTTATGGATGAAAGAATAGGACATGACCTTAGGAGGATGAGTGCATATATTATCCCTAATGGTGAGTCAAAATTTAATTCATGTTGATTTAGATATTACAATTTTGGAAGACTTTTAACATGGGTCAAGTTGTGTTGCTTATTGTTATGAATGACATGAAATTTTTGGAAAAGTTTTTTTTTTCATGGAAGGAATAGATGACGATTTGATAAAAGGCATTCAAAGGTTTTTTTAGAAAAATCATCAAGCGTTTGAAATGTCTTGTCCATCAATTGTGTTCACCCCTATATATGAGTCTTTTGAAAATTCTAATGCTTATCCTCATTGTATGAATTGTGGACACACGCATCTCTTTATGGAGTGCATTTTTCTTCCACAATGTTGTTTTTCACTGATGCAAAAGATCAATTAAATGTGATTTATGAAGTTAATGAAGATTTTGATGCTAAAGACTCGTCTATGTTGCCTAATCCTTTTTTGATTGAGTTAGAGGAACAAATGGAGAAGGAGGAACTGAAAAAGATCTTGGAAGAAAGAACTTCTCCTTTCCCTTCACATCTTTCCCTTGTGCCCTTATTTAAAGATCAAGAATTAGGTAAGAAGACTTCATTGGATCAATTGAATAATAGAGACTTATGCAATGATGATCCTTTGAAGCGCCGATATTGTATGTCCCTTTGTAAATCTAGAGATCCTATGTGTAATCATACTAAATCCGATATAGAGTTATTACAAATTGTAACTTATCCAACTTGCAAAAATCCTATGGAAAAGGGGGAAACACTCATACACAATCATTGTATAGTCGAGATCAAGGCACCAATTTTTACATGAGAGAAGATTCATTCCTTAGAGTCATCCAATTGTAAAAACGAAGCCAATCTTGATCCCACAACCTTACATCCAACCGATCAAAAAAATAAAGAGGACACAATGGAATCCACAACAATTGAAGCTGAAGTGGCAATATTTTCAGGCAAAGATGAAGCACCCAAAGGTCCTACCACAACATGGCATCAAAAGAATGAATTTTCATCAAAAGGATTAAAAAAAAATTGGATTCCCAAGAAACTTCTTCAAGCACAACCAAATCAGAGAGCCATATGGGTCCCAAAGAAACTTTTTTCTCATGCTTGTCCTATTTGTACATCAGAGTATCTTTCTCATCCCATCCCTTTGGCCTAGCATAATAACGCCTTGTTGAATAGAACTTGTAAGAAAAAAGGTTGTTTAGCTCTTTGGTATTGAATATTTGTACATCTTTGATCTTGAAGCCTTTGAATCCTCCAAATAAATTTAGACCCCCCATTTTATAGATAATATCATACCTTTTTTTCAAACTAATTCACAAACTTTACAAATAAATGCATGAACTTTTGGCTTTTTGTCAAGTTTTTTATGATGCACTATATGGTTTCCAACGGTAACAGTATATTCAATTCAAACACTTACTCTCCCTTCATCCCATGAGATAAATCACCAGGCTATATGAAAGCTCTATTATTGAATGGATATCTATCTATCTTTTTATATAAATACCTTTCAAATGGAATGATTGAAAATGAACCTTTGTTAATCAATGAAGTAGATAACTCTATGCAAGTTTACCCTATTTGTGGCCATGATGGATATTCATGGCTATCTACTATTGATATGCTTTATTTTGGAATAAATAAGATCATCTCTATAGATCATTTGTTAGGAGGTAGCTCATACTTTGTAGCTTGTGAGCTGATGGAATTATTATATGTTTTTTTTCAAGTAAATGAAAGTTTGTGATTCAGTATAGTGGAAATGTATAATTATGATATAGATGAATTGATGTTATATTCTCTTAAGTCACAAAGGAAGGGAATTCTCACTAATGTAATTGTATCATATATAATCTATGTGATTAGTGGTGTGGTTTGCAAGTATTAATGGTGAAGAACTGAGCTTCACTCTCAAACTGATAACTAACTCTCTTCATATATATCCTTTGAGAAAGATATTTGGTACAGAGAAAGTAGACACAAATAGCTTTCCAACAAGCTAAAAAAGAAGTAATTGGAATGAGATCTGGTCAGCAAAACTCAACTGACCAAAATAGACCACCTACACACATAAGTACACTATAAAATTGGACTTTACTCTCTGACAGATATCTCACAGAATATAAAACTTCTGAGTGAGATATTTGGGATAGTGAAAGTAGATGCCAAGAGCTGCTTTCCAACAAGACAAAAATCAAGGAATTTGGATATGTTTTGGTCGGGAAACTTAACCGACCAAAATAGACTAGTTGTCTACACAAGTATACTGAAAAACTAGACTTCATCCTTTCACTAACATCTCCCAAAATGTATAAGCTTTCAAATAGATATTTTGTACGCAAAACCTATACAAGATGGGCTTTCAAATGAATTTTTAAACGCAAGAAATGGTTATATATACACTGAGATATGAGCTCCACAACAGAGATGTATCCAAACTGGCGTGCTACTGGAAGGAGTCTAAGGGAAGACAAAATGACAAAATGGCTAGATCCAACCACTGGGAGCTCTTGCCTCTTTCTCTCCTTGTTTTGAATGTGCTCCCACTTCACTTTTATAACCAATGAGCATGTGAAGAAGTTTGTGCCTCCTTCTTAACTCACCACTTTCCCCACTACATGCCACTAACTACAAGGCAAGATATTGTATCTCTTACTCATCATGAATTTTGACTAGACTTTTTCTTTTATTATTTTTTCCTTTTTTCTCTACTTTTCCTTTATCTTTATATTTGGTAAATTTATCCAAGCATGGATCATATGAAAATGAGCTTGTACATTTATCTTCAACACTCCCCCTCAAGCTCATTTGGGAGTTATCTTAATCCATGTCCTACAAATTTATCACATCCTTGAAACCTTTTAGTTTAGAAGCATCCAAGAACTTTGTAAACATATCTGCAACCTGCTCTTTGGTTCTGATGAACTTTATCTCCACATCTTTGCTCAATGCCTTCTCCCTTACATAATGGTAGTGGACCTCTATGTGCTTGCTCCTTGCATGAAACATAGGATTTCTTGCCAAGTAAATAATTGACATGTTATCACCGTATATAGGGATGGTTCCAACTTGCACTCCAAAATCAGCCAAAAGCTTTTTAATCCACGTTGCTTCACATGTGGCAAAAGCTAATCCTCTATATTCAGCCTCCATAGATGAAAGTGCAACAGTAGGTTGTTTCTTTGAGCTCCATTTGATAAGTTTGCTTCCTATGATCATGAACACATAACCTGAGGTTGATCTCCTATCTTCCTTTGAACTTGCCCAATCAGCATCGCTAAAGCCTTTGACCTGAAATTCTTCATCAAACTTGTATGATTAACTGTATGCTTAATGTATCTCAACACTCTCTTGGCTGAATTTAAGTGTTCACTTGTCGAGGCTTGCATAAACTGAGAAAGTACACCAACAACATAAGATAAATCATGCCTTGTAATGTTTGCATAGATTAATGATCCTACAATGCTTCTGTATGTTGTTACATCTTCCAATGATTCTCCATCATTTGAACAAATCTTTGTATTTGTGTCCATGGGTTGAGTGAGTGGTTTGCATTCACTCATTCCAAATCTAAAAAGAACATCCAACAAGTACTTCCTTTGCATAAAGTAGATGCCACTCTTTCCATAAACAACTTCAATTCCTAAAAAATATTTCAGCTCTCTAAAATCTGAAATTTTAAACTCCTTACCAAGCTTCCTTTTGATATCCTTAATCCCTATAACATCATTTCCTGTTATGATGAGGTCATCAACATATATGCAAATATATACCTCTCTATTTTCTTCCTTCTTCATGTATAATGAAGGATCTGTACTACTTGGGTTGTATCCACACTTAGTTAGATATTCTACCAATCTTTGATTCCATGCTCTTGGTGCTTGCTTGAAGCCATAAAGTGCCTTCTTCAACCTACAAACAAAATATGGATGGTTTTCATCTTCAAATCCAACCAGTTGACTCATGTATACCTCTTCTTGTAGTTCTCCATTTAGAAAAGCATTTTTGATGTCGAGTTGATATAATGGCCATCTCCTTGAAGCACCAATTGCGATTAACATTCGGATAGTTCCCATCTTTGCAACAGGGCTGAAAACTTCATCATAATCTATGCCTTGTGTTTGTTTAAATCCTTTGGCAACTAATCTAGCTTTATATCTAGCTAGTGAACCATCAGCATTCCTCTTTACTTTAAACACCCATTTGTTTGGAACAATCTTCATACCTTCTTTCTTTGGCACTAGCTCCCATGTGTGATTATCTTTGAGAGCTTTGATCTCCTCTTCCATAGCTTGCTTCCATTCCTTTTGTGTGCAAGCTTCTTCATATGTCTCAGGCTCTTTGTCTTTGATAACCTACATCATGTATGCAAAATGTGTCGCCATAAAACTATCATAACTCAACCTTTGAGTTGGATACCTTGTCCTTGAAGATCTTCTTTCATTGCCTTTAGAAAGTTGCTTCTTTAACCTATTCAACTTTACCATCCGAGTGATTACCTCTTCATATTCTTCTTCACTTGCATCTACCTCACTATTTGGAGTAGCACTTGCTTCTTCGGCTCTACCATGAGCTGAATTTGGAGACAAAGAATGACTCCTCCTCCATGTTGAACATTCTTCATTTTATGTAGATGCCTCTGGACCTGAAACCTTTGTGCTTGATTGTTGAACTTCTCTTTGATTTGTTCCTGCATAATCATCACAATCTTCTTCAAGAATCTTTTCCTTTCCTTTATCTTCATACCATGGTCTTAGTTCATCAAAGACCACATCTCGCGAGACTCTTAATTCCTTTGTTCTAGGGTTGTAACACCTGTATCCTTTTTGATCCATTGAGTAGCCGATGAAAATGGATTTTTATGATCTTGGTTCCATCTTTGTTCTAACTTCTTGTGGAATGTGAACAAAGCAAACACATCCAAACACTTTGAGGTGTGTAAGATCAGGTTTCTTACCAAAATATACCTCCTCTGGAGTCATGTGATGTATTCCCGATTTTGTGCACCTATTCATCAAGAAAATGGTGGTTGTGGTAGCTTCGGCCCAATAGTACAATGGTACCTTCATCTCGTTGAGCATGCATCTTGCAATTTCAGCAATTTGCCTATTTTTCCTCTCAGCTACTCCATTTTGTTGTGGTGTGTACCTACAAGTGAACTACCATTTGATCCCATTCTCTTGTAGAAAATCAGAAAATTATTTGGAGAAGTATTCTCCTCCACCATCGGCCCTTAATGTTTTGATAGACCTTCCTGTTTCCTTTTCAACTTCAACTTTGAATCTTTTGAATATAGGAAACACCTCTGATTTTTGCTTCATACAAAACAGCCATACCTTTCTTGAGTGATCATCAATGAAGGTGACAAAAAGTCTATTACCAACCATTGATGCCTCTTGGGTTGGTCCCCATACATCCGTATGTATCAATTCCAAGACATTTGGAGCCACATAATTGCTCCTCTTGAATGGTTGCCTCGTTTGCTTTCCTAGTTGACAAGCTTCACATAACTCATGTAGTCCAATGCTATTAAATTTTGGAAGACCTCTTACCACTTCATGTTTGCTCATGTCCTTCAGCTTTGGAATGTTGATGTGTCCTATTCTTTTGTGCCATAAGTCCAGCTCTGAAATCTTCTTGTTCCCACATTGAATGTACATGACCTTTCCATGTGGATGTTGGACATCCAAAGTGAACATCCTTCCTTCTCTTCTACCTCGAGCAATGACCTTGAAGCTTTCCTTTGGATTCTTTATGAAGCACCCATTCTCATTGAATATGACATGATAACCCTTCTCTACCATTTGTCCTACTGAAATCAAGTTCTTTGAAATTGTAGGAACATGACGAACATTAGATACTACCTTTGCTCTACTTGTATCTCCAAGCCTTATATCTCCAATATGTTCAATCATGTGTTGAGTATCATCACCTATTTCAACACATCCTTTTCCACTTGGTACATGCAGATTAGTGAACAAACTTCCTTGGTATGACATATGGTTACTACAACCTGAA